>JAZKJV010007605.1:600000-982061 GCA_037367405.1 Ottelia alismoides | reverse complement strand
GATTCATCCACCCAGGTAGACCCTATTCCCTTTCCTTTTCGTCAATTTCAGATTTCCCCCAAATCTTGCCGTCGCCGTGTTTCGTCGATTCCGACCACCTCACACCTCCATTCGATCATCGGAATCCATCGTCACCTCCGTCTTCATCCCACGCACGTTCTCCGCACCTCCGTTCAACCCAGCTCGCACAGGAGCTGGGGATTCGAGCCCCTCCGTCCATCCCCTCGCCGGAGCTCGACCACTTCGCCTCCCCGACCACTTTCACCACGCCTAACGGGGTCGAGGCACCTTGCCCTCGACCCGCGAGTTTGCTGGCACACTTTGCAGGTTCATCCAAGCCCATCTGAGGGCTTGGACCATTTGGTCTAGCTACTCCGCCTCCGCCGACCTCGCCGGAGTTCCCCAGGACTCGGTTGGGTCATCGGAGGCCTCCATTAGACGCGGAGGGCCCACAGCTTTCTTCTCCGATCTTCAGCGAGCCGCCAGGAGGAGACCAGTGCCGTCACGAGCCCGACGAAGTTTGCCGGAGCCCTGTTCGTCCACCATCCTTCTCCGCCGTCCGATCGACCCCGAGCTCCAGATTTGATCTCGTTCGTCCATTCGAGGAGCAGCATCGACCGCCAGATCCTTCGAGGGTCGATCTCCACCGTCGATCCAGCGAGGCTCAGCCACTATTCCCGTCCACCGTTCGATCTTCCACGTGGCAGCGTCTGGACCGTCTGATCAGCGTCGAGGATCCAGCCCTGGGGCGCCACTCGTCCCCAACCGTCCATCTACCCACGTGGCACCCATCCGTCGGCTCGACTTAATAAAGGGTAATTTACCCTTAGGCCCTTCCTTCTCTTTTATTTCGTTTTAGTCCTGTAAATATTTTAGTAAGTTGTTTAGTTTTAGGGTAATTTGCATGTTGGACCTTGAGCTTATTTTATTTGCACTTATACCCCCGCCTGTGTGAGCCACGTGCTTCGTCACGTGTTATTTTGGTGTAATTGCAGTAGATGCCCTTGTAGTTTTGGATGTTTATGAATGAATGAAATCTTTTTGATATTTGCGTTTATGCCCCTGTGAATGGTTTAATTTCGCATGTGCGTTTATTTGTGGGTAATTGGCAACTGAGGTCCTCGGACTTTTGGTACGTGTTACCAATAGGTCCCCGGACCTTATTTTTATTACATATAGGTCCCTGAGTGCCACAGGCACGCGCCTCGCACGTGTTTTGCTGGGTTAATTGCACCTGGACCCCCAGAACTTTGGGTATTTGCATTCCAGTCCCTGTACACTGTACCCTCTTGTCATTTTTGAATAAAATATCAAATCACCTCCAAATTCGACGAAAATTTGACACATGGCTCCTGCCATGGTGTAAGATTTTTGTGAATTTTTGAGGACATTTTTGATTTTGTTTGTTATTTTTAAAAAAATTCAAAAACCTACATTTTTGCTACTGTCTAGATTGAAAATTCACAAAAAAATATAAAAACCCCTCTAAAAATTCTATAAACATTAGGTACTGTTTGTTTTGTGTTCCTTGATTTTCTAGCCAATTTTGGCTATTTTTCATTGCTTAAAAACCTTAAAAACTTAAAAACACCTAAAAACTCATAAAAATTCTATTAAATAATCTAAAAACCCAAAAACAATAATTTTGGTACTCAAATTTTCCTTGTTTTACCTAGTTTACAGGAAAAATACATTCAGGCCCTTTTGAGGCCCTTAGATATTTTATCTAGGGCTTTTGGTCCTGGCTGGACAGTACCTTGCACTTTTGCTACTGTTTGATTTTTAGGAAATAAAATATATATCAGAAAAATCCCAAAAATTCACCAAAAACATAAAAAATTATAAAACACATAAAAATATTTTTGTTTTAATTTTTGCTTGATTTTTGTTGCATTAAATAAATTGTTGAAGTGTGCTTATTTGTGTTTCTTTCTTCACATTTTAAAAATCCAAAAAATATAAAAATAATTAAAACCCACTAAAAAAAATATTTTGTCTTTTATTTGAATTGTTTTTACTACTTCGTAGGCCTTCGGCCAACACGTGCTCCTTGAGTTCGACCCTGGGTGCTATACCAGGTTAAACATATAGCAGGACCGCTTGCTTTGTTTTGATTGATTTGATTTGTATCGAGTGGTTCGATTTTTCTTGATTGACACATCCGAGTGATTGAGGTCGCAACGACCGTCTCAGTTACTTGATTGCCTTAGTTGCTCGGGAATTTCTGGTGTCATCAACGTCGTATAGTTCCGATGGTCAAAGTACTCTGGCAGCACCATCAGAGAGAAGAAGCAACTTGGGAGTTGGAGGATGAAATGCGTCAACACTATCCGCATCTTTTTGGTAAGTCTCTTTTTACAGTACAAATTTCGAGGATGAAATTTCTTTAAGGAGGGTAGATTGTAACGGATCGTTCTATATTAGAAACAAAAATTTTTTATTAAATGTTACAACAAACTCAACGTCATCTTCAATAGGGTAATAAATAATAATAATAATAATATTAATAAAGAAGAGATAATAAATTAGGACTATTATCCATTGATTAATCCAAATTATTATTGTTAATTATCTTTTTTAATTGAACCTATAAGTACATGAGAATCCTATCAATTCTCATCATCTCCCGTGAGAGAGAGAGAGTTCTAAAGAGAGAGAGAGAGAGTTCGGCAACAATATTTGTCGCATTGCGAATCCGTCAATGACAACCTTCTCCGTCAACGTTGAAGACTCATTCCGGCAAAATCGGAGAAGAAATCGACGTGGCCGAAAACGATCCGGATTTGACGGAGTCTTGGTCGACGAATTTCTATCGTCGACAAGGTATGTGTCGATCATATAGGATCGTTGAGTAACTTTTTATGTTGATTCTTGGTCTAGGATTATGACTTATAGATATATGTGTAGGTTTAGGATTTCGCACGAATAATGAAATACATCCGCAATACAATCTCCTAATATATATGTTGGTATAGGCATATAAATATGAATAACAATCAAATATATAATTCGATCTCTAAAAGTATATCCCAAACCCGTAGTAAATCGAAACACATGGAGGCACTTTACATCAGAGGTCGTTATTAATGCACGCATGGAAACGCCATTACTGTGCCATGAGTTTCCAGATAATATTCATTGTCAATAATATTTCTCTATGCGTATAGTGAGATCATTACTTGTTAACTCATGAGAAGTCCCCTTGCATGTGGATGTTGTAATCAATATAGTACGAAACTAGCATTAGAAACACCCTTTTTTCATATTTGATGATTGATGTATATTGGTAGCATTTTCGTTGGCATTAAATCGACAAAAGATATTGTCTTAAGGAGAGGATGCATGCACTTATAATTTCAGATTTCACGTAAACAGGATGATCATTAACGGATTTTCTCATTATTTATTTATTTTTATAAAGACGGCCTTAAGTATTGAAATTGTCTCCCTGCACATGATTTAATAAGTTCAAAAGTTCATGTCTTATTTCCATAATATTATGATGCAAATTAATTACTTGCTACCTTTATCTTCCAGAACCAAACATATCATAGGGTTTCACACGATCGTAGATAAGTATATAACGTAGTATCTCGGCAAAGGTTGTTTCTCGTAACGTGTAGATCTTATATAAACATTGTAAGGTATTTGTCATGGTTTATTATTTACAGAACATAAAATAGAATGCACCTCATTTTTATAATTGGTGTTAAAATTATTGGCACCGCGTCGAACTAAGGGGTCGTAAGGACCTAAAGGGCCAACGCCTTCCGGGGGCGTGAGGCAAAAGATAAGTCCTCTACAGTTGTAGCTACACTGTCATGTTATGTATAGATATGAACCGCTTGGGCCGGCGGTAAGCCATCAAAGCCATCAAAGCCGCCTAAGAAGTAACAATCAAGACCACTCTAAACATGAAAAATGTCATGGGCATATGTGCAATATATGTTAATTTTTTTAGATAAACGTTTCATAGTCATTCATAATAAACCTACGGTAAATGTTAGAGTTTAGTACAGGCCTAACAGTAAAGGGGGGGATTACACAGTGTCCCCATTCGCCAAAAAAATTACAGCCAGGAGATAATGTTCGAGAATCCAAAAAATTAAACAGCAAAACACATTAACTAGTATGAGTCCAGCAAAAACCATTCCTGGGCCCTCGTCACTATCCAAGCGCGTCCTTCATGTCATATGGCACCAGGTCTTTTAGATTTCAGACTTCCGCTAGGTACGCTTCGAGGATCGGGTTCCTGGTGTTACTGTTGAGCTATCCTTAGCTGGATGATATGAAAGTTATGCACAAGTTACAGATTGTTAGTTCATAAGATTATCAGAAGTTAAGAGAAGCATCCGGTAATAATTCTAATATAAAGTTAATTGCTGTTCTTGTCCCGACGCTGTTAGCTTGTACCATAGATCCCCCTCTTTCGTACCCATCCTTGTCTCGCAAATGGTGAATGCTTCCAAGAGTAATTTTTGTTTGTCTATAGGTATTCCTTCAAAGATGAGTCTACATCGACTCTTCCAAAGTAGCCACCAGATAGTAATTTTAAAACATAGAAGTCTCCACTCTTTATCCGTCAAAGCGGTGGTGTGGTTCATATACATCATGTTGAGTAGTTCCTGGAAGTTTGGTTCCAGATCACATAATTAAAATATATCCCTAATTGTTTGGCATTCATCGAAAAGGTGTCTGTAATTTTCCAGCTCACGATTGCATAGATAGCTCCTTTTTACCCAAGGAATTTTCTATTTTTCTAAATAGTCTTGTGTTGTAATTTTATTGTGCGCCAACAACCATATGAAATAGTAAGCTCTTGGTTCCAAAGGACACTTTCTAAATAATGAATAAACTATGGATCTGCTACCCCCGTCTGTAAGTAGATAGTATAATTGTTTTGTTGTTGAGACTTTTGTTTGTAGAGATGGTGGGAAATGTTGTTGTGTCTGCTTCATCCCTGTGTAGATGTTGGAATATAATGGTCAGTGCATTTTTCAGTCTATCTCCCTCAGTTGAGAGTGCTGAAGGTAGTTTGTTTTATAATGCTTTAAATCAATTGAATCTCGCTAGCCATGATTTCAATCCTCTTTGTACCGACATGAAGCGTTTTTTTATATATGGCATGAGTAGTGGGTAAGATTGTTCTAGTGGAGGGGAGCCGCATAGTTGGTCTTTCCACAGTGAAGAATGAATACCATCTCCCAGTTTCCTATAGAGAACAGGTAGAAGCGTTGTGAAACCCTTAATATGGGATTTCCATACAAATGAGTGCGACCGCTTAGGGGCAGAAGAAAGTGTTATGGGACCACCTCTGAAGTGAGTTGAACTAATGGCTGATGACACCCATGGTCTTACGAAATCTGCAATGCGAATTGTCGATTTTGTTAATAGGGCATTATTGAAAGAACGAAGGTTAATAATTCCCCAACCATCATTTAGCTTAGGCCTAGTTACTTTTGACCATGCCACTTTAGCCTTAGTTTTGAGATCTTCAGTGTCCCCCCATAGAAAGTTTCGTCTAAGTCTGTCAATTTTTTTCACAATACCATTCAGCATCTTAAGATATGACATCTCATGTATGATGGTCGGTGTTAAGGCTGAGTTAAGAAAAGTGATTCTAGCCGGAAGTGGGAGTATCTTGGATTTCCATCCCTGAAGTTTTGCCGCAAATTTGTCAATGGTGGATGACTAATCTTTCATGAGCCTCCTATGTTTCGATATGGTGAATCCTAGATAATCGATAGGGAAAGATCCTTCAGACCAATTTAGTATTTCCTTTACCTTAGCATTTTCCTCTCCAAACAAGTTTAGCGTATAAAAAGAACTTTTCTTTTCGCTAACGCGTAGGCCCGACATTTTGCCAAAGATTTTTAACGTGGTGATGACGTTTTTGAGGTCCTCCTCTTTATATTCCAGGAAGATGAGTAGATCATTAGCAAATTGTATATTTGTGATCTGGGTTTGCATTCCGTCCCTCATAAATCCCTTGAATTCCCCTTCCTTTTCTAATTTGAGTAGCATCGCATCAAGGACTGACATTGAATGTATGAAAAGAAAAGGTGATAGTGGATCTCCTTGTCTCACTCCTCGCTTCGGATGTATGAATCCCGAGGAAGTTCCATTGATTTTAAAGGAGACACCAGTAGTTTTTAGAAGTCCAGTAATCCAATTTATGAAAACGGGTGGATAGGCTGCCACTCTCAAAGCCTCCAGGATAAAAGGCCATTTTAAAGTATCAAAGGCTTTTCGGAAGTCTATTTTCAATACAAGAGCCTTAGTTTTCTGTCTACTCCAGTCATGGACAATCGAGGATGTAACAAGGAAGGCATCCGCTGCGGATCTATTCTTCAAGAAGGCACATTGAGATGGTGGAATGTTGCTAGCAAGGAAGGATGCCCATCTATTGGCTATTGCTTTCGATATTATGCGTATCGGTAAATTTATCAAACTGATTGGTCGATAGTTTTCTATGTTTTCCATTCCACCTTTCTTATAAATTAGTGAGACTAGGGTGTTATTTAAATGTCTGAAGTTCGAGGTCTTGAATCCCTCACTGTGTAAATTTGATATCATGTCCATGAAATCATGTTTCAGCAAATGCCAGCATTTCTTGACAAACTCAATTGTGAGTCCATCAGGTCCCGGTGCTTTGTTGTTTTTGAATGTTCTAATAGTGTCTTGTATTTCCATTAGAGTTATTGGGTCAGTAAAAATTGTAGGATCCTCTATTTTGATTACCAGATCTGATGGAATTTCCAGCACAGGGCTCTTACTCATCATATCATCTTCATCGTGAAATAGCTTTGTGTAAAAGTCAACAATGACCCTTGTGATCTCTTCCCTACCATGCACCATGTCCCCCTTTTCATTTTTCAAAAGCGTGAATATATTTCTGGAGGATTTCTTTGATGCCATAATTTTCATGAACTTTATATTTTCATTACCTTTTTTATGTAATTTATCTTAGCTCTCTGCTCCCAAATCACTCTCTCATCATTTCGTAGAGACTCCAGCTTACTGTACATTTCTTTTAGTTTTTCAGCTGATTCCTTGTCTCCCGACTTTAGTACAGTTTCCGCCAGTCTTATATCGTCTTCAATTGTTGCTATTTCCTTATTGATATCAGGGATTTGTTGCTTGCTCCAATGCTTCATATATACTCTCAACCGTTTCATCTTAACATCCCATTTGTGGAAAGGGTTGTCGGAGATAACCTCATTTGACCAAGAATCGTTGACCATGGTCATAAAAGATTCCTTTTGAAGCCAGAAGTTTTCAATCCTAAAGATGCGATTGGTCAATCTAAAGGAGCCTCCTTGTAATAACAAGGGGTTGTGATCCGAGAAAGTTTTTGGCAATCTTCTTGAATGAGCGCAAGGGAATGCGTTTTGGAAGTTTAGATCCACGAGGATACGGTCAAGAATGGCCCATGATTCACAATCAGAAGATCCCGACCAGGTGAATGCTGTCCCTCTCTCTTTTTGTTCAATAAGGTTTGATCGGTTTATCCACAAATCAAATCTTTAGTCAAAAATCTTTAGTGGTTTGTTTGATACGCGGCCTGTTCCAGTTCTAATCAAGTTGAAGTCACCCACCAAAATCGATGGAATACCCATGAATGTTAACGATCCTAGGGAGTCTAAAAATTCCTTCTTTCTCTCGTCTCTCGGCGGCCCATAAATGTTTATGAGTCGACAAAGCAAGTTGTTTTGTAGCAATCTGAATTCAAATAAACTGAAGTAAGGATAGTCTAGTTGGTTTACCAAAGAAACCTTATCACAATCCCAACCGGTCATAATTCTGCAAGTCTGCCCCAGTGTGTTTGCATGCCAAGCGAATCTTGCAATGGATGAATTTTGTGGAGCTTTTGGTGTGGAAGTTGTTTTTGTCTCTTGCAAACAAATCACGTGAATGTTATGTTTAGCCACCAGATTTTGTAATCGTCCTAATTTCCTCGGACCCCCAAGCCCCTAATATTCCAAGTTAACACCGTGAATTCCATTTAACCTGTATAGTAATTACACGTGTCCAACCCCTCTAAATGGTTTGAAAGGAATCACCCCCTCTTCCAGTTATCTAAAAAATAATTCATTGCATAGCTCAGTAATGAATCTATTTTTTTCCATCTCGTTTTGGAACTTGAAATGGAAAACATCTAAGAGATTTCTAGTTCTATAGGCCGCCATAGGTGAATTAATAAAATTCTTAACAACTTTGTTTGACGGTAGAACAGTATTTTTCATACCTTTGCCTTTTACAGCCATTTTTTCTGGTGTTGTCAATGGTTTATCTTTTTGTCTAGGGGTCAGATCCACCACCAGGTTTAGAGCGCTCTGCATGTGCGTTTCCATTGTAAGGTTGCCGGTCTCCTGAACCTCCGAGGTCGGAAGATTTCTGATGTGCTCCCACATCATTGGGTTTATTGGTTGACCCTTGCTCTCCAACCAAGTGAGTGCTCGTGCAAGATGCGATCTTGTGGGCTCCTCCACATAATTTGCATGTTTTTCAGTTGATGGTCCCCTGTGGGTTGGGAAAGGGACCACATTCAGATTTATTCTCTCCCAATCATTTCCAGGGCAAAGATTGAACTTTTCGTCCATAAGTTCAACAATTGGCCTGTTGACGAATTTCTTCTAGTCCATTTATTTGACTTTCCCTGCAGATCTTCTTCTAGATTGAATGCTCCCGGACCATTTTTAAGAGTGGTTGAATCGACCAGAGGTGTATTGTAATGAATGAATTTAACCGATCGATACTGAGAAGGCAGGGAAAAAGTTACCTCGAAGACTCCATCAACCGTACTCACTTCAATCGCATGCGGTACATTTCACGATGGAGAAGGTCAGCCTGATTTTCAACCCGGTGCATACAGGGCTGGCAGGAATATTCCGAAAAACAAGGAAGGCTAGTAGGATAAAGGCAGGCTGCAGAGGGGCGGAGCTGCAGTAGAGGGTAGAAAGAAGACCTCATAGGTAATATCCGGAAAATCGATCAGAAGCTTCACCGCCATCGCATCCCCGCAGTCTAGCGAAAGGTTTGGGCATTCATAGTCCAGGAGTCTTCCAAACTGTTTGACCATATTTGCCAGGATGTAGGGGTATCTGTGGTGCAGTGGCAGACCCAAAGCATCCACCCAGTATGCTGCTACCTCCTCTACTCTTTTAGCTCCAAAGGATGGGGACCATTTGAAGAACCATAACCAGTTTCCATCCGAGTAGTGGATCGCGGAGTGGGCCAATGTCTCGAAGATGCTCGAGGAATCAACCTCCCCCACCAGCTGTCGGTCGGAGATTCTCCAAAGGCAGCCAAAAGATGCCTTCGAGACTTCCCTTGATAGAATCTCCCTCGCAAAATCGATGGATTCGAAGGAAGCAAAGTATTCGATGATTAGGCATTTTTGAAACTCTGAACGAAGACGCTTTGCCTCGTCGCATATTTCAGACTTCCAGAATGGGAGAACAGTCTTACCATGGATATCTGCACGCGTTTTTGCTGATTGCGTGACCGGTCTAACATTTAACTCCATCGCACGAGTTTCCGAAGTAGGGTTTGGCTGGGTGTCGGGAGTGGGTGTTTGCATCTCTGGGGCAGTGTTGCTAGAACTTCGCCCCTCAATGTTTGGAGAAGAAGATCGGACTCGTTTCTGAGGGCGGTGGGGGGCCATAGTTTTTGGAGAGGAGAGGTCTTTTTGACTCAACCGGCAAGAGGCTGCAGTATGACCTTGCCGAAAGCATAGGAAGCAACGAATCCTCTTCATACAAAACCTAATGACATGTCCCTTTTCGAGGCATCGGAAGCATCGAGGGGTGTTTTGATGTGACTTCACGAGGCTCGGCGTCGCAGATGTGGATTTCCAGCAACGTGTGTTTGGAGTGTGATTTTTTGTGTAGAGAGCGGTTTGATTTTATCGTGTACATCCGAATCGATTATCTCTGATCCTTCCATCATATTTTTTGGGAAGTGGTTTCTGGTGGCTTAGCTTTTGTAGAGCGCCAAATCTATTCCCATTAATGCATGGGTATGTCTTATGATTTGAGAGCATCCTCTGCGTCCCCATATTTCTCCAATTTTTTGACTTATACTATTGCCTCTTTGTATTTTTGTGTTGTAACAGACGCCAACCTTGTGTCTCGTCGCTATGTGCAGGCCTTCTCTTGGAATTATCCAGGATATGATCTCCTAGCGTTGGTTTTGAGATCTTTTCATAGGGACTTCTTGCTTGTCCATTAGGTGATGGGCGCTTCGAGAAGGAGCCAAATTGGATAAAGTTCTTTGGAATTTCTAGTTTTTTTCCAGACATATTTGGAGCACCCCAGTTATTGCTGCCGTAACTATTATCAAAAACAATTAAGTTTAATTTTCTTTCCTTTGTTCTCCATCCTGATTTATTTGTTTTTGAGGATGGTATAATTTTTGATGGGCCCCAGTTAACTGCCTCTACAATTTTAGAGAAATCAAGCCTCCACTTTGGCCTAATCGGTCTGTTTGAGTCAAGATCATGGCTTTTTTGATATGGATTTAATTTCTCTATCGGATTGCACATGCTGAGGTTGGTGTTATGAGACGTCAATTTAGAGTTTGTGCCTTGGTGAATCTCGTCTATTTGATTGTAGGGAGAACTTGGTCTTTGCAGCCATGAGTTTGGGATCTGGCCCTTCTCTTCTGGTTCTTGAGCCTCAGCTTGGATCCAACATGAGGCCACTTTCTTGCCTAGCATTCTATATTCAATTATGCACTGAAATTGCTCCTTTTTACCCGAGTCAATATCCCTGGATGATGTTAAGTTGATGGTCCATACATTTCCTGTCATTACCTTGTTCATGTCGGATTTTTTTCGAAATCGATAACTTCCATCCCGCAGTGGGTGGGCAGATTTTTAGCTAACTTTGTAGAGGTCAATCTCTCCAATTTCATCGGTTCGTCCACTGTCTTGACAGTGGAAGTGGTCTTCTTTACATCTGAGGATAACGATGGCTTCATGCTTGCTTGTGTTCTCTTTTTGATTTTCCTTTTTGAAGTTGTACTCCTTTTGTCTTGTCCCAGCTTTTGGTATTTATCACATAGATAATATTCTCTCGATTTTATAGTTTCTTTCGTCGATGATGGTGTTGCAATATTTGAAGTAGGGATGTTGGTTTTGATCCCGTCCTCCTTGTTGGAGCGAAGGGCCATTTTCTTTCTGAACCCCTTGCAACCCAAATTCCACTTTCCGATTATTGTAATCTTTTTTCTTCTTCTTTCCGATTTGTTTTGAAGGACTATCGCGTCTGAAGTGTTGGAACTTTGATATGAGCTTCTTTCCTATTTGATTTGAAGGACTATCGCGTCCCTAGTGTTGGAACTTTGATCTGAATAACAGAAGCTGGAGGTTGGAGGTTACCTGGAGGGGAGAGGCCTGAGAGAAGGGGAGCCTCAACCTGGGCGATTAGATTCCAGCGATCTAGAAACTGAGAGACGTACGAGGATTTAGAGGGTGAGGCTCTGAGCTGGCTGAGAGGGGGAGGCTTCGAGCTGGCTAAGAGGCTGGCTGAGAGGCTGAGAGGGGGAGGCTCCGAGCTGGCTCAGCGATGCATATATGCAATTATGTTACTGTTATGGACTTATGTGTAAGTTCCATTAAAGCTTAGTGCACATGTGAAACTTATGTTAATGTTATGGACATATATGCAATTTATGTCAATGGTTTGTGCATATTTGTCATTTATAGTAATTTTAAGGGTACACGTGCAATTATGTTATTGTTAAGTGCGCAAGTGCAATTTATGTAAATATTATGGCCATACATGCAAATATGGTAAAACTTAGGGGTATATGTGTAAATATGTCATGTCATTCATGGTTATGAAGAAATTTAGTTATAAGCATTAAATAAGTCGAGTTATGATTTATATGACAATGACTTTTGTGACTTGTTTTCTACGCTAGCCGGCTTGACCCGAACTCGGCACATACTGAGCGTTATGCTCATAACATGTTTTACTAATTTTTTTCAGGGGAACGTGAGGATTAGACCATTAGCGGTTTAAGGGAGATGACACAGTCTTCAAGAAGTAGGAGCAATATGGATCTACTGCGTTTTTGTTGGGAGAACGTCTTTATGCCCAATGGAGTAAGGAAATCGTGGATACGATTTCGTCTAGTTTATTTATCTTTAGTTAAAGAACTCTTGGAAATGTGAGCTTATTATGATTATGGAAAAGTTTTTTTGTTGGTTCTTTACTGCTCGTTTATGCCATGATTGATGCTATGAGTAACGTTCCCGAGATGTCCGCCGAGTTTCTCGCTTCCGCAACATTCTCGGACGATCGGGTTCGTTACAATAGGTAAATAGTCTATTTGTTATTTTTTAAAACAATTCTAGACCGTATTTTTTGGTCCCATGAAATATTATAGTGATAAATTAACACCCATAAATCACCAGCTAATAACCCATAACTCGTCGGCCGTCCACTAGCAATTAGCATAGTATTCTTACCAATTTGTTTGGAGTATCACGGCTATAACACGAGTTGTTACTAATTAATTGTACACGCCAAGGAAAATTATTACGCATATTCATGGATACCATAACGTTTTTAAAATTAAAAAGAAGGGTATAACAAACATGTTTCATATGTTGCATATGTCGAGTATAATTTGTTATCACCATGCTTTCCGTTAACCAACAAGTTAGTATGCGCTTAACTGACTTAATGAAAAATGATGACAATATTGGTGTACATGGTTAGTTAATCTATTACTATAGCAATGACGAACAAGACCTTAAAAAATCTAACGAGATTTAAGGCACAGACTCATAAAGAGTCACATGAACGACTGCAAGGTGTTGTGTGAACCCAAGGGGCAACGCCGCAAGGGGCGTATGGTTGCAAGGAACCACAGAAGCAAAAACTAAGTCCCATGCAGTTGTACCTACACTATCATGTTATCGTCGCAAGAGGCGTATGGTTGCAAGGAATCATAGAGGCAAAAGTTAAGTTCTCTACAGTTGTAGCTACACTGTCATGCCATGGATCACAAGTGTCAGCGGTTGAAAATGTATATCAAGATACGTATATGAAAGTTACACAAAAAATGATTTATAAAGGTAAACCATTATGAGTATGCAAGAAAATGGTTTAATAAAAGAGTAACCATTACATGATGTACAAGAATTAGGTTAAGAAAAGTAAACTATCAAAGTCTTAGGGGCTAATCTGGAAAGTGTTTTATATGACTAAATAAATATGTAATTATCATGTATCTTATGAAATATGCCTCACATAATGTAAGAAATATGTTGTATATTGTTGAGCATATTACACATGTATACCCATATTTACAAAACAATCCAAATTATGCATGTTAGGGGTCGAATCTAGACATGTATGGGATCAATTAGGCACATAATGATGTTTATCCTTAAAAAATCAAGTGCATGCTTTATAATGAATTAAAAGATCATTAGAATTCCCATGCATGTACCCGATACATGTTGAGCATTAGGCTCATGAAAAAATTATGCATATCAATTTCAGGTAAAGAACATGGTTGATTGCATATTAAGGATCGTGCTGCGGATTCCTCGGGATTCCTGATGTGGTACAACTCGACTCATGAAGTTTTGGAGGATATCTATATGCCCACAGGAACATACGAGATGCCTTTTTAATTCTCAGAGTAGTTTTTTTCAAAATTTCCCCACTTTAAAGTTGTAATAATGGAACTCTTAGTTTGAATGAACTTTAATTGGAATTGATATTATCTCTGCTCATTGATTGCCATGCATGTTTACGGTAACGATTCAGTCATGCCCGTTCATTACAAATGGTATCAGAGCCAGAGTTCCTCTGTGCATAAGATATCCACAATCTTTAGTAACCTAGATCTAGATTTCTGGAGAGAATTAGTATCACACTTATTGATCTTATCGATTTTTTTGAATCAGATGGCTCATCGTCATACAATTGAAGCCAATGGAGACCGCGAATCATCGACGAGCCAAGAGGTCATTATGAATATATAGATGCAGATGGTCCAGCAACACAAGAGTCAAGCATCTAGCACTGATGGGCTGACACTAAAGGCCTTCATCCAGCATGATCTGCCCACTTTCAAGGGGGAGCATGAGCCGGAAAAAACAGAATACTAGTTGCGAGATATAGAAATGGCATTCGAGGTGACTAAATGTCCCGAGGAAAAGAAAGTGATTTTTAGGACATTCCATCTGCAAAATAATACAAAGGAGTGGTGGACATCTTGCAAGGGAATTCACTTTTCGAAGACTCAGGTCATTAGTTGGGGTGACTTTGTGGAGCGCTTTTCTGAGTGTTACATCCCCGAACATGCTAGGGATGCTAAACGCCAGGAGTTCATAGATCTTCCTTAGGGAAGTAAGACGGTCCAAGAATATGCTGCAAGATTCACAAATTGGAAAAGTATGGCAAGTGCATCTGTACAAGTAAAAAACAACGAGCTCAAAAGTTTGTTGAAGGCTTGAATGCTGGTCTGAGTCTCAAAGTGCTCACCAGGGGTCCCACGACCCTATCTGAGGCTGTCACAACAGCTGTAGAAATTGATGCAACATACCGGAGGATGCAACAAGTGAACCCTCATAAGCGTCCTCATAAGCCGAGCTACAATGATAAGAGACGTCACACTGCAGTTAATGCCAAGAAGATCGGGACAGATGATGCTCCAAACCACAAGAAGTGCACTTATGAAGTGTGCCCCCATTGTAATAGAAGGCATACATGAGAATGCTACAAAGCTGACAACTACTTGCTTCAAGTGCGGCGAAGAAGGTCACTTCATGAAAGATTGCAAAAAGGATTTCAATGATCAAAAGAAGTCGTTTGAGAAAAAGAAGAAGATAGCAGGAAGAGTCTTTACTATACCCATGAAGATGCTGAAGGTGTAAACACAACAACAGAAGGTACCCTCTTAATTGCAAACCATTCATGTTATGTTCTTTTCGATTCTGACATAATGTATTCTTTTAATTCGTTTGCTTTTGCAAGAAGACTAAGCTTAGAATCCATTGAGCTTCCATACACACTTACTGTTCTTCATCAATGGGTGATACTAGTGCCACAGGTATGTACTTAAAGGAGGTACCCATTTTGATAAGAGAAGATACACTCACTGCTAATTTGATCTTGTTACCCATCACAACCTATGATGTCATCTTGGCATGGATTGGTTATGGGAGAATCATGCAATGGTTTATTGCTGAGAAAAGAAGGTGGTCCTGAGTAGACAAAATATTGAGGAGATAGTTATTCGGGGCACCTGTAAGGGTGGAAGATTGGTTATCTCATCTTTGCAAGCAATCCAATTACTAGCTGAAGGTTGTACCGCATACCTCGCTAGTATAATTAACATCGAATCATCGCAAATACATCTTGAAGATTTAGATGTGGTCAGAGATTTTGCTGATGTCTTCCTAGACGATCTTCCTGGATTACCTCCTCATAGAGATGTTGATTTCTCAATTGATGTTATCAAAGGAACGTCATCGATTTCCAAAGCTCCGTACAGAATGGCACCTACAGAACTTGAGGAGGTAAAGAAGCGGTTACAAGAAAAAATGGATAAGGGATTTTTGCATCCCAATGTTTCCCTGTGGGGATCACCCGTTCTTTTTGTGAAAAAAAGATGGGTCTCTTAGACTATGCATTGATTATCGATGTCTAAATAAAGTGACCGTGAAGATAGATATATGTTACCTCCATTGATGACTTATTCGATCAGTTGTAGGGAGCATCAGTTTTATCAAAAATCGATTTGCGTATGGGTTACCATCAACTCCGAATAAAAGAGGAGGATATACGCAAGACGGCTTTCAGAACAAGGTGTGGAAATTATGAATACTTGATCATGCCGTTTGATCTTACTAACGCTTCTGCAACCTTTTATGGAGCTAATGAATAGGGTGTTTCGAGAATACCTTGACAAGTTCGTCATTGTATTCGTGGATGGCATTTTGATATATTCGTATGATCTGGAGCAACATCGAGTACATTTGCAGATTGTATTCGAAATCCTCAGATAACACCAGCTTTATGCAAAATTCTCCAAATGTGATTTTTTGGCCAGTAGTCGCATTCCTTGGTCATGTGGTATCTAAGGACGACATTGAGGTAGATCCAACCAAGGTAGAAGCAGTGATGAATCGGAGACAACCTAAGAATATTTCTGAGATCCGTAGCTTTCTATGCTTGACTATATACTATCGGCGATTTATTCAGAACTTTTCAAGGACCTCACTACTATTAACGAAGCTCACTCGAAAGGATGCAAAGTTTGAATGGTTTGAGAAGTGCGAACAAAGTTTTCAAGATTGAAGTAGAGATTGACCGCAACCCCAATCTTGACTTTACCATCAGACAATAGAGGTTTTTTTGGCGTATACAGATGCATCAGGAATCAGACTCGGATGTATTCTTAAGCAAAATGAGAAAGTCATTGCATATACTTCACGACAACTAAAACCACAAGAGAGAAACTACCCAACTCATGATTTAGAATTATCAGCGGCAGTCTTTACTCTAAAAATATGAAGTCATTTCCTTTACGGTGAACAATTTGAGGTGCTCAGTGATCATAAGAGTCTTAAAATATTTTCTCTCAGAAGGAACTTAATTTGAGGCGGCGATGCTGGCTAGAATTCTTAAAAGATTACGACTTTGCTACTAATTACCATTAAGAAAAGTAAACATCGTAGCTGATTCATTAATTAGAAAGTGGGAAGGTAAACTAGCTACTTTAAAACTTCAATGGAAGATGATGAAGTATTTTGAATATTGGAAGCCTTTCTTGAGTGGATCGAGAAAGATATTATTTACAATGCTCAAGATTCATCCAAAGATAATTGGGAAGATGTTGAGCGATCGACCAAGTAGAGTTAAGTCTTAAAAATAATCACGGGTCATTGTGACCCAAATCATCCAATCAGATTCAACAAGAAAATAAGAGAACCATACAAATAAATCAATCAAAGCACGAAATCTAATGTTAGCGGTCTCCGCTATTTATTTAACCTGGTACAACGACCATGATCAAACACAAGGAGCACAGAAATGTACGAAGTAGTGAAAAATCGGATTATAAAATGCCTATTTTTGTAGTTTTTACTTTTGCAATTTTTTTTATATATTTTCAAAATATGAAAACAAGACAAAACAATAAAGGGCAAACAAGCTTCAACAATTTTTATTAAGAGTAAAAAATGCTCAAAAATAGGAAAAAATATTTTTATGTTTTTCAAATATTCAATTGTTTTTGGTGATTTTAGGGGATTTTTCCAATTTTTAATTGATTATAGAAAAATGAAAGAAGAGAAAACAATGAAAACAATGTATAGCCTGTACTATAAGGCAGAGTTAAAATAATATAAGTGTCCTAATGTCCTGAGTGTTATTTTTATGAAAAAGTAAATAAAAATACCTAACTACAGAAACTGATATCCATTTTTTTATTTTTTTAGAATTTTTAATAAATTTTATAAGTTTTTGAGTCTTTTATATTTTTTAGGGTTTTTGTAATGATTTTTAAAGAGAAAATGGTACTCAAATGAAAGCACACAAAAAAGCACATATTATTTTTTTTAATAATTTTTGATACAATTTTTATATTTTTTGGTATTTTAGAAAATAGATGGAATGGTTTTTAGGGGTTTTTAATTTTTAGAAAATATCAAATAAAACTAAATTAATTCACAAAAATTACCATAAATATTACGTGTTAGCAAGAGTTAACTTTAATTTTTATAAAATCTTTAGAGTTAATTAAGTATTTATTTGATTAAAAATAACACACACAGCTAGCATGGACCTATTTGTAATTATTCACAAGTTGCATGCCAAATAATAACACAATTAAAAGCTAAGGGGCATGATCTGCAAATTGGCCAGACAAACACGCGCACTACACGTGACACATACTCAGAGGGGCATAAACGCAAATACTAAAAAGTTCTCATTCAAAACGTAACATCCATGAAGTACATGGAATATAATGCAAATAAACCACTGAGTACGTGGAACTACATGTGAGTTCAGATACACATGACTAAAATGCAAATATTAAAAGTTCGAGATCCAAATCGTAAAATATCTTAACTATAAATTTATTTAATGGACTAGATAATAAAGAGTAAAAATGCAGGCTAAATAATGCAATATACCCCTAGGCACGTGAGGTGCGCATGACGGCTCTGACGGCTCTGATCATTCCTACGAAAGGATATGACGGTATGAGGAATGTCGGGGACGTGTGGTAGATCTGACCTGTCAGATCTACTCCAACGGGCTGAAAGGCTGGTGAATGGCGAACTTTGATCAAGGATGGGTACGCATCCTTTGGGCTGATCAAGCCTCCAAATGGTCGAGCACCTCCGGAGGGGTGCTCCACGTCGAATGTTGGAGGTGGATCGGCTTAAGGATGGTCGGATGGTCAGGACACCGGAGCTTCACCTGGAGCTGCTCCGTCGAGCAGATGGAGGTCCAGTAGGGGCTCCCTGCACGCTGGGATACATGCAATACAAAGCTAGGAATCGGGATTGTGCTTCGATCCAGGTTATTGAAGCGAAAAGGGAGAGAAGCGAGGGTGGATGGGATTCGATCTCCGGCGAAGATGGTAGAGGGAGATCTTAGCCATAATCTCGACCGGATGGTCGAGCCTAAGGATGATTAGGCTGCGGTGCAAGATGATGGACGAGATGGCAGGTCGATCTGAACGGCTGGGTGTGGATATCGAGGCTCCGACCAGTTGGTCGGAGCGAGTGAATGTGTGGCGGAGGTGGAATGCAAGATCGGAGCGAACAAGAAAATGTGAGCAAAATGGGCAATACTTGAGGTTCTGGATGAACTCCTAAGCTTCAGGCGAAGATGGGAGCCGGGGTTGTGGCCTCAACCTCACTATAGAAGGCGGGGAGGCTAGACGCGACGGTGCTCGCCGGCCACGTAGCTGAGCTGCGTGATTACGCGACCAAATTCCGATCCAAAGATGGCCTCCGGTAGCTGTTAATCAACCACAGGTGTCTAGGGATGGAAGAAGGGGCGAGGCACGAGCTACCGTGCTGAGGAGGCAGAAGAGATACTATATAGGATGCTCGAGGGTCTAGAAGGATCAACGAAAAGCACGAAACCCTAGAGTGATCTGGATTAGCCAAGGGACCCGCGAAGATGTCAGATGTACGAGGTTTATCGGGTCCAAATCTCGAGGCAAAAGGAGCTCGAAGTCGGGATGGAGAAAGAGGAGAAGTAGGTCCAGCAAACACTATTCGGGTCTGGCCCGGGAAGGAAGAAACGTTGACCGGAGGTCAACATCCTGAATGGACCAATCAGAAAAATCGAATATACAAAACCTTTACAAATTTCGATAAAAAAATAAAAATGATTTTAATAAAAAAAATTCAGAATAAAAATTGTTATTATTTTTTAAACTATTTTCTGTGATTTTCAATTATTTTTATAAAAAAATTATTGTATATACAGTATATGGTGTATATATAGGTATAATATACATATGTATTTGGCATAATTATTTTTATTTTGTTATTTTTATACAAATACCCTGATTTTGTATTTTATTTATTTTCAACATATTTTTAGGGGTACAAAATATTTTTTTTTGATATATTTACAGGTATATAATAAATAGGGAGTGAGACATATATACATGCATTTTGTACACGTGAGAAAGGATTTTATTTTTATTTTATTTTTGTGATTTTGATTTTATTTTGATTTTATTTTTACAAATATATACAAGTAGGTAATAATAGTATTTTAATTTTATTTTATCAAAATAATAATTATTTACACATCTAGGTAATATGTACAATATAGAGTAGCCCTTATCTCTCTCTACTTATTTTATTTCGCGATCAGGCCAAGGCATGACCTTCTCTTAGGGTTCGGGTCACTCTGTATTTATTCTAAACACCTCCTTCCTTCTTCTTTCCATTTATTCTTTTATTTTTGCACAAATGCAGCTAATTATACAATGTTAACACATGCATGCTGAATGCTCACTTATTGTATTTACACCTATTTACATGATGCTTTGCCAAGATAAATAGCTAAAATAAAAGAATAAAGAGTGAGAATCATGGATTCATCACTCCCCAATACTTTACCTTTGCTAGTCCCATAACAAACACTTATTTGAAAAAGAGGTGAAAAAGAAAAGAAAATAAAAAGAAGGAGAATCAAGGTTGATTATTAAACTTGTTTTCATTAAATTGAAGTATGGAGCTCCGTCAGACCTTTGGATTATTAGTTTATCGGAACTGATCGATTGCTGAGCATGTGTTTTAATTGGGGTTCGTTGTAGTACGTGTACTTAGCGAATCATCCAGAATCAAAAGAAGATCTCTGTGAAGAGTGTCTCAGCTTTAACTTAGATCCCGGGCAAGTCCGGGGTTGAACACACGGAGGCAAAGGAACAACTTCGGGTTAACTCAAAAATTTAGATCTAGGTTTTCAGTGCAGATTTTTTAATATTTTTTAATGCAAAAATGAATGCGAAATACGAATGCGGGTGATCCTGGGCTCAGTACGGTTATAAGTCCATGTTGGTCCAAGTTGCGCTTGGACCTTTAAAGATGTACTTTTTGGAGGGTCCAACGAGATATTCACAAAGTTTGAATAAATATCTGATGGCATGAAATTCGATACGACTAAGGTGGAAAATAAATCACAATGTCGTTGTCCTTAATCGATCAATTCGGTCAACGGAAAAATATATTTAAACCACTCAGAAAATCAAGAAATTAAATGTAAGCGATTTTCGCTATTCTTTTTACCTGGTATAGCATTCAGGGTCGAACACAAGGAGCGCGATTTAAAAACTAAGTAGTCAGATTTCCAAGCTAATTTTTAGTGGTTTTTGAATTTTTATTTTTTTTTTAATTTTTAAAAGTGGAACAAAGGAATAAACACACACACACCACACTATTTTTGTATTTTTCAAAAAGGTCAAAAATACTCAGAAAATTAAAAAGAAAATGTTTTGGGTTTTATATATTTTAAAATATTTTTGTTATTTTTTTTGCAATTTTATGATGTTTTTGTGATTTTATAAAAATCAAACAGTGCAAAATAGAGCAAATTATTCACAGTCAGGTGTATTTTGTAATTTAAAAATACTTAAAATATTCAATACACTTGAGAATTATTTTTAGGAGAAACTACAAAGAAATATCTACAAATAGAGACCAAAATCAGAATTTTTGGATTTTTCTACCATTTTCTACAATTTTTTAAGAATTTTCATTTTCGTAATTTTTTGGTTTTTATAAATGGAAAATGTACAAAAATTGGTTAGAAATTAATTAACGCCAAAATACACCTACAGATATTTCTTAGAATTTTTAGGCTATTTGTTTAATTTTTTATGAATTTTCAAATTTCGGGAAGACAAAAGCTAATGTTTTTTATTTTTAAATATATCAAATATCGACGAAATGCAATGAAAATTTTATACAACATTAAGGTGCATCGCAGGAGCACATGTGAATTTTCTCAAAATTTTTGCATCCATAAAATATTTATTTAATTCAAAAAGATCATGCAATTCAAGGTCTGGATAGACAGGGACTTAAATGCAATAAGTAAAAGTTTCTGCATTCAAAATATAAAAGAAAATAAATATGCTGGACAAAGATGCAAATTACCTAGTGATTCACATGCCTGGCATGTGACTTGCTCTTAAGGGGGCTTCTTTGCGTAAATTCAGGAATCTTTGAGGTCTAGAATGCAATTTGGTCAATAAAGATCTGAACTGGCAAGGGAGTATTTGTAAATCTGTGAAATCTCAGGAGTTAACTTGCAATTTGCCTGATTTCTTTATTTTAAAAATCAATATGCACTTAGGGTTCCTGCTTCTTTCGTTCTTCAATCGGCAAAGGGGGATATGGATCTCGGCCGCCGCCGCCAAAGGATGGGGGCGCCTACGCGGCTTGGAGGCAAGCGGGGTGGAGGTACGGCTCGAGCAGGGGTCGCGGGGTGCGGTAGATCGCGAGCTATCGTGGCGGAGGAAGGGTGCCGTGCGGGGGCGGTTGGAGGAGGGCAGCGTGCAGCCAACGCACGCGCGTGGCAGTCGAGCGGCGCACGCGGCAAACCGCGCGAGGAGCTTGGAGGTCGGCGCGACGGGGCGGCACGCGCACGGATGCACGCTGGTGGAGCAGCCGTGCCCGCACGGTGGCGTGGAAGAAGCAGGCCACCTGGTGCGGCTGGGAGAGGCCCGCGCGCGGGGCTGGTTGTCGGGGTCTCCCGACCGGTCGGCTGGGAGGATGGTGGAGAGGCGGGGGCGCAGCCGGCGGTCGTGCGCGGTGGCGACACACGCCCCCCGGAGGAGGGCCGACGCGGTGGCACACGGCGGGCGGCGCCGCTGGAGCTGGGTGGATGGCCGCCGCCTGCGTGTTTGTTTTTTTTTATTTTATTTTTTATCTTTTTTATAGGCAAACAGTACACAGAGAGATTGACTTTTTTATTATAATTTTTTACTGTAAACAGAGACAACGAAAAAGTTTTTTTATTTAAGCAGAAAATTGTAAACAGAAGCAAAGATGAAGTTTTTTTATTGTATTTTTTGTTTTTTTTATATTTTTTTATTTCTCTCCTACAAAACAAATTGTTAGAGAAAAAGATAAATGATTTTTTTTAACCTGCAAAACAAATGTTAAAGATACAAAAGGTAATTTTTTTCCCTGCAAAAACAATCATGAGATAAACAGGAAAAATATTATATAATTTTTTTTATTTATTTATGCACAAAATAAGAGGGGTGAATGGATTCGGATCCGCGATTGGGAGATAGATCCGAGTCTCCGATCACCGTGCGTGGTCGGAGGTGTGTGGTTGCGTGAGATAGACATGAAGTGGAAAGGTCACGAGATGAGGCGAAAATTTCAGTGTCAGATCGAAAAGTGTGAAATTGATTTTTTTAATCTAAAAACTAATCACTACATATACGCAAAAACTAAACCTACGATTTTACATAAGAAAAATGATAAGAAATGAATTGGATCTCACCTCGGGGTTCGGACATGCCATGATGGCCTCGACAAGGACCGATGCGCTGTCACCGGACGACTGGAGGCTAGGCACCCTTCTTCAACAAGAATGCTCTCGGAGATCGGGCTCTTCTCCACCAAAGATCGATCAAGAGGAAATGAGGGAGGATGAGCCCATTAAAAAGAGAAGAAAAACAAAAAAAGAAGGTATCTACAAAGAAGGAAGGTGATTATTGGTTAATTAAATAAAATAATTAAATAAAAAATTAAATAAATAATTTCGAAATTCGGAATTTAATTAATTAAACAACCTTAATGGTGGCCAATTAAGGTATAAAATCGAATCATACATAAAAGGTAAGTTATCAAACCAAATAAATGAATTAAATAATTAAATATAAATATCGAATTTGTAATTACATTAAATTAATTAATTAAAGTTAGATAATTATTTTTTGGTGGATTTTATAAAAGAAAGTTGATTATATACACATATTATACACATATAATACAATGTACATAGGTACAAATAAGGAAATAATTTTTATAAAATAATTTTTTAAATTTATTTTTTAAATTTTATTTTTAATAAAAACAATATTTATAGTTATATACATTATGTATAAAAATAAATATAAATAAAATATATACAACAAGTATATGGGAAAATTGCATAAAACACCCCAGAAAACTGACCTTTTAACTGTAACTCCAAAAATTATGAAACTATGGTCATTTGAAAGATAATTTAATTTAGAGTATGATGGAAGTGAGTTTGGTTAGATTTGAGCTCGTATGGAGCCGGAATTGATATTTCAATTTTCGCTTTGCGGCTTTTTCTGGGTGTAATTATTTGCAGTATAAATAGTATTTTATTTTACACTTATTTTTATTATTTACAACATATTTTTATTTATAACTTCTATTTACAGAAATAATTAGTTTGAGGTCAAATTATGTACAAATAAAATAATGCAAGTTTTGTACAAATATACAGGAAAAATATTTTCAAAATATTTTTGGTTTTTTCCAACAGAGGACCCTATCTCCCCCTACTTTATTCCTCGTCGATCAGGTCAAGTCTTGACCTTCTCTCGGGGTTTGGGTCAGTCTGTATTTATTGCATAAATACCGCCTTTCTTTTCTTTTCTTTCTCTTTTCTTCTTTATTCTTTTATTTATGTACAAAAAGTGTTAAAAACGCACTTTTAACAAATGCATGCAAAATGGTAATTTGATGGAATTAGTGATATTTACAGGTGTTTGACTAAGGAAAAGAGGTTAAAATAAAAGAATAAAGGCGATGAATCGTGGATTCATCATTCCCCTATACTTTACCTTTGCTAGTCCCTTAGCAAACACTTATTTGGAAAATAAGTGAAAATAAAAATAAAGAAAAGAAAAAGGAAAGAAGTTAGAACAATGTTGACTTTTAAACTTATCTTCATAAACATGTAGTCTGGAGCTCTGTCGGACCTTTGGATTATTAGCGTGTCGGAACCTTAATGGGAAATGGAATTAAAACCTAACAGCCTCTAAGTTCCATAAGACTCCTATTCAGGTCTCCTCAACAGTCAGATCAGAACAAGTCTACATAAACAAATTCTTATGACTATGAATTCTTACTTGTACGTGTAAGTGAAATATAGCTCCTCATCTCAAAAGTAGCAAAGAAACAAACTCTCTCAACAAGGTAACTCTAATCCCCGGTCTGGCAACTCTTTCCTCGAGGAGCGGGGATATTCCCTTCTAAGTTCAAGTACAACCAGCTCAAGAAGAGGGGGATGGAGAAAAGAATGGACGGTAACCAATGTAGTTACCTATCCTTGGATGCATGACCAGTGTAGCCATGTTACCCGCTGCAAGCTCACAAATATATGACTTTGAAGCTCTTATTCTTTTTTTTCACTTGTATATACACTCCGACAGGCATTTTATTTTTCTATCAGGCCTATCCATTTTTGGAGATTTTGCATTTTTTTTCTATTTTTTTCTTTTTTTGACAATATATACAAGGTGCATCATGTACATAAGGAGTTTTTCCTCTTGAGCCAGTAGACTATCCCTCTTTTGAAGCATTATTGCAACCCCACAGCTCCTGTCTTTAGACCTCAACATCACCAAACCAGGTTGAGACGCACTTCCCTCCCTAGAGGAGGACGAGAGGTTCCGCCTAGATGTACTACCCTCGTATGCTACCCCAAACCAAAAGGTTCTGCCCCCTCACTACCTCCTCCATGAAGAGCTACGTGTAGAGTGCATTGTCCAAGGTAAGCCACGGTCTGAAAGAATCATGCGTGTGTTGTTAAATATTCTACTTAGACTTATCAAGATGACATGTGAACATAGTCTTATAGACTCAAAGAATTAAGTCACTAGGACCTGAAAAGTCTTAACTCCAAATCTTATAAGGTTCCTCTGAAATTAAGTGGATTAAGGTCCAACTAAGCTCCATTATTTAAATTTATTCCAGACTTAGTTTATATGTCAAAATCATCCTGAAAAATGCCCATGCAGATGCAAGAAAATATGTACATGCAAGGAAAAGAAAATCTTTTTGTGAAATAATTTTCAAAATTTTGAACTTTTTATGGATTTTTGAAAAATGATGCACATGCAAAAAGTTTTTTTATTTTTTTATGCAAATAGTTAGTAATATATACAAGTATATACACATTTTTTTAATTAGAGAAGTGATACATATTTAAAAAAGAGTGAGTTAATTTTTTACAAGAATAAGATGCAAGAATTTACAACTTGAGTAATTTATACAAGTATATACACAGTTGGATTGTTTAATTTTTATTTTATTCATTTTTTATGATGCATATATTCCTTAAATTTATTTGAAAATACTTTTACAAATAATTTTGAAAACTATAGTCCAAAATAATTTTTCACACATTTTTACAAACATTTACACACATTTGAAAACTATTTTGCAAACATTTTTCAAACAGTATATATAGATTTTCAAAATAATTTTTCAACCATTTTTCCAAACATTTGCAAATAGTTTTTACAAAATAATTTTATTTCACACAAAGAGGAAAAAAAATTTACAAACCACAATATTTTTACAAAGGTTGAAAATATTTTTCAAATAGTTTTCAAAAGATTTTTCAAATAGATTTTCAAACTACTTTCAAAATATTTTTCAAAATATTTAAACCTGATTTATTAATCAATATATACAAAAAGAATTTTGAGGAAATATTTGCATCTTTTTATTATTTAGTTAGTTTTTTTAAGTATTTACACAGTATTTTAGCCCTATTAAAAAATATGAAAGTACGAGTTATAGCTAAAGTATATATACAATATATACGACACCCCCTATACTTAGTTCGAACTATGTCCTCATAGTGATTAAAGAGCTGGAAAGAAAGGCATAACTCGTGCTAAGTATAGAAAAGTGAAAAGAATAGTATACTACAACGATGAATAAAAGAATGAAATCAATAAGAGTCGGTGATCCCCCTATACTTAGGATCAAGTAATCCTAAGTATAGAAAACTGTACACAAGAGGAATACCGAGTGATAGGATGTACAGAGTCTACCTCCCCTATACTTAGGGTAAAATATCCCTAAGTGTATGCAACAAAACAGAGGTAAAAAGAATCAAAAGAATAATCACAATTCTGACACCCCCTATACTTAGAGTAAAGTACACCCTAAGTATGGAATAATCATGAGATGGAGATGGGGTGTGAGACAAAAAGAATGTATGATATGGACAGAATGGTCTATACAGATGTGATCAATGTTGAGGTACCTCTCAACAAGCGCTAGAGTTTACGCCCCTAGCTGGGCGCAAATGTTAGGATAACGCCGTATCAAGGTTCAGGACGACATCTGTGAGGCAAATACCATACTGTTGTTGTCGTCTCGGTGGGAGAACAACAACGGAGTCAGGAGGGTCAAGAGATTAAATGATAACACCCAGGTAATCAATCAGGCGGGTGTCTTCTACCGGGTCAAGATATGGGCAGATGAAGTCGGGCTCCGGTAACACAAAAGAAATCATCGGCTCAAGATCTGTATGGAGTGAAAGGGCAGAGCCAAAGAAGTCGAACGTCGAGAAGGAAGGATCTGTCAGTGAATCCTCCATGTTAATCACAGTCTCAAATAGATATGAAAGGTCATGATCAGGAGACTCACTAGGAAGGTTGATATCCGATGCATATAATGTAGAAAAATCAGTGAAATCATCGAATACCTCAAAGATCGGCTCATCCTCGTGAGGGTCGTCGAGGAGAGAAACCTCAAGCTCATGATCAGAAATATCAGACGACTCGGTCTCGTTATCCACCAGATCGGGTGCACTCTCAGAAAGTGAGACTGAGTACACATGGTCAATGACATCCTCCCGCAGATAACCCTCGGGGAGTAATGCCGAATTATCAGGAAACTGGGGACCAATGCTATTTAAATTCATGTCCTCCAAAAATATATCGACCTCATCAAATGGGAGGACACAAGGCTCAAATACAGGACTATCAAGGTCTGTAAAATCCAAAATCAGTCCCTCATCAAGCTCTCTCTGCTGAGATGAATCGAAGTATATCTTCGAATCTGAGAAGATCTCCTGAAGACAAGACACTAAATCAACTGCGTATGGATACTGGAAAGATTCAGATGATGGTGAGATGTGGGTTCCTCCTCTATCTCTTGGGATCTTAATAGATCTAGAATCGAAGAATCTTCTACGTGAAAGAGCGGGACTGGCTCAAAATCTGACTGTAAATCCATTTGGTCCTCAACCAATGTCCGGCTCTGGGAACTCACAACAATAGGCAACACATCCATCATATGAAAAGTAGTAGCATCTATATCCTCTGATCGGTGTGTGATGTCTGAATCAGAATGGTATGTCACACACTCCACTGTTGTCATCTCTCCCTCAAGTGTTGTCCCAAATAAATCATCTCGTATATATGCAAGATCAGAAAGTGTATCCAAGATGGTGTCAACTAAATCCAAGTTGGGACAGTGGTGTGAACCACCACACGAGGTAATGACATATGCAATCTGCTCTGCGGTCCTCCGCTTCATGGCGATATGGATAAGGTCAGTCATCGAAAATCCATGATCAAGAAATCGCCTCAAAAGTTCTCGTAACCTCAACCATGAATCTATTAATGGTTTCTGGGGGTTAAGTGAAAAATCACGAATACACGACCACATCATCTCTGCTCTATACTGGGGGTAAAATTTCTGCAAAAATAGCGATCGTAAATCTCCCCACGTAGTAATCTTCCTTCCCAATCGTTTGTGCCAACTCTTGGCTCTACTCTGAAGTGTAAATGGGAAGGTGATCAATATCATGTCCTCAGAAGTGATATTGGAATATGCTCGTGATCTACAAATATCCTCAAATTCATCAATATGCAAACACGGCTCCTCGTGCACATCCCCTAAGAATTTGGCAGTAGATCAATGAACTCTAAATCTAGAACGAATGGTCTCAAAGTAGAAGCGGAGTGTGCTTCCTGATCTATGCTCTCATCCATCATCCTCGGATAGAAGTCATCTAAAGCACGCAAATACACCATATGATCGCCTATGGGATGTACTCTCATCTTAGCAAGGTGAATGCCCGGGTCTCGTGTATGGTCAATCTGGTCTCTTTGGGTGTCACTCACAGCATGTCTCGAGAAAGAAGGTGGGTAGGGAGAGGATGGGAAATCGGACGGAGTTCTGACCTTCCAAGGGAGTGGGCGGGAATGATGGGCATGAAGATAAGAAGCCGCAGAATTTGGCTGGAATGGAATGTGACCCATCATGAAGAGAGGGAAATGAAGGGAGGGAGGGTGGGATAGTAGAAAGAGAGATAGAAGGTGGGGAGGATGGGATAGAGAAAGAAGGTGACTGCTAATGATTTAGAGAGGATGAACGTAACTGACTCACGCCAAAGACATACAATACACAAAGCAAACCCCCAGTTCACCAACTCAACACAAATCCGACCGTAAGATTCGATCTTTATCTTTTCAATTTTAAGAGTTAGGTGATAAGACAAAGTTGTACAAATACTTAGGAGGCTTGAATAGGATTTGGGCACTAATCCTTAGTGTGTACGCGAGCGAGTAAAAGCGCAAACAATGAGGGGATTGCTCTCCCAATACAATGAAGTGGTCAATTACGTTTAATTTTAGAGTCAAGTTCAATTAGCAGTCCCAATTTTTTTTAATTTTTGATTTTCTTTTTTTTGATTTTTTTTTTCAAAAATAACGCCTAATGAGTTTTTCGATTTCCTCTTTGATTAATTTGAGTCCAAGAAATAGGGGGAGGAAGTCGAAAAAGCCAATGCACAGTAAAAAAACAATGATGCATGTAGAGATAGAAAATACGTACCTTACTCCAGCATCTACATGCAATATCATCCGCGCAGGAATTAAATACAGAAATTAAACTACCTACATGATGCACGAAGCAAACGGCCTTAGGCAAAAGATTTCTACACGTGAAGCACAATAGCTAATAAGTCAACAAGAGAGGTCGAGGTCTGGTCTCTGATGCCGATCGGTGTCCGCCACAACGGATCCTGCCAGCGCTGTATACGGCCTCTAGCGGCACATGACCTCTCAGGTAACTTAGATTAGCTTTTTCTTTCTGATTTAATTAATTAAGTCTAGTTATCGATCTATAGGTGCATGCAAATAATTAAGTTGGGACCTTAATCAATTACGTCACAATCAATATAAAAATCCTAAGTCTAGGGGCCAAATTCTGCGTGAATCAAAAATAAAAAAAATACGAGAAAACAAAATCGGCGAAAAACAACGGTGAGGTCCCCCAAGTGCACCGACACTTGGCGAAACAGACCCCGAATAATGTCCAATTGTACAATGTTTAAAATCCTAAATTATTACAAGACAGATATTGTTCTCTCAAATAAAATAAAATTCTTCTTCAATTCCCTGCTCTTCCTCCTGTGAGGGTACTCAAAAAGTAAACTCCAAGTCGTCCAAGCAGTACCTCGCACAAAAATCAGAGAGAGAAGGTCAAAAAGAAATTATAATATAGAGAGACAAAGTAGAAAAATGACTACAAAGCCGTGCTCCCCGGCAACAGTGCCATTTTGATGGCACGAAATTCGATGCGACTAAGGTGGAAAATAAATCACAATGTCGTTGTCCTTAATCGATCAATTCGGTCAACGGAAAAATATATTTAAATCACTCAGAAAATCAAGAAATTAAATGTAAGCGGTTTTCGCTATTCTTTTTACCTGGTATAGTGACCTTGGTCGAACACAAGGAGCACGATTTAAAAACTAAGTAGTCAGATTTCCAAGCTAATTTTTAGTGGTTTTTGAATTTTTATTTTTTTTTTAATTTTTAAAAGAGGAACAAAGGAATAAAAACACACACACACACCACACTATTTTTGTATTTTTCAAAAAGGTCAAAAATACTCAGAAAATTAAAAAGAAAATGTTTTGGGTTTATATATTTTAAAATATTTTTGGTATTTTTTTTTGCAATTTTCTGATGTTTTTGTGATTTTATAAAAATCAAACAGTGAAAAATAGAGCAAACAATTCACAGTCATGCGTATTTTGTAACTTAAAAATACTTAAAATGTCCAATACACTTGAGAATTATTTTTAGGAGAAACTACAAAGAAATATCTACAAATAGAGACCAAAATCAGAATTTTTAGATTTTTCTACCATTTTCTACAATTTTTTTAAGAATTTTCATTTTTCGCATTTTGTTTGGTTTTTATAAATGGAAAATGTACAAAAATGGTTAAAAATTAACTAACGCCAAAATACACCTATAAATATCTTTTTAGAACTTTTAGGCTATTTTTTTGATTTTTTTTATGAATTTTCAAATTTCAGGTAGAGAAAAAGCTATGTTTTTTATTTTTAAATAAAAATAACATAAAGAAATGTCACCTTAATCAAATATCTAAAGCAATCCCGGACCAAGTTGGCAGTGACCCTCTCCTCTATAATAGGCTTCAGTCTCTTGGGTGAAAAGCACGGAATGTATTTGCACCCTCACCATCTTTGGTCTTTTCGACAGTAGCACCATGAATATCGCATAGTAGAGCTGCACCTAATACTCCAGCAAATCCCATCATATGAAAGGGGTAGTACGATTAACCTCTGGATTTGGCTTATATAACTATATAATAATCGGCCATAATTCACAAGAACATTCTGTAGTATTAGTAAGAGGAGGAAGGGTTAAGGATTTACCTGGTGTGAGATCTCACATTCTTCGAGGAAGCCTAGATGCTGTCGGATCGTCAACATCTAGTGCCTTCTAGATTCTTATCCATGTATCATTTGATGATGCCATGTAAATCGCTAGAAGGATATTCAGTGTATGGCTAACCCAAGCCAATAGTCTAGGTAGGGCATGAGAGCTAAATCTCTTCTAAAGAGATTCGATTCATCACTCTTCTATGCATTTTCCCAATTTCATTATATATTACGGGGCGGGCCTTCTTGGATGGCGCTCGATTGCCTGAAATGCCCGAAGGGATGGAGAACTGATGCAATGGATGGGCTGTGCTTTGTGACTTCGGATGACTCGACTGCTGCTTTCTGATTGATTTATGGGGAGGAGGGACCCTTCTTTTATAGTCTATAGTCTGGCGGAAGAGTTGCTGCTTCTTGCTTTTATGGAAAGGTTTGCGCCATGTTATTCCTTCTTAGCTGCCTTTCATCTACGTGGGTTCCTGCCTTCTCTTATTGGTTTGTTCCTGTTCTACCGCTCAGTCTCATCATCGACGAGTCTGGAATTACTTGATGCTCGTGGCTTGGGTATCATCTTCTAGAGACAGAGAAAGCACTGTGAAGTTGGGGGTTCTGCCTTCCTCGCTTTCAAGTGATCATATTCTCGGGCTTTCCGCCTTCGTCACTCGCTGCTAGAGTACTGAGATGGGAAAGTAACTGACTCCGTAGATGTCTGATCCTTCGCATGATTCGGTTTGTGTCAGCACTTCTGAGCTACAAGAGGAAATGTACTCAAATTCCCCCTCCCCTGACGTGAGAGACCCGCGGATACCAGAAATACTAGACTGACGTGTCTGAGCAGTTTTCGGAACCCCCGAGAAAATCAATATCATTATAGAAATAGTAGTTGCGAATCGAGAAAGGGTGAACTTAGGTTAGGAGTCAAGCGGGACCCAAGGCCTTTGCCTGTTTAGGATTTGCGGAAGACCTGTCGCCGATTGCTTTCCTGTGGTGCATGATTTCGAGACCAAGGTCACTATAAGGCCCGTGTCTTATTGCTATTGATTCGATGATCCACCCACGAGAATGAATTATTGGGGACAGACTGACTGGTCAAATAGCAAGCCACAACCATGTCTAGCTTCCCAACTGGGGTTCCTTTTCCCCCAGAAGCCCCCTCTGACCCCCTTCAGGGAGAAATCCTTCACCTTTTTCAGATCAGAATCGGATTATATACTAGTTGCGAAGGGAAGAAAAGAAACAACCCCGAATAAATTGGGGTTCCCAATGCTTCTCCACGCCCAACGAGATGCGTCAACCTTGGGATGCTTGACTCCTAACCCCTGGTTCCGAGACGGAGCATAACCTGAGTCTCGGTTAAGAACGGCGATGACCTACGTTTCACACGGCGCATGATTCCATGGATAGTTGAATTCGGGATTGTGATGGAGGGCATAGCTTACGATCATCGGCTTTGATCATGCCCCCCGGCATTTGCTCCAGACATTGCACAATGATCCGAATACTTTGTCGCATCTCTTCGATGCGGATACAGTAACCATCATATCAATCTCCCCTGGTACCTACCGGTACGTCAAAATCCAATTGGTCATAAACATCGTAAGGTGCTGCTCTTCGCAAATCCCAGCATACCCCAGAACCTCTTAACATTATACCACTGAATCCCCAATCCTTTGCTTGCTGTGCAGTGACAGTACCAATATCCACTAATCGTTGTTTCCAGATACGGTTGCCGGTTAACATCTCTTCTAATTCGTCGATACGAGAAGCAAATTGTTGTGTGAAGGAATCAATATCTCGACATAAGCCAAGAGGCAGATCTTGTGCCACTCCACCAGGTCGTATGAAACTGGCATGCATCCTGGCTCCCGAGACTCTTTCATAGAATTCCAACAATTTCTCCCGCTCCTCAAAAGCCCAAAGGAAGGGAGTTAATGCTCCCACATCCATAGCATGAGTAGTTAAATCAAGTAAACGATTTAAAATTCGAGTGATTTCACAGAATAAGACTCGTATATATTGAGCTCGTAATGGTACCTCGCAATTCAAAAGTCTCTCTATGGCTAAAGAATAAGTGTGTTCTTGGGCCATCATAGAAACATATATAGGGTCAACGACGGAACGAACAACGAAACTTGATGACAGCTTTTTCGTACATGTTCACTTGCATCACTTAGACAAGTGCTCTCTGAACCGTGCAATAAGGTCACCCATAACACGGCTCTCCCACTTGAGTGACCTGGGACCTAGGCCGGAAAATGGCAGCCTTTTTTTGAGGCCCTGCCGGAAAAGGGAGAAGTCTGGAGCTCTACTATATATTTCCCTTAGATCGGGGGCAGGGCAGCTGGAGTTCGAAAGTAGGGCCGGGCGGGAGGTTCAGGCAAGAAGAAGAAGAGAGGCCTCTCTTGTGGGGGAGAAAAAGGTGTCGTTATCTACCCTCCCATCTATAAGTCATTAGCATGCCAAAGTCTGTTCACGATTCGAAAAAAGACTCCTGACCGGCCGTCCCCCTTGTGCCTTGTGGGGGGACCAGGCGCCCTCCTTTCCAATCATTCTTGTAACCCCCCAAAAAAGTTTCCAATCATCTGTCGCGATATATAATAGGCGACCGGCTTCTACCTTATCTTTCTCTTTGTTGCTGACCCTGACTTGACCTCTCCCCATTCTCCAGTCTCCCGCACTGCTCGACGTGTGCGACTCCGTATGAGGACCTCCTTCCCATTCATTCTTTGAGAATCTGCCCACTCTCCGTTCACATGGTTATAAAAGCGAAGGAAGGGTGGGCAGCAGGTACCACGAGCCCTCTGTCCCACACATCGGTACAGAAGCGACGTGTGGTTCACCGGTTCCACCGAATGCTCCGGTCTCTCGGCAAAGATAGAAAGAGTGTGCAGTCTTGCTTCGGATACTTCGCCATAATCGACCCAGTTCCCGTTCTTTTCCGGTGCACTCGCTTTATATCTCCGACACAGAAGTCAGGATGCGGTGGGAAGGAAGCAGCCCCCGCCTCCGTCCGACCGATCATTCCGCTGGCATCTCGCATTCACGCCCCCGTTTGACTGCCGCTCGGGGATGTAGTTGTAGATACGTTCGTCTCCGTGGGTCGTTGGCTCCACCTCAGGTATCCTTCTACGACATGTTGTTGTCGTCGTCATATATAATATATCAGTTAGTCATATTTGCTTCGCAGCGGGTCAGTGCCTCCGAAAGAAAGGTATGACTTCATTTAGTGACTCCACGATCGCCCTCTAAACGATCAAAATAAGGTAAGGCTTGGAGATAAGTTTTGTACTCTATTAATTTCTCAGTCCCTCTAGTCGGGTGGGTGCCGGCCGGCCGGATCCCCCTCCAAACCGTACGTGCGGGTCTCCCCGCATGCAACTCACGCCATTCGAGGTGGTCCAGAGGGGGGAAAGGAGGGGTTCCACTGCTCGATACAGGAATGATGGTAGGCAAGGCTGCCAAACTCCTCCCCCGTTGACTCGTTCAAGAAAAGCCGCCCCAAACCCCCCCCCCCTCTAACCTGGAATTTTCGTCAAATGACCCGGCCTCCCCTGGCTCTTCCACCGTCCGGGCTCCCTTTCCTCCGATTGGGCTTTCCCTGCTCCCCCGGCGCAGGCCTACCACGCTTCGCGCCTGCGGCCTTTTCGCCAGACGGTCTTCACCAGTAGTGTCGTCCTCCCCGCCGGCTGCTGCTAATAAATTGGTGGGGTTGTCCCACCCTCGCAACTCTCGCTTAAAGGCTCCCTGTCTCCCAGGAAATTCAGTGGTTGACTTGGACAACAGGCGGGTTACACGTTCAACTGTGCCGAGATGTGAGGTGCCGGTGGTGCCCCAGGGTATGCGCTAAGTGGGCACTCCAGGACCCGCCAACGCTCGTGAAAACCCGTCGGTCCTCCCCGACCTGATGTGTGGATAACGAGGCCACCTTCACAACCTTTTACCTCACTTAATATTCTGCTCCATGGGCAAAAGTGAGGCCAACCCTGTTCGCTTGAGTTGCTCAACTGCCCCGCCTCTTGCCCGTCATGACGCACAAGTCAAAACGGGAGGGGGTTTCAAAGGGGGACCTTTCTGGGGGGCAGGGATTTAGGCGGGGTATCCCCCTCGGCATCAGCGGCTTCGTGCCGCACTAGAGTGATCCAATATTTGGTTCCGCACGTTCCACCACTTCTCCGTTCATTTCCAATACTGATCGTGAAACACCATGAGCAGCAGGATGTTGAGGTCCGGAATTCAAAGTGAAGTTTTTGATTTGCCCGCTCCTAGTCGTCATGGGAAAGAAAGGAAGAAGGAAGAAAGAGATTATTCCCCCCGACGCTTGTCTAGTACCCCCCGGGAAGGGATTTCGCCCGCGCACGAGGGATCTACTCTGCCGTCTTGCATGCAAGCGAAGCTCCTTTGGTGGCAGAAAGACTGAGATATAAATAGTGAAAATTTGAAATTGGTTTATTTATCATCTTTTATATAATCTGCAATTTGATAACCGTTCGCGATAGTATAGTTTAAATAATTATCAAATTCTAGAAAATCGAATTCGCGATTAGCATAGATTTTGATAATTAGCACTATTTATATTTATCAGTATATTACTAATAAAGAAACTAACTCAAATCGCAAGATAATTGTTGAGGTCAAATGTCAGAGATGCCTCACGTCAGGGGGACTGGAAACCGAGACAGACCCCCATCTAGTGCAATTATATGGTGTCAAGGTAAAGGGGCACATACCTAAGGGAAGGCGTCGATCATGGCACAACGAGAGGTCTTACAAGAGCTGGCAAGAAAGATTAAGGAAAGGGGGGATCAGGGGCAGTGTTTCGAACTTGTGGAAGCCTATAATGACGTAGGGGCTATAACCTTTTGAAGGCTATGTGTACCCCATGATTCAAGACTTAAGAAGGAGCTATTGATAGAGGCCCACCATAGACGACTAATGATCCATCCAGGAAGTACAAAGATCAGGACCTAAAAAGAGGATGATGGTGGAATGGAATGAAAAAGGACATCGCAGAGTTCGTGAGTCGATGTCTGGTATGCCAACGGGTTAAGGCAGAGCACCGACGACCGGGGGATTACTGCAAGCCCTACCCCTTCGACGAATGGAAATGGGAGAGTATAGCAAACCTAGTGGTACCGGACCCTGGGTCTAAGTGGATAGACTGACCATGCCACTTCTTGTTCATCTTCGTAGCTTAGTTGCTTCTTCATCTTCTGATATGCGACTACATACATACCTCTTGCTACTGATTATCCGCTCCACAGCTCCTCCCCTGGTATCCAATGCTGGACGATTAGGGTGATTGAGACCTCATAATAGCTGGTTGCTCTTCCTATAAAACCGTCTGATGATCTGATAGTTGTCTAGTTCTTGTTCCGCTGACGCTTGCTTAGTGCCTGAGCCTGAACCTCCTCGCGGATACTCTTCCCTCATCTCAGCTGGACTGCCCGACCTGATGTGTGGATAACGAGGCCACCTTCACAACCTTCTCCCTCACTTAATATTCTACTCCGTGGGCTAAAGTGAGGCCAACCCTGTACGCTTGAGTTGCTCAACCGCCCTGCCTCTTGCCTGTCATGACACGCAAGTCAAAACGGGAGGGGGTTTCAAAGGGGGACCCTTCTGGGGGGCAGAGATTTAGGCAGGGTATCCCCCTCGGCATCAGCGGCTTCGTGCCGCACTGGAGTGATCCAATATGTGGTTCCGCACATTCCACCACTTCTCCGTTCATTTCCAATACTGATCATGAAACACCATGAGCAGCAGGATGTTGAGGTCCGGAATTCAAGGTGAAATTTTTGATTTGCCCGCTCCTAGTCGTCATGGGAAAGAAAGGAAGAAAGAAGAAAGAGATTATTCCCCCCGACGCTTGTCCAGTACCCCCTGGGAAGGACCTTCGCCCACGCACGAGGGATCTACACTGCCGTCTTGCATGCAAGCGAAGCTCCTTTGGTGGTAGAAAGACTGAGCGATGATTGATGCGACTCGATTGATTGTTTCAGAGAGAAGAGAAGGATCATGACGCCCCGGAACCATGACATCCAACAACAAACACCCTTGCTGCGTGCAAGATACATCTATGCCAGCCTTCCCGGCTTATCGCGATAGAAAAAAGCGGCAGCTGATCGACCTTCTTTTCTCTTTGGCTTTATTTGCAACTATTATTCTTTTTTCACTTGTATTTAATGGGCTTTATTTGTCAACGGCTATTTCATTATTTGTTCTGATCTTTGCCACTTGCAAGCAAGCGGTGGGATGTTGCGCAAAGTCGAGGTATCAGAAGCCTCCTCATGAAAGAAAGTGGGGAAGCAGAGAATGGGAGAAGCCCATCAAATGACGTATGGTCTTACTGGGCTTGCAGAGAGAGAGAGGAAGCAACCTTTTCCAGCAGTCGAGAAGAAAGCGAGCGATTACTCAGCAAGTTAATAATCGCGATATTCTTTTCCTCAATTCCAGTACCTATCCCTGGAGGGAATCTCACTCGTGTCTTCGACATGAAAAGACGATGTCCTAACCACTGGACGAAAGGGACAAAATGGGGGGAAGTTCTACTACTCAATAATTTGACATTGCATTTCTCAGCTTATCTTTGACTTTCTTTCTCCGAGCTATATCTATGGACCTGATTCCCTGCCTAAGCCCCACACGATATGTCTCCTGTAGTTGATTTCCTATCCTTGATAGAAGCAGAAGAGGCAGATAATAGGCGGTAAGTGGGTGAGAAGTCAAGAGGACTACTAGTCCTGAAGGACTGCATGCGCTGATTCTGGGACTGCCCACGTAATTACCTCAATGTGCGAGAAGTCACTCCAGATCATACATACTACCTGAAAAGTCCGGTCGGGCAGAAAAGGCATTGATCCATTGGCGCTTTCAGGTATCATCCTAGGATGAGACCTATGAAAAGCTTCTACTATATATCCTGGGCCTCTTTCTTCCAGGGAACTGAACGTAGTGGTAACAGACATTGAGCGGTACCGGAGCTTTGCTGAGTCGAGGGCACTCAAAGAGGTTGATGAGAGTGACTGGTACATGCCAGTCGAAATGCCGGAGGAGTCTGGAATTCGCCCGAGAACTGCCACCGAGTAGGGAGAATGAGAGGGGCGTGCCTTCGGAGTCACGGGTCAACAACCCTCAGTCAACAACTATTATAATAGGAGATATCTTTGTTTGGATAGGGGCTCTGTTTCCTAAAGCCCGAAACCGGGTGATCGTCATTATTATTCAAATGTTTCAAGCTCCGGTTGAGAATGCAAGAGGACGTCATTATAGGGGCGGTTAGTGAAAGATCAAAGTAGCTCAGCAGGCGGGCTTCTCTCTGTCCCTCCCTCTCCGTTTCCACCATCCCTCTCCAGTCAGTCGAGTCCGCTGTCCTGCCCTCCACAGCTAGCCAACAGCTTCCATCAACCCTCGAGTGAACCCACCGTCTAAAAGCTCCGTCGCATCTATCCGCCCCACCAGGTTCGCTTTTTAAGGCTGAGGGCAACGTCTGTCCTATCCTCAAGTGGGCTCTCATGGGGTCCAGCCGCATCTATCTATCTGTCAACATGTGTGGTCCTGTCGAAGTTTCAAGTGCAAGCGGGTTTACTACGGCTTTTCTGTTCGTCTTCCATAAATCTTATCTAGTTTATTAGAGGCTTTGATTGACTTGAGCATGAGATAGCTTTCTTTCTCAGACCAAGTCTTGGATTTCGCACTAGGCCACTGCTGCCTCTGGAGAAATCCACATGAAGAGGGCATTTGGAACGTCATGTGGAACATTCCTGAGAAAACTCCCCATGCCAGCCCGCCACCAGATGCCTGTGGGTGGCATCGCAACACTCTCATCTCAGACAGGACTGCCAGTCGTGTTGTGCCCAGGAAGAGGCCAAGCAAGAAAGCTCTTCCCTCCTTTCTACTAGTATATCAAATGTCGGCTTGTCGGTTGTATAGAAATCATCACTCCGGAAGATGCAAACTCAACATATAACAGCTCCACAGAGGAGAGACGTGATGAGTATACCTATAAGGAGCTGAGCGAAGGAGAGATCAAAGGAAAAGAGGAAGAAGAGCCCAAGCATCTCAGTCGAAGGTCAAAAAGGTCCTGATGAATACCCATTCATCACTCTTTATTCTTATATTTTAGCTACAAAAACCTTTGCAAATGCATGTAGATATGTGTAAATAGGGATAATTAGCAAAAGTATGCATTGTGTAAAATTCTATAATTAGCATGTTTTTGTGCAAAAATAAAGATTAAAAAGAAAAAGAGGGAAATATTTAGAATAAATATTGAGCAACCTAACCCAAGGGAGGGCTCAGCATGGGCCTGACCGCATAAAAGCCAAGTAGAGGGAGATAGGGGCTCATTTGTATATATTTATGTAGATAAAATAAAAATGTTTTCCTCACCCAAAAATATGCTTATAAATACTTGTATATATTTATAAGAGATAAAAAACAAAATAAAAAGTTAAAAAATTAAAAAATCAAAATACCCTTTCATCATGTACATAGACCATGCTTCTATATTTATTTAACCTTGTAAATAAATAAAGTTATTTTCCAAACTTTTTGTAAATATTCTAGGCTATATATATATATTGTAAATAAATAAAATAAAATAAAAGAATCAAAACAAAAATCAAATAAAAATAACAAAATTAAAAATTACAAAAATATATTGTACATATGCCATGTATATAGTTGTACATAACTATTTATTTTACCTATGTATATAAATAATAAAAATAAAATAAAAACACCCTTTTATTCCTTATTTTATTCTATAAATAAATAAAATATAAAATAGGAATAAAATTGTACAAAAATAATAATTAAAAATCAAAAATCAAAAGCTTACATATTGTATATATACCTATATATAGCTATATATTGTAAATACCTTATTTTTATTTCCAAAAATTAATTAAAAATCACCAAAAAATAGAAAAAAATAAAATAAAAATAGTTTGTGTTTTGAGTTTTTACAAAATCGGGCCATAACTACCTTAATTTTGAGCTCTAAATTCCTGCCACGTGGCCTGACCCCATTGGGTCCTGCCCGGTCAACTGGCCCCCCCAGGACCACTTCTCACGGACTCGAGCGCCCGACCCATCTTCTCCTAATTTCGCCCGCTCGACCCGATACCCATTTCCCTAAACCCCGGCTCCGTTTTACACCTCCCACATCCGACACCCTCGCCGGGCATCGACCTCGGGATCCGTGCGCCACCGTGACCCTACCCGAGCCTTTCTTCTCGGATCCCTCCAACCTACTTAAGCGAGCTCCGCCACCTAATTCTTCCATCTTTGGCCATTAGTGTAGCTTTCCAGTGAGCTCCAGAGAGAGAGCGAGGTGACAGCTCGCCACCCCACCCTGTTGCAGCGAGGAAGGCCGGCGAATCCACTGATCCGGCGACATCTCCGCCGTAGCTCCGCCACCTGAAGCGAGCTCGAGCCTCGGGCAGAGACACCCCTTGAGGCGACGACCGGGAGCACCCCCAGCTCCAGCACAGTCTACTCCTTCACCCAGGTATCCCCTTCGCTTGCCCATTTCATCTTATTTTCATTTTCCCCCAATTCATACCGCCGTCGTATTCCCTCGATTCACTTCGGTTCCGACCGCTATCCGACCATCGGACCCGACCAACATATCCGCCTTCCCTCGCCGCACCTTCTGCACCCACTCGCACAACCCAGCTCGCACAAGAGCTGGGAACCGGGCTCCACCGTCTTTCACCTTCGCCGGAGCCCGTCGCCCCGACGCACCGATCACCTCCACGTTGCCTAACTGGGTCGAGGCACTTTGCCCTCGACCCGCGAATCTCCTGAGGGGTTTTGCAGGTTCAGCGGAGGCCATCTGAGGTCTCTCAACATCCAGCCCAGGAGCTTCACCTCCGCCACCCTCGTCGGAGCTCCCCCGAGCTCGGCTGGGACATCGGAGGGCACCAGCAGCAGCGCACCTTCACGACGGAGCTCCTCCGATACTCAGGCGCAGCAGAGGAGGCCGGAGTCCTCTTCACGAGGCCGGCGAAGTTCGCCGGCCTTCAGTTCATCCAGCATCCTCGAGAGCCGTTGATCGCGCCTCCTCGCTCCAGGTCTGATCTGAACCGTTGGTTCCTGGAGCGTACGTGGACGTCAGATCTGAGGCACCTGATCCAGACCATTAGATCCACACGTGTCCTGGCCTGGACCGTTGGATCGAGCAGAGCAGCAGCAGCGTTGAGAGCCGCCCCCTCCTGACCGTCCGATCTACACGTGGCGGTCATCCATCAGCTCCGGTTAATAAAGGGTAATTTACCCTTAGGCCCTTATCTTTGCTTTATTTCATTTGAGTCCTGTAAATATTTAAATACGTTGTTTAGTTTAGGGTTTATTTGCACAATGGACCTTGCGCTTTAGTGTAATTGCATTTATACCCCTGCATGTGTGAGCCACGTGCTTCGTCACGTGTATTTTTGGGTTATTTGCAATATATGCCCTTGTAGTTCTGGCTTGTTATGAAATGAATGAAATATTTTTGATATTTGCATTTATGCCCCTGTGAATGGTTTAATTTCGCATGTGCGGTTATTTGTGGGTAAATTGCAACTAAGGCCCTCGGACTTTTGGTACGTGTTACCAATTGGTCCCTGGGACTTATTTTTATTACATATAGGTCCCTGAGTTCCCCAGGCACGCGCTTGGTGCGTGATTGGCTGGGTATTTTGCACCTGGACCCCTAGAACTTTGGGTATTTGCATTTCAGTCCCTGTGCACAGTACCCTCTTGTCATTTTTGAATAAAATATCAAATCACCTCCAAATTCGACAAAAATTTGACACATGGCTCCTGCCATGGTGTAGGTTTTTTGTGAATTTTTGAGGACATTTTTTATTTCGTTTGTTATTTTTAAAAATTCAAAAACCTACATTTTTGCTACTGTCTAGAATTAAAAACCCCAAAAAAATATAAAAACCCCTCTAAAAATTCTAAAAATTTTGGAACTGTTTAGTTTAGTTTGTTTTATTTTCGAGCTAATTTTGGCCATTTTTCACTGCTTCAAAACCTTAAAAACTTAAAAACACCTAAAAACTCATAAAAATTCTATTAAATAATCTAAAAACCCAAAAACAATAATTTTGGTACTCAAATTTTTCTTGTTTTACCTAGTTTACAGGAAAAATACCTCCAGGTCCTTTTGAGGTCCTTAGATATTTTATCTAGGGCTTTTGGACCTGGCTGGACAGTACCTTGCATTTTTGCTACTGTTTGATTTTTAGAAAATAAAATATACATCAGAAAAATTCCAAAAATTCACCAAAAACATTAAAAAATATAAAACACATAAAAATATTTTTGTTTGAATTTTTGCTTGATTTTTGTTGCATTAAATAAATTGTTGAAGTGTGCTTATTTGTGTTTCTTTTATTTTCTTCACATATTAAAAATCCAAAAAAATAAAAATAATTAAAAACCACTAAAAATATTTTGTCTTTTATTTTATTTGTTTTTACTACTTCGTAGGCCTTCGGCCAACCCGTGCTCCTTGAGTTCGACCCTGGGTGCTATACCAGGTTAAACATATAGCAGGACCGCTTTATTTGTGCTTGATTGATTTTTGATTTAGTTAGTGGTCTGATATTTTTCTTGATATACATGGTCTGATTGCTCGGGTCACAACGACCCTATTTCTGTACCTCATACCCGAGTGGTCAGGCCTGTCATCAGAATGGCGCCGTTGCCAGGGAGCACGGCTTAGTAGTGTTTCTTTTCTTTTCGTTTTTATTTTCGCGGCTTTTCGCGGCTCTTCCAGAGCTCGCGGCTCTTCGCGGCTTTTGTTTATACTCTCTTTTTGTTTTATTTTGCCTTATTTTCTTTTTCTTTTATTTTTGTTTTTGTTTTCTTTTGTTTGTTTATTTTATTTTACATTTTTGCAAATATACCCTGTTCCTTTTATTTTCATTTCTTTTTATTTTATTTTTACTTGATTATTGGTTCTGACCACTCTGTTTCTCTTGCGAGGGCCCGAGGACCGAGGCGGCTGATTTCGAGAAGCCGGCACAACCGCGGGATTCGGAGGCGGCTCCTTTCTTCGTGGAGCCGCAGGAGAGAGTGAGAGAGAGTTGAGTGGGCGAGGTTTTTATTTTATTTCCATTATTATTGTAATAATACAGGACTATTCTCCGGACTTGGACTCTTCTACCGTAGCGGGTCTGTTTCGCCGAGCACCGGTGTGCTCGGGGGACCTTTAGGACCTTCGCGGTTTTTCGCGGTTTTTACGCGGCTTTTCTTTTATTTTCTTTCTGCCTTTTCCGGTGTTTACGCGGTTTTTGCTCGAGCCCCTAGACTTAGGAATTTCTGGTGACTGTGCCGTAATTAGTAGGATCCACACACCTAATTGCTTATCTGTTCCCATAGATCGATAATTGGACCTACTTAAAATCATTAATAAAAATAATCGATTCATTTGCCTTCGTAGCCTACGTGTCGTAGCCCGTCCTGTAAAGCGCTTTCTCCTACCCCCGATTTGTCGGACAGAGGAGGGACGGGCCAAGACCGGATTCTTTGGCTTGGAGGTCGGTGACCGGTTAGACGGTTCTTCGCTAGAAATTGCTCGTTTAGGACTCGGCTTTCCCGTTGCATCATATAGGTAGTTTTATTTCTGTCTTTACTTTTATGCGCGGATCATCTTGCATGTAGAGTGCTGGAGGCAAGGTACACATTTCTTACTCAGCATGCATCATTGATTTATCGTGCATCAGCTTTTTCGTCTTCTCCCCCCTATTTTGGACTTAATAATCAGGAGAACCGAAAAATTCGTTAGGCCTTTTGTTTGCTTTGAAAAATACTAAAAAAAAAGTGAAACCATAAAATTGGGACTGCTAAAATTATTGATCTTAAAATCTGCTCACCCTAAAAACTTTGTCTTGGGGAGAGCAACCCCCTCATTGGATGGTTTGGATGCGCGAGAGAGTGACCCGCACACTAGGTAGAGCCCCCCGGTGCTAGTCCCGACTGATTACCGACTTTTCCGTGCGGGCCAGTCGGTTGGGTTAGCATCGGATATCCCAACAGGTCACGTAAGCGCTCTGATATTTTGTGAGTTCACCAAATAAAATAGACAAGATAATTTGACCGAACTTTCACGGTCTTCAGCTCGCGTTGCGTTGGTGAACCGGGGGTTTGTTTTCTGATCATAACTTTTCTAGATCTCATCCGCACTACTCGCCAGATCAAGATGATGGGTAGACGGTCTCTTAGGCAGCCTCTGGCTGCACCGCTTTCGAGCGCGTCTACCTCATCATCGAGGTTGGCTCGCGAGAGCTCAGACCCGCTCTCCGAGCCCGAGTACGATTCCACCCTGTTCCCCCTCGACCCCCTTTCTGTTCTACCTGAGAGACACGAGCCTGAGGAGAGACTGATTGATTTGACAGCACCTGAGTTGGGCTCGTTTGATTTTGCAGACGTCGCCATGGCCGGCAGTTCTGAGGATCGTTCCCGCACAGAGCACGTTGTGATGGATCAGGGAGCGATCAACTCCACCTTGATCGCCTCATTAGAGACAGTTCAGCAGCAGTTACGCGATCAGGGAGCATTCATGATTGAGATGAGGAGAGAGTTGGAGCGCCTCCAAGTAGAGCGAGATGAGCAGAGCGAGCCCGAGGAGATACCGGATACAGAGGCACGAGCCGCAGCAGCAGCAGCAGCAGCCGCAACCGCCGTCGCAGCGACAGCAGCCGCGGGAGGGGGACCACCTAGACCGATGCGGGAGTTGCACAACCCCGGATCTACACTGATGCACCATTGGGTGGTGGTACCTGCTATCATGGGGGACTTCAAGTTCCCCCCGAACACCCTGCAGATGCTTCCTCGTTTCCACGGACTTGCCACTGAGGAGCCCCACCTCCACCTCCAGGAGTTTCTGATGATCTGCAGTACTGTCCACGACCGGCATGTGGACCAGGACACGATCCGGATGATAGCCTTCCCGTTTTCACTGGCAGATAGAGCAGCCACCTGGCTGAAGCATCTTGGGAGGTTTGTCTATACCTGGGAGCAGCTCCGCACCGAGTACTTGAACAAGTACTATCCACTCGGGCGGACGAATGCAGCGAGGGCCATGATCAACAACTTCTCCATGTTCCCCAACGAGCAGTTTCACGAGGCATGGGAGAGGTTCCGAGAGCTCCTGGACAGATGCCCGCACCACGACATCACGAAGCCGAACCTTGTGCAGAGCTTCTTCAGCGGGTTGACACCAGAGCTACAGGGCCTGGTGAATGCTTCTTGCGGCGGGTCCTATTCGCCAAGGACCACGACCAGGTCTGGGCCATCTTCGAGGAGATGGCTGAGAACTATATGGTGATGTCTCAGACCATGTTGTATACTCAGAAGACCCAGCCACATCAGCCAGGACCCGTGCAGTACCAGCGGATAGCACAGGTAGATGCAGGTCCATCCAGTTCGTCCGCAGCCGCAGCCGCACAGGCAGAGTCGTCAGCTGTGGACATGGGCATTATCAGCGAGAAGCTGGACCACATGGAGCTGATCGAGAAGAAGCAATGCCAGAGTATCACGCAGATGGAGCAGATGGCACAGGTTCTGAGCGACATGAAGACACAGCTCATGTGTCTCCAGGAGGCACAGACGGCTTCTCAGCCCCGTCTTCAGTCGCGAGGCGACGCCGGCAGCAGCAGCAGCTTGTCCCAGCGCTCCAGCACCCACGTGCAGCCTAGACAGGTCCATCTTGTACAGGCGGAGCCGTACCAGCAGCCGCAGCCCACCTACCAGTCCCCACCATCTCCAGAGATGCAGATGGTGGTCTACCAGCCGGACCAGCCTCTGGTAGTACTCCCGCCAGCCCCCTACGATGCCGAGCCGTTGATGGAGGTCAACGGGATTTGGTATGACCGCCCCCAGCCTGGGATCCGACGAGACCATCCCGGATTCAGGTGGGGGAGTGGTGGTACCCAGCCCCAGCAGCAGCCGTCAGGACAGGGAGGGCAGTACTCCCAGCAGAGAGATCACCACCAGCCGCAGCAGCAGCCCCCAGCATATCAGCAGCACCAGCCATCCTTCGGTCCTCGTCCCTATCAGCAGCAGGGACAGTCGTGGAGACGAGAGCAGCAGGCTCACCCAGTTCAGCAGCAGCCCCCTTCCTCATACCCCTCTTACCACCAGCAGCAGTACCAGCAGCCTCACCCCCAGAGAGGCTACCCGTCGGGCTCCCACGAGAGCCCCGCTTTGGATGACATTGCCCGCATCCTCACAAACCAGCAGGCCACATTCCGACGGGAGATGGACGAGTTCCGCCAGGAGATGCGGGACTTGGTGAGAGGGAAGGCCGCTATTCCAGCCCAGATTGAGCCAAACCCGAACAACCTCAAGAGGAAATCTGGGCAGGTAGTACATACTGAGTTTGCCACTCCTAGTGACCCATTTGATGATACATCTTCGGATCTGTTTGATGCTGATTTTGTCACACTTAGGAGCGGTAGGACCCCAGCAGGCGGCGGCGCCTCATCTGAGCTACCTCACGAGGACACTTCAGAGGCGCCACATGAGGAGGAGGAGAGCGGTACTGAGGCCGCTCGAGATGATGACGGTGGCACTGAAGACACCAAGGATGCTGATCCCACCGGCGGTACTGAGGCCGCCGCTTCACCAGATCGAGGAGGTGGTACTGACGCCACCAGTTCAGCCGAGCCAGCCCGCGGTACTGATGCCGCGAGACGTCTACCAGCAGCAGCAGCAGAGCCAGCCCACGGTGGTACTGAGGCCACCAGTGTTTGTCGTGATAGAGATGTTGTCTTTCCTTCAGTTCATGTACCTCAGAATACTGTTGTGAATAAAGGAAAATGTTTAGTTTCTTCTGATCCCATTGTGGTGCATGATGTATGTGTGGATCCAGTCATCGAACCGTCTAGGCCTTTTCCTAGTCCTTCATCTGCGAAGGACCCTGTGATCCCCTTCCCTAGAGCCCTTCAGATGGGGAAGGAGAAGAAAAAAGAAAAAGATCCAAAAAAGAGAGAGCTTGAGGAGTTCAGCCAGAGCATGATCGATCGATTCCACATCCAGCTGACCCTCCAGGAGGCTTTGCAGCACATCCCTCTTCTCCAGCGATCTTTGAGAGAGAGGACTACAGTCAGGAGGAGGAGGAGGAACCACACTTCCGAGATACATGTGCTGACGAAAGCCACGTGTTTCGCGATCCAGAACCGACTGCCAGCCAAGAGGCCAGATTCAGGGGCCCCGTATGTCAGATGCCAGATTAGTGAGCAGAGGTTCGACCGTACTCTTCTAGATAGCGGATCGTCGATCAACCTTCTTCCGGCAGCCCTTCTCGACCGCTTCGAATTGGGCACTCTTCGACAGAGCAGGACAGTCCTTCAGTTCGCTGATCGATCTGTCAAGAGGCCGAGGGGGTTATTACGAGACGTTATCGTCACGATTCAGGGCCTGAAATTCCCCGTGGACTTCGTAGTGTTGGACATGGAGATCCCTGAGTCAGTGACCGATACCCCCATCATCCTTGGTCGTCCGTTCTTGGCCACAGCCGAGGCGGTGACTGATCATGATAGCGGGAAGGTGTACTTTCGCGTTGAGGGCGAGAGTATACAAATAGAGACGGTCGAGGACTACAGAGCTAGAGAGAGAGCCCGCTCAGACGCGAGTACAGATTCAGAGCAGCTGACAGACGCAGAGCCAGACATCCACCAGGACTGTGATTTTGTGATCACAGATGATGAGGCAGCTTGGGCAGATCCTGCAGCACGGACCATCCTCTCATATTCAGATGCAACTGATCCCGAGATGACAGCAGAGGAGAGTCTGGAGAGCACAGCCCTGGTTCAGGATACCATAGAGGCATCAGATCCGATCCTTGATCGCGATACGATTTCCAGTGATGGTGATGCTGAGGCCACCTTGCTTTACGGTGGTACTGATGCCACCGCGGTTGATACAGATCCCTCGGATTCAGAGTCTGATTGGGTCGATTGTGATGATCAGATGCCAGACCTGATTCCACCTGAGCCTACAGACGAGGAGGAGGTAGATGCAGAGCAGACCAGAGACAGTGCAGTTGAGCAGCCTTCTCCCGATCCAGTTTGCGAGAGTACGCTTTCACTTTCCCAGGCAGATTTGGCAGACTTAGCAGCTTTCACTCAGTTTCTTCCGTAGCCAGATTTGCCCGCACCGAGCATTCCAGAGCTGAAGCCGCTCCCTACTTCGCTGAAGTATCAATTCCTTGCGGGCGAGCCAGAGATGTACCCAGTCATCATCTCCGCCGAGTTGACTGGAGATCAAGAATCCCGTTTGATGGGGGTTCTTGAAAAGAACCGCAAGGCGATCGGATGGAGCATAGCAGATCTCCAAGGGATTAGTCCATCAGTGTGCTCCCACCATATCTATCTCGAGGAGGGGGCGAAGCCGTCGCGTGAGTTCCAGCGGCGACTGAACCCCAACCTGAGAGAGGTCGTGATGAAGGAAATATCGAAATGGTGGAGTGCAGATTTTATTTATCCCATTTCCGACTCCAAGTGGGTCAGCCCCTTGCATGTGGTGCCCAAGAAGACGGGCATCACGACTGTGATCAGTGAGTCGGGAGAGGAGATTGCTACACGAGTACCCACCTCTTGGAGGGTTTGTGTTGATTACAGGAGACTCAACCAAGCCACCAAGAAGGACCATTTCCCCCTGCCTTTTATTGACCAGATCATTGAGAGACTGGCAGGGAAGAGCCATTATTGCTTCCTGGATGGGTACTCGGGCTACAACCAAGTGGCCATCGCTCCTGAGGATCAGGAGAAGACCACCTTTACCTGTCCCTTCGGCACATATGCTTTTCGACGCATGCCATTTGGGCTATGCAATGCCCCTGCGACTTTTCAGAGGTACATGATGTCGATCTTCTCGGACATGGTAGGGGAGTGTTTGGAGGTCTTCATGGACGATTTCTCGGTCTACGGCGACGGATTCGATTCTTGTCTTGACTGCCTAGACCGGGTACTCCAGCGATGTATCGAGTTTCATTTGGTTTTATCTTGGGAGAAGAGTCACTTCATGGTGACTCAAGGGACGGTGCTTGGCTACATCATCTCCAACAGGGGCATGGAGGTTGATCCGGCCAAGGTTGATGTCATTAGGAAACTCGCACCGCCGTCCAATCTGAGGCAGCTACGGTCATTCCTGGGGCACGTTGGATTTTATAGGAGGTTCATTCAGGATTTCAGCAGGATTGCCCGACCGTTGACTGACCTCTTGACGAAAGACACCGAGTTCCTTGTCGATGACAAGTGTCTTTCGTCATTCGCGACTCTCCAGCAGTGTGTCATAGAGGCTCCTGTCCTCCAGCCGCCTGATTGGTCTCTCCCATTCGAGATCATGATGGATGCCTCCGATTTTGCCGTAGGGGCAGTGCTGGGACAGAGGAGGGATGGAGTTCCATTTGCCATACACTATGCTAGCCGCACTTTGGATTCCGCCCAGCGGAATTACACGGTCACAGAGAAGGAGATGCTAGCTGTAGTGTTCGCCCTAGATAAGTTCAGATCGTATATCATCGGATCTAGAGTGACTTTGTTTACAGATCACACCGCCATCAGGTACCTCATGGCAAAGAAGGATGCCAAGGCCAGACTGACTAGATGGATCCTTCTACTCCAGGAGTTCGACATTGAGATCAAGGATAAGCCTAGAGTCAAGAATGTGGTGGCGGATCATCTCTCCCGACTAGAGCAGCCTGAGGATTCTGAGCAGATTGACCCTATTAGAGATACCTTCCCAGATGAGGCGATCCTTGTTATCGCCTCACTTCCATGGTACGCCGATATTGTGAACTTTCTCGTTGTTGGGAAAGTCCCACAAGATTGGCCCAGACAGAGACTTGAGACCTTCCTTGCGAAGGCCAAGTCCTACCATTGGGAGGATCCCATCCTTTACCACGAAGGAGGGGATAGCGTCTGGCGTCGGTGTATTCCTCAGGAGGAACACCATAGCGTCCTCACTTACTGCCACAAGCTTGAGGCAGGAGGACATCGTTATGGGAGGAGAACGGCACAGAAAGTGCTCCAATCCGGCTTGTGGTGGCCGACCCTCTTCAAGGACTCAGATGAGTTCGTGAAGAGGTGTACTGACTGTCAGAGGATGGGCACTTGTGGACAGCGTGATATGATGCCGATGCAGCCCATTCACTTCTGTGAGGTTTTCGACGCATGGGGCATCGATTTCATGGGTCCATTCCCTAAGAGTCAGGGATTTGAGTACATTCTATTGGCCGTTGATTATGTGAGTCGTTGGGTGGAGGCTATCCCCGCCCGAGCCGCTGATGCGAGGACTGTTTGCAGATTTTTGAGGAAGCACATCATCACGCGGTTCGGGGTTCCACGAATGCTGATTTCTGATGGGGGATCTCACTTCGTCAACGATCAGGTGAAGGCACTTGCTAGCGAGTTCGGCATAGATCATCGTGTTGCTACACCTTACCATCCACAGACGAATGGTCTAGCCGAAGTGTCGAATAGGGAGATCAAGACTATTCTGCAGAAAGTCGTCCGCCCTGACCGAAAGGATTGGTCACAGCTTTTGGACTCGGTCTTGTGGGCATATAGGACGTCTTTCAAGACACCTTTGGGCACATCTCCCTTTCGCCTCGTATATGGCAAGCCATGCCATTTACCTGTTGAGCTAAGGCACAAGTCACTTTGGGCAGTCACAGATATTTTGATGGATCCAGATGGTATGGGAGACCAGAGGAGGGCAGAACTAGCTGCCCTGGAGGAGCTTAGAGATGCAGCTTTCTCAAGCAGCCTACATTATAAGGAGAAAGTCAAGGAGTGGCATGATTCTCATATCAGCCACAAGCATTTTGAGATTGGACAGAGAGTATGGTTGTTTGATGCGAGGCTACGATTATTTCCAGGGAAGCTACAGAGCAAATGGAAGGGACCTTATCTGGTTAGAAAGGTACACGACAACGGTAGCATCGACATATCTGAGTTGTCTTCTAAGAGTACCTTTCGAGTGAACGGCCAGCGGCTCAAGCCATTTCTAGATCATGAGCCGCGGGTCGTTGATCTTGCCCCTATTCATTTTGCGTGAGATGTGGTCTTTGACTCACATCTAATGCATCTCACGCCTGAGTTTCATTGATCTTCTGCTGTATATAGATCCAGATGTCCATATCACCACATTCTTTAGTCCCACATCCCTTTCTCCATCTTGTGATTATGCTATACTTAGGGTGCGCTTTACCCTAAGTATAGGGGGGACGTGAGACCTTTTGGGTATTTCTTTTGTTTCTGTCTACCCCTATTTTTACTGCCAATACTTAGGGATATTTCACCCTAAGTATAGGGGGGTAGACCCTGTACATTCTGCACTCAGGTTTTCCCTTAGTATACATCCTGCTATACTTAGGATTACTTGATCCTAAGTACAGGGGGGGAGACCTGAGTCCCTCTTGACTTTTCATTCTTCTTTTGTATAGCCTTTCTTTTCACTTTCCTATACTTAGAACGAGTTATGTCTTCTTCATCGCTCTTGACTCTGAGGACATCGTTCGAGCTAAGTATAGGGGGGTGTGTATATATTTCATATATACTTTAGCCATAACTCGTACTTTGTGTGAGTGTGTTAATAAATAAAATGGCTAAAAATCACAAAAATTAAAAATTTTTCATGTACATAATCTTCTTTTATTTGCACATACATAGCTAGTATACAAATTATTTTTGTAAAAATGATTTCAAAAATCTTTTGTGTAAAGCTTGTGTAAATATTTTCTTAGCAAAATTATGTATATAGTACAAAATTTTTCCAAAATGTTTTGAAAATCAAAAGTTTGCAAAAATCTTGTGTAAATGTGTGTAAATATCTTTTTGCAAAACTTGCACTTCATGCATCATTCATCCATGATTTCAAAACATTTTTCAAAAATTTTGCATGTTTGTAAAATTTGTGTAAATAAGCATCTTTTTGTACATATGTATACAGTTTTTCTGGATGATAGTTGACATTTAAACTAGCCTGGAATCAAATTGAGGAATGGAGCTTGATTAAGATCTTAATCCACCTAATTTCTTAGAGGAACCTTATAGGACTTAGGTTTAAGGCTTTTCAGGTCCATGGTGACTTAATTCTTTGAGTCCACTAGGCTATGATCACATGTCATCTCAATGAGCCTAAGTAGAGCACTTAACAACAACACATGACTCATATAGATTATGGCTTTACTTGGACACCAGCACTATGCACCGAGCTCTCTACGGATGAGGTGGTGAGGAGGCAGTCTTCCTTGGCTTGGGGTAGCATGTGAGGGTAGTACTTCTAGGCGGAACCTCTCTTCTTCTTATAGTGAAGGAAGTGCGTCTCAACTTGGTCTGGTTACCATGAGGTCTAACGACGGGAGTTGTGGGTTGCAATAAAGCTTCAAAAGAGGGATAGTCTACTGGCTCAAGAGGAAAAACTCCTTGTATATATGCTGCACATGTATATGTTGTACAGATGCACAAAAAAAATGTGCAAAAAGAAAAGAACTCCAAAAAAGTGGTGGGTCTGAGAGAAAATGATAATCCCACCGGAGTATGTATAGAGTGCAATAAGCAAAGCTTGGTTTCATGATCCACCTGTTGTAGCTTGCAGCAGGGAGACTTGGCTACACTGGTCAAGCTCCCAAGGGTACTTGGCTACACTGGCCTTGACCCATTCTCTTCTTCCCCCTCTTCTTGAGCCGGTTGTACTTGAACTTAGAAGGGAATACCACGCTCCTCGAGGAAAGAGTGGCCAGATTGAGGTCATAGAGTTACCTTGTTGGGGAGGGTTGTCAAGTTGCCATTTCTGAGGTGGAGAGCTTAGACTTCACATTCACAGGACAAGAAACGATTCATGGTCTTCAGGGTTTGTGATTGATGACTTGTTCTGATCTGGAGCATTGAGGAGTCTTGGTTATAGATTAGTGGAACTTAGAGGCTGTTAGGTTTTAAGCTTAAGTCTAAATAAGGTTCCGACACATTAATAATCCAAAGATCTGATCGAGCTCCATACCCCAATTTGATGAAGGCAAGTTTAATAATCAACCTTGATCCATGTACATCCTCTTTTTCTTTTTCTTTTTCTTCCTTTTTCACTTCTTTTTCAAATAAGTGTTTGCTAAGGGACTAGCAAAGTTAAGTATAGGGGGGTGATGAATACCCATTCATCACTCTTTATTCTTATATTTTAGCTACAAAAACCTTTGCAAATGCATGTAGATATGTGTAAATAGGGATAATTAGCAAAAGCATGCATTGTGTAAAATTCTATAATTAGCATGTTTTTGTGCAAAAATAAAGATTAAAAAGAAAAAGAGGGAAATATTTAGAATAAATATTGAGCAACCTAACCTAAGGGAGGGCTCAGCATGGGCCTGACCGCATAAAAGCCAAGTAGAGGGAGATAGGGGCTCATTTGTATATATTTATGTAGATAAAATAAAAATATTTTCCTCACCCAAAAATATGCTTATAAATACTTGTATATATTTATAAGAGATAAAAAACAAAATAAAAAGTTAAAAAATTAAAAATTCAAAATACCCTTTCATCATGTACATAGACCATGCTTCTATATTTATTTAACCTTGTAAATAAATAAAGTTATTTTCCAAACTTTTTGTAAATATTCTAGGCTATATATATATTGTAAATAAATAAAATAAAAAAAAGAATCAAAACAAAAATCAAATAAAAATAACAAAATTAAAAATTACAAAAATATATTGTACATATGCCATGTATATAGTTGTACATAACTATTTATTTTACCTATATATATAAATAATAAAAATAAAATAAAAACACCCTTTTATTCCTTATTTTATTCTATAAATAAATAAAATATAAAATAGGAATAAAATTGTACAAAAATAATAATTAAAAATCAAAAATCAAAAGCTTACATATTGTATATATACCTATATATAGCTATATATTGTAAATACCTTATTTTTATTTCCAAAAATTAATTAAAAATCACCAAAAAATAGAAAAAAATAAAATAAAAATAGTTTGTGTTTTGAGTTTTTACAAAATCGGGCCATAACTACCTTAATTTTGAGCTCTAAATTCCTGCCACGTGGCCTGACCCCATTGGGTCCTGGGGATGTTGACCGCCCGGTCAACTGGCCCCCCCAGGACCACTTCTCACGGACTCGAGCGCCCGACCCGTCTTCTCCTAATTTCGCCCGCTCGACCCGATACCCATTTCCCTAAACCTCGGCTCCGTTTTACACCTCCCACATCCGACACCCTCGTCGGGCATCGACCTCGGGATCCGCGCGCCACCGTGACCCTACCCGAGCCTTTCTTCTCGGATCCCTCCAACCTACTTAAGCGAGCTCCGCCACCTAATTCTTCCATCTTTGGCCATTCGCGTAGCTTTCCAGTGAGCTCCAGAGAGAGAGCGAGGTGACAGCTCGCCGCCCCACCCTGTTGCAGCGAGGAAGGCCGGCGAATCCACTGATCCGGCGACATCTCCGCCGTAGCTCCGCCACCTGAAGCGAGCTCGAGCCTCGGGCAGAGACACCCCTTGAGGCGACGACCGGGAGCACCCCCAGCTCCAGCACAGTCTACTCCTTCACCCAGGTAGCCCCTTCGCTTGCCCATTTCATCTCATTTTCATTTTCCCCCAATTCATACCGCCGTCGTATTCCCTCGATTCACTTCGGTTCCGACCGCTATCCGACCATCGGACCCGACCAACATCTCCGCCTTCCCTCGCCGCACCTTCTGCACCCACTCGCACAACCCAGCTCGCACAGGAGCTGGGAACCGGGCTCCCCCGTCTTTCACCTCCGCCGGAGCCCGTCGCCCCGACGCACCGATCACCTCCACGTTGCCTAACTGGGTCGAGGCACTTTGCCCTCGACCCGCGAATCTCCTGAGGGGTTTTGCAGGTTCAGCGGAGGCCATCTGAGGTCTCTCAACATCCACCCCAGGAGCTTCACCTCCGCCACCCTCGTCGGAGCTCCCCCGAGCTCGGCTGGGACATCGGAGGGCACCAGCAGCAGCGCACCTTCGCGACGGAGCTCCTCCGATACTCAGGCGCAGCAGAGGAGGCCGGAGGCGTCTTCACGAGGCCGGCGAAGTTCGCCGGCCTTCAGTTCATCCAGCATCCTTGAGAGCCGTTGATCGCGCCTCCTCGCTCCAGGTCTGATCTGAACCGTTGGTTCCTGGAGCGCACGTGGACGTCAGATCTGAGGCACCTGATCCAGACCGTTAGATCCACACGTGTCCTGGCCTGGACTGTTGGATCGAGCAGAGCAGCAGCAGCGTTGAGAGCCGCCCCCTCCTGACCGTCCGATCTACACGTGGCGGTCATCCATCAGCTCCGGTTAATAAAGGGTAATTTACCCTTAGGCCCTTATCTTTGCTTTATTTCATTTGAGTCCTATAAATATTTAAATACGTTGTTTAGTTTAGGGTTTATTTGTACAATGGACCTTGCGCTTTAGTGTAATTGCATTTATACCCCTGCCTGTGTGAGCCACGTGCTTCGTCACGTGTATTTTTGGGTTATTTGCAATATATGCCCTTGTAGTTCTGGCTTGTTATGAAATGAATGAAATATTTTTGATATTTGCATTTATGCCCCTGTGAATGGTTTAATTTCGCATGTGCGGTTATTTGTGGGTAAATTGCAACTAAGGCCCTCGGACTTTTGGTACGTGTTACCAATTGGTCCCTGGGACTTATTTTTATTACATATAGGTCCCTGAGTGCCTCAGGCACGCGCTTGGCGCGTGATTGGCAGGGTATTTTGCACCTGGACCCCCAGAACTTTGGGTATTTGCATTTCAGTCCCTGTGCACAGTACCCTCTTGTCATTTTTGAATAAAATATCAAATCACCTCCAAATTCGACAAAAATTTGACACATGGCTCCTGCCATGGTGTAGGATTTTTGTGAATTTTTGAGGACATTTTTTATTTCGTTTGTTATTTTTAAAAATTCAAAAACCTACATTTTTGCTAATGTCTAGATTTAAAAACCCCAAAAAATATAAAAACCCCTCTAAAAATTCTATAAAAATTAGGAACTGTTTAGTTTAGTTTGTTTTATTTTCGAGCCAATTTTGGCCATTTTTCACTGCTTCAAAACCTTAAAAACTTAAAAACACCTAAAAACTCATAAACATTCTATTAAATAATCTAAAAACCCAAAAACAATAATTTTGGTACTCAAATTTTCCTTGTTTTACCTAGTTTACAGGAAAAATACCTCTAGGTCCTTTTGAGGTCCTTAGATATTTTATCTAGGGCTTTTGGGCCTGGCTGGACAGTACCTTGCATTTTTGCTACTGTTTGATTTTTAGAAAATAAAATATACATCAGAAAAATTCCAAAAATTCATCAAAAACATAAAAAAATATAAAACACATAAAAATATTTTTGTTTGAATTTTGCTTGATTTTTGTTGCATTAAATAAATTGTTGAAGTGTGCTTATTTGTGTTTCTTTTATTTTCTTCACATATTAAAAATCCAAAAAAAAATATAAAAATAATTAAAAACACTAAAAATATTTTGTCTTTTATTTTATTTGTTTTTACTACTTCGTAGGCCTTCGGCCAACCCGTGCTCCTTGAGTTCGACCCTGGGTGCTATACCAGGTTAAATATATAGCAGGACCGCTTTATTTGTGCTTGATTGATTTTTGATTTAGTTAGTGGTCTGATATTTTTCTTGATATACATGGTCTGATTGCTCGGGTCACAACGACCCTATTTCTGTACCTCATACCCGAGTGGTCAGGCCTGTCATCAGGTCCCGACAGCTTTTCTTGTTTCCTTCCATTATATCTAGACATTGATGCCATGCCAGCCTGTTGGCCCGAGGAAGAGGACATCTATATAGAGAAGTAGTTGGAGCTGTGGAAGCTGTGAATCCTGAAATATCTGTTTTTTTGGCGGTTCTATAAGTCGCAGTGGCCTATTATCATGTGGTGGAATCGTCGATATATTCTTCTACGCCCCTGAAAAACCGCTTTGCTGCTTGCTTGTATTCTTCCTAGGATCCCAGACCGCGGTTCTATTTAGAATAGGCTCGGAAAGAGACTTATATATATAGGCTCCATGAGAGCATTAATTAGTAAAGTAGCTCAATTCCTGAATCGGGTATAGAACCCTAATAACACGATAGCTCTGCTTGGAAAAAAGATTCTAGTTTCCTCCCAACTATGTTTGAGGCATAGAATAGATGATTTTCGTGTTGGTACGCTTGCATGGCGAAAAGGTGGAACGGCCATTTTTTGATTTGGAGAAAAAAGAAGCTCAAAAAAGGACTGGGAGATAGCGCAGATCACTTTTCACCCCCACCCACCATTTGCGATTTCCCCATACCACATGAATCTCATTTCTAAGAATGCATCAGTATATACAAGAAAACCTCCGCTGCCAGATGGTCAGGTCAGTATTGGAGCCGTAGTCAATCTTCGTTTTAGTTCCTTAAAACTCTGCTAACATTTTTCTGACCATTCAAACCTCACGTCCTTTCTCATCAGCCGGTAGTGAAATCTTCGAGAAGGCCTATCGCGATAGACGTGAATCGCAGATAGTATCCAGCTAAACCGAGAAAGCAGCAAATCTCAGAAATATTTTTCGACTGGCTCCAATTCACTACCGCTTCCACCGCTTGGATATGACATGACCCAGAAATGCTACTTTTTCTAGCCAAAAGTCACACTTCGAGAATTTTGCATCAAGCTGGTGTTGACGTAGCGTCTCAAGTACGATTCTGAGGTGTACTCGGTGCTGCTCTGGATCAGGTGAGTATATCAGAATGTCATCCACGAACACGATCACGAACTTCTCAAGGTCTTCCCGGCCTATTCATAAGTTCCATCAAACCCATTCGTGAGACCAAAAGGCATCACTAGGAACTCGTAAAGCCCAAATCTCGCACTATATATCCGGGCGGTTTTAGTAAGATCATCCTTTATTCCGAGCTGATGATAACCTGACCGCAAATCTTTCTTAGAAAAGCAAATAATATAATAGTGTTTCTTACTGGTCGAACAAGTCATCAATTCGGATATTTCATTTTCACAGTCACCTTATTCAATTTAAAAAGATCATGCAATTCAAGGTCTGGATAGACCGGGTGTTAAATGCAATAAGTCAAAGTTTCTACATTCAAAATTTAAAAGAAAATAAACATGCGGAACAAAGATGCAAATTACCCAGTAATTCACATGCCTAGCATGTGACTTGCTCTGAAGGGGGCTTCTTTGCGTAAATTCAGGAATCTTTGAGGTCTAGAAAGCAATTTGGTCAATATTGATCTGAACTGGCGAGGGTGTATTTGCAAATATGTGAAATCTCAGGAGTTAACTTGCAATTTGCCTGATTTCTTTATTTTAAAAATCAATATGCACTTAGGGTTCCTGTGTCTTTCGTTCTTCAACCGGCAAAGGGGGATATGGATCTCGGCCGCCGCCGAAAAAGGATGGGGGCGCCCACGCGGCTTGGAGCAGGCAGGGCGGAGGCGCGGCTCGGGCTGGGGTCGCAGGGTGTGGTAGATCGCTGACTGTCGTGGCAGAGGAAGGAGGCCGTGGGCAGGCGGTTGGAGGTGGGCAGCGCGCGGCCAGCGCACGCGCATGGCAGTCGAGCGGCACACGCAGCGAACCACGCGAGGAGGTTTGAGATCGGCGCGACGGGGCGGCGCGCGCACGGATGCATGCTGGCGGAGTGGCCGTGCCCGCGCGGTGGCGTGGAAGAAGCAGGCCACCTGGTGCGGCTAGGAGAGGCCCGCGCGCGGGGCTGGCTGTCGGGGTCGCCCGACCGGTTGGCTGGGAGGATGGCGGAGAGGCGGGGGCGCAGCCGGCGGTCGTGCGCGGAGGCGACACACGCCCCCCAGAGGAGGGCCGACGCGGTGGCACACGGTGGGCGACACCGCTGGAGCTGGGTGGATGGGCGCCACCTGCGTGTTTTTTTATTTTATTTTTTTTAATTTTTTTGTAGGCAAACAGTACATAGAGAGACTGATTTTTTTATTATAATTTTTTTACTATAAACAGAGACAACGAAAAAGTTTTTTTATTTAAGCAGAAAATTGTAAACAGAAGCAACGATGAAGTTTTTTATTGTATTTTTTATTTTTTTATATTTTTTTATTTCTCTCCTACAAAACAAATTGTTAGAGAAAAAGATAAATGATTTTTTTTCATTTTTTAACCTGCAAAACAAATGTTAGAGATAGAAAAAGGTAATTTTTTTATTTTTCCTGCAAAAACAATTGTGAGATAAACAGGAAAAATATTATATATTATTTTTTTATTTATTTATGCACAAAATAAGAGGGGTGAATGGATTTGGATCTGCGATTGGGAGATAGATCCGAGTCTCCGATCACCGTGCGTGGTCGGAGGTGTGTGGTTGCGTGAGATAGACGTAAAGTGGAAAAGTCACGAGATGAGGCGAAAATTTCGATGTCGGATTGAAAAGTGTGAAATTGATTTTTTTTAATCTAAAAACTAATCATTACATATACGCAAAAACTAAACCTACGATTTTACCTAAGAAAAATGACAAGAAATGAATTGGATCTCACCTTGGGGTTCGGACATGCCATGATGGCCTCGACAAGGACCGACGCACTGTCACCGGACGGCTCGGAGGCTAGGCACCCTTCTTCAACAAGAATGCTCTCGGAGATCGGGCTCCTCTCTTCCAAAGATCAATCAAGAGGAAATGAGGGAGGAGGAGCCCATTAAAAAGAGAAGAAAAACAAAAAAGGAAGGTATCTACAAAGAAGGAATGTGATTATTGGTTAATTAAATAAAATAACTAAATAAATAAAATAAATAAGTAATTAATTTCGAAATTCTGAATTTAATTAATTAATTAATTAATTAAAGTAATTTATGTAAATCAATTAACCACCTTAATGGTGGCCAATTAAGGTATAAAATCAAATCATTACATAAAAGGTAAGTTATTAAACCAAATAAATGAATTAAATAATTAAATATAAATATAAAATTCATAATTACATTAAATTAATTAATTAAAGTTAGATAATTAATTTTTGGTGGATTTTATAAATGGAAGTTAATTGTATACACATATTATACACATATAATACAATGTACATAGGTACAAATAAGGAAATAATTTTTATAAAAGATTTTTTTAATTTATTTTTTTAATTTTATTTTTAATAAAAACAATATTTATAATTATATACATTATGTGTAAAAATAAATATAAATAAAATATATACAACAAGTATATGGGAAAATTGCACAAAACACCCCAAAAAATCGACCTTTTAACTGTAACTCCAAAAATTATAAAACCACAGCCATTTGAAAGATAATTTAATTTAAAGTATGATGGAAGTGAGTTTGGTTCGATTTGAGCTCGTATGGAGCCGAAATTGATATTTCAATTTGCGCTTTGCGGCTTTTTGTGGGTGTAATTATTTGCAATATAAACAGTATTTTATTTTATACTTATTTTTATTATTTACAACACATTTTATTTATAACTTTTATTTACAGGAATAATTAGTTTGAGGTCAAATTATGTACAAATAAAATAATGTAAGTTTTGTACAAATATACAGGAAAAATATTTACAAATATTTTTGGTTTTTTCTAACAGAAGACCCTATCTCCTCCTACTTTATTCCTGATCGATCAGGTCAAGTCTTGACCTTCTCTCGGGGTTCGGGTCAGTCTGTATTTATTGCATAAATATCGCCTTTCTTTTCTTTTCTTTTTCGTTTCTTCTTTATTCTTTTATTTATGTACAAAAAGTGTTAAAAATGCACTTTTAACAAATGCATGCAAAATGGTAATTTAATGGAATTAGTGATATTTACAGGTGTTTGACTAAGGAAAAGAAGTTAAAATAAAAGAACCGATTAGAACACGGTATTCAATGAGGCGCTGGTTCTACGATGCACGTAAATGTGCGGAGTAAACTCACACAATACAAACCCTCAATTTCACCAACTCAGTACGTGATGGTCGTAAGTGTTCGACGGAATTATCTGGTTGATTTTAATTGGTGATAAATACAATCTTAGAAAGATTAACGAGCTGTTAGGTGCCCGTATTTTCCTACAGACTGGCCCGGTTCTTACGACTAGTTGGACCTACTTTCAGCCAGTATAGGAGTAAGTACGAACCGTATAAATATGGCTACCCGTTCCTTGAGGACCGAGGCATCCTCTAAACCTCCCACTCTGCTAAGGAAATCTGGACCGTTTGCCGGCTACCCGTAGATCCTCACTGAAAAGTAGCTAATCGCCTAAAAAGAAGAAACCAATAGTAAGTAAGAAATCATGGCTTGACTCTATCCTAGGGTCGTCTCTCTCTCACTTGTAAATAAAACAAACAATGAGGGCTTTATGCACCCGCGAACATGGGTTCTTTTTATTCCAATTTTTTAAATCGACCTGCTCCATTCAGTCCCAATTTTAGAGTTAGGTTATCGCTTAAAAATTAATCTGAACACAAAAACACGTCTACAGTTCAGCCCAATTTCCTTTTTGACCTTAAGTTGTAAAACACGATGGAAATTGGAAATCAGAATGCAAACGTGAAACGATGATGCATGCTCAGAAGAAGGCATACTTACAGTGAATCCCAGCATTCTCCATGCATTATGCAAAACTGAATTTGTAAAGTTTACACTAAATGCATGCAGATCGAGAAAACCACATCTAAATAATATACTATTAGCGGGGAAGAATCAAGTTAGTTTGAGCTAAGTAGTACGTGTCTATGTGCGTCTCATTATGAATCTTATAAGATAAGTGAATCTTCTAAGATATGTATGGCCTAAATTACGATGGACACAAACAAATTTGATTCTATACTACCGTGTGCCTAATCCTTAAATTCGCCACTCAAGTCGAGCCCCATCCTCAACGGAGAGTGAAACATGTTTCTACACACCACAAGATAAAGTCCAAGTCTTTTTACACGCGCGAGCTCTCAAACAAGAGCCATTGTAAATAAGAAAATTACTAAATTATTACAACACGATAATTACAAAATGTTGCAAAATTGCTCTCGAAAATAAATTGAATTTTCTTGCTCTTCAGCAGTCGGTGCGCGTCACGTCCAACGAGCTCCGATGCACTCCAAGTTCACCGGGCACTCGCAAGGAAAATAAAATTTATGTTAGAGAGTTCAAATACAAAAAAGAGTAGAAAAATAATTGCAAAAAATAGAATAAATAAAAGGTGGTTCGGGGGTCAGACTGCCCGAGTGAATGAAAAATCTAAATCTACTTTTTCAAATTACTCCCTAAGCTGTTTGCCTCCCCGGCAATGGTGCCATCTGATCGATCGTTGAGCACGTGATTTAATTTGAGTTCGTTGTAGTATGTGTACTTAGCGAATCAGTCAGAACTGAGAGAAGATCTCCGCGAAGAGTGTCTCGGCTTTAATTTATATCCCAGGCAAGTCTGGGGTCGAACACAGGGAGGCAAAGGAACAACGTCGAGCTAATTCAAAAACTTAGGTCTAGGTTTCCACACAGATTTTTTTAATTTTTTATGCAAAATGAGTACAAATTACAATATGCGACTGGATTAAGACACTATGAAAGCACGCAACATAGCCAAATTAATTTTAATAGGAAATAAGTCCAATTTAACCAAATTGTATTTAACCTAAAATTCTAATCTAGTGAGGAATACAAAACCTTTTTTTTGGAATTTTAGTAATTGAAATGCAATAATTAAAAATGCACACTTTTTAAGGGTTTTTTTCGTATTTTTTCACATAAACAATGCAAAAATTATGAAAAATTTACTGGAATTAAAACATGATGCAAGGAAGCTACAATATTTTTTTGTATTTTTTGACAAAATATGAATTTTTATGAATTTTTAATCCAAACAGAGTGACAATGAATAAATAATTTCTAATAAATCCACATTAACGAATTAACCATAATGCTAATTATCTCAAGAAGCTATTTAGATGAGAAATCCGGGAGAGTTGAAATTTCGCAAGTGGATTTAATCAAAAATCATTCATTAGGATCACTCTACAATTTATTTCAGGTAGAAGACAACTCCAATTAACATGAAATTTGGATAGTAATTAGAACAACTTCAAGGCACCATTCTTGATTTTTGTGAATTTTTTGAAGCAACTGTAAGTCAGATATAAATTTAAGAGCACAGATTGGGTAAAATAAGCAAGTTTTCACTAAAATAATTTTAATTAATTCATTGTAACTCACAACAATACAAATAAATATTCAAAAGGTAGACAATTAGTTGCTCAACATGATGTTATTTTTCATTGAATAAAAGATGCAATATTTAAATCCAAATTAAAATGCAAACATAAGGTTGTCTCTGCAAATTCAGAAGATAATACTTACAATAAAACATGTACATGGATAGATTTGTAATTACATAAGATGAACGGGAAAAAACTGTAATTTTTACATGAATTAAAAAAATTAAAGGAAGAGGGAGGACCTTCTTCTTCCTCCTTCGATGGTAGATAGGGCGCAGGCTCGTGGGTTGGGCGGCGCACTCCGTGCGAAGCTGTCGACGGGCGGCGAGGATGGGTGGACCGCGGAGGCTACGGGCTGGTGGCTCTGGACGCGTCGAGCAGCGGACGACCACCGCTGGAGTAGGAGGTGGCGACGGTGGAGGAATCGCCGCTGGCTGGCAGCCGGTTTCGCGGTGGTGCGCCGCAGGTGGGCGGAGCTCACGAGCACCGGCTAGCGGGCGGTGGCTCACGGTTGGCGGCTGAGGACGGGGCGGAGGAGGCCGCGCGGCCTGGCGGGTGGTGGTTGCGCAGGTGAGGGGAGTGGTCGCCCCTTGGCGGAGGCGCACGACGATGTGGGTGGGAGGCGGGCGCCACCGCTTTTATTTTTTTTTTTTGATTTTTTAGTGTTGTGCTGTGCTTTGTTTTTTTTATTTTATTTTTTTTAATTTTCTCAAACGAGAAAAAATAAGAATGATGGTGGGATGAATGTGGTGATGGAAATAATATTATGAAAATGAGGAAGGTGGGGTAAGCAAATGAAGGTGTAGTGGTGATGGTGTGATAAAAAATTGCAAAAATAAAACGATGACACGATGAAAATAAAATTACCTATGGAGAAAGCGGATCGCTTGGGGAGTGCTCATGAGGAGCACACTCTTCGCTCGAATCGCCAGCGAGCGATGAGCTCGAGCAGCACACGGATGCAGCTGCGATGTTGGCCAAGAAGCCAACGGATCTCACCGAAGAGATGGCTGTCGTCGCTCGACCGCGGTTGCGTCGCTGTCACAAATTCAACTCTGAGAACTAGGCTCTCCTCACATAAAGATGGATCAAGTGCAAATTGAGGAGGATGTGATGTATAAAAAGAGATAGAAAATGGAGGTTTGAATGGAGGTGGAGTAGAATGGAGGTTATTAAGATGATGGAGTTGAATTAGAAGTTAGAAAAAATGGTGGAATGATGGAGTTAAATGGTGGTTATTGTAGAGAATGGAAATTAAAATAAATAAATAAAAGTAGCTTACTTTAAATGAGAGAATAAAATAAAGAAGAAAATAAAATAGAATATTTACAAAAGTAGGTCCATAAAAACACTATGTACATGGATTTTTTTACTTTTCTAATTTGATTTTTTTGTATTTTTAATAAAAGATATTTACAAACTAAAAATAAATAAAATAGTAGAAATAAAATTGAACATAAAAGAGTTTTTTTGGATTTTTTAGTAATTAGGAAGAGTAAAAAATGAATAAAGAGAGATATGTACAATATATACAAAGTACACCTAGGTCCTAAAACCCAAATTTTGCAAACAATCTCCGATTTTAATGAAACCACTTCTGTTGGATAGATAATTTTCTAACTTGAATTTTAAAAGTGACTTTGGAGTTCATACGGAGCGGGAATTTGGCTAGGAAGTTGGACTTTGCAGTTTTTTTATCTTTGGGATCTAGGAGTATTTATTTAAGGTGAAATTTATTTTATATTTTTGTATTTTTATATACATTTTTATAAACAAGTCAGAGAAAGAATTAGTCAAAAAGGAGTTGAAATGAATTTATTAAAAATATATGAAGTTTTAGGCTATTTACAGGTGAAAAACTCCTTTAATTTTGCGGTTTTTTGTTGTTAATTTATTTTGTACATTCTAATATACAATAATTAGTGTGTTTTATTTACAAGAGTCATTTTGTTAATTTATTGGTTTTATGAACATTTATTTGGGAGTTTACTTGGAGATTCTGCTAAGATCAAGATATTGAGATGATGAATCTCGGATTCATCACCCCCTATACTTAAACTTTGCTAGTCCTCGAGCAAATAACGAATGAATAAGTTGGAATAACCCCTGACTGTGCATGTGAATACAAGATTTGATCTGTTCAAGAACTCTCGATTTTAGATATCCTAAAATTCTAAGCTGAACCGAGCTCTAGTCAAAAGGTATCCAATTTCCCTAATCATCAGACTCTCTTTGTATACATATATAGTAGGGATATGACTTAAGTGTGGACTGTAGTTACAAGAGTAGAGTCGCAACGTCACCCAAGGTTCCAGTCTAAGAGACTCTATGAACCCAAACCTCAATATTAGGGAATAAACCATTTCTTGCATCCAATCCACCATCTCTTTAGTTGTCAGACTTGAAAGTGTAGATGATGGCCAGATGATGGAGGGTATAGGATTGTGTTATTTCTTCTCTCCCTCTCATTGGAACAAGGATTCTCTCAAGTGCCTTATTACTCGACGCATATTTTTGGTGTTGATCAGTGCGTCCGTCAAGAGAAGTTGGAGTCATCTGCACTTGTTTTCCTGGGAGTACACCGGGGTGTGCCTTTTTTGAGTACTTATCATACCTTCTACATCCAGACTTGTAGCATTTACGATGCAGAGCCCTTTTTTGGTGCAAGCCCGACTCCTCGTCCTAATAGCGGTGGTCCAAGTGGACAGTTTGAAATGGTTGGGAGCGCTCGCCTTTGGTGGAAGTTTTTTGATATTTGACTTTGTGGAATGAGAGCTTTTCTTTATCATTTCATTGCCTTGTAATATTTTTGACTAGCTCCACTGCTTTTACTAAGAGTTGGCGCACACTGATCAACGTTTTTTATTTTATCACACCCTGGCACCTAGGTAAATATCAAGAGATAGTACAAGAACCATGTTCTTATACTGGCTAAAGGTGCTGACACTCAGGTTTCATGAAGCCTTCATTGATTTTATCCCATCCTCGAGCATCATTAAATCAGGTCCAAACTCAAATCCCTCATTCCAATTCCTCAAGTGAAATTTCAACTCATCTCATCATAATTGCAGTCGTGTATGTGAGGTGCTGATCATATTCTTAAGATAGAAACTAAGCATGCAATATAGCACACAAATCTTTCAAACTAGGGAAATGTGAATAATTAAGTCAAAGACCCTAATAACTAAGGCTGGTTAATTCAAAATCTCAAGACTTCATAAACTAAGTGTTCTTGAACATCACTAGTCTTGTGTGAAAGTGTAAGTGTTAGGGGTTAAACCAACCAAATAGTTAGTTTTTTTGTGATTTTTTTGTTTTTATTTTTGTTGTTTTGTTTGTTTTTTTTTTGAAAAACAAAGGAAAAGAAGAAAGATGTTTTTTTCAAAAGTTTTTTTGAAAACACACATTTTTTATTTAAAGCAAAGAAAGAAAAGAGTTTTTTTTTCTTTGAAAAAGTTTTTTTAAGTAAATAAGGGAAGAAAAGAGTATTTTTTTATTTTTGTTGTTTTGTTTTTTTTATTTTTTCAGTTTTTTACCAATTTTACCCACCCCATAATTATTGTAATAATATATACAAAAATACGCGAAAGTACGAGATATGGGTAAAGTATATATGTAATATATACATGCCCCCTTATACTTAGCATGTGCTATGTACTCAGAGCACAAGAAGCGAGAAAAAGACATAGCTCGTACTAAGCGTAGGACAACTAAAATGATAAAAAGTATAGAAGTCGATCCCCCCCCTATACTTAGGCTCTGGTCAGCCTAAGTGTAGAAGAAGAGCCAAAATGGGGCGGTCGAGGTCAAGAGGAGAAATGGATGAGTATATACACATGGTGGGCATCGGATCCCCATATACTTAGGCTCTGGTCAGCCTAAGTATATGACATCAGTAAGTTTGAGAACTGATGTGATCTGGAGAATATACAGAGAAGGGATGATATACAAGAGTGAATGAATCTTCTAAGCTGCCGAGTCTTGATGCTACATCTTCATGAAGAGTAATATGATGCATCTGCTCTGTGCTCACTCTGCATGAAGTTGATGACCTCGACTTGGACTAACTGCTCTTTCGAATGTATAAAATTCTTCAATAGTTGTCCATTCACCACATGAGATTGTGCACCATCTGTGAGATCAGCTATCTCTACACTTCCATTTGCGTGCACTTTCTTAACAACAAAGGGACCCGTCCATTTAGATTTGAGCTTCCCATGGAACACCTTCAACCTGGCATTGAACAACCATACCTTTTGTCCAGGGACAAAGTCTTTACACCTAATGTGCTGATCATGCCATCTTTTTACTTTGTCCTTATAAATCAAACTGTTGTCATATGCCCTGTTTTGGATTTCCATGAGCTCATTCAGATTCAAGTCTCGACAAAGCTTCCCTAGGTGACAACTCCAATTAATCTGCTTAATTGCCCATTCGGATTTGTGAATCAGATCTGCAGGCAAATGGCATGGCTTGCCATAGATCATTCTAAATGGTGAAATACCCAATGGTGTCTTGTAGGATGTTCTATAGGCCCACAAAACCTGGTCTAAGAGTTGGAATCAGTTCTTCCTGTCGGGACGAACCAACTTCTGCAAAATATTCTTCACCTCTCTGTTCGAAACCTCTGCCATACCATTGGACCGCCAACAAAATGTACTCATGTCCTTGGCTTTTGGGAAAAGGGACCCATAAAACCTATTCCCCATGCATCAAAAATGTCACAAATAATCACCGGCTGCATGGGCATCTCATCTCTTTGTCCAACTGTCACTCCCATCCTTTAACAGATCGAGCGCGACCGTACAAAATCAATAGCATCTCGAAACAAGGTCGGCCAATACAATCCACATTGGAGTACTTTGTGAACGGTTCTCTTTCCCGAATGGTGTCCTCCAACCTCAAGTGAATGACAATATGTGAGGACACTCTGGTATTCCTCCTAAGGAATACACCTTCTCCAAACACAATCCGGTCCTTCGAAGAAAAGGAAAGGATCGTCCCAGTGGTATCTCCTCGAATCCGGCTTCAGTCGGTCAATGCTGCTCCTAGTCCAACCATAGGGAACCTGCTTGGAGACAAGATAGTTCACCATGTTGGCATACCACAGAAGTGAGTCAATAACACAAATTGACTCGTTTGGGAAGGTCTCTCTAATCCGCTCATAATCAGGAGAATCCTTAAGTTCAATCTGAGAAAGGTGATTAGCCACAACATTCTTTACTCCAGGTTTATCTTCTATCTCCAAATCAAATTCTTGGAGGAGTAAAATCCACCTAAGAAGACGCACCTTCGCATCCTTCTTTTCCATTAAATATCGAATGGCTGTGTGATCAGTGTAGATTGTCATCTTAGAGCCCAAAATATATGACATGAACTTCTTGAGGGCCCATACTACAACAAGCATTTCATTTTCAGTCACTGTATAATTCTTCTGTGTAGGATCTAATACTTTGCTCGCGTAGTGGATCGCAAATGGGATCCCCTCTCGTTGTTGTCCTAACACAGTTTCGATAGTGAAATCTGAAGTGCCAGTCATGATCTCAAAGGGGAGAGACCAGTCAGGAGCTTGTAGGATAGGTGAGGCATAAATCTTCCTCTTCAAGAGCTCAAAGGCCTCCAGACACCTGTGATCTACAACGAACTCCGTGTCTTTCCCTAAGAGCTCAGTCAGTGGGCGAGCGATCTTAGAAAAATCCTGAATAAATCTCCTATAGAATCCAACATGCCCTAGAATAGACCTCACTGACTTCACATTGGTAGGTGGATCGAGTTTCTTGATTACCTCCACCTTGGCAGGGTCAACCTCCATTCCCCTTTTGGAGATGACATGCCCCAACACGATACCCTCCGTTACCATAAAATGACTCTTCTCCCAGGAGAGTACCAGATTTACCTCTCTACACCTCGTGAGGAATCAGTCCAAGTGCGCTAAACATGTATCAAAAGAATCATCATGGATCGAGAAGTCATCCATGAACACTTCCAGGAAATCTCCCACCATCTCGACAAATATGGCGATCATGCACAGCGGAAATGTGCCCAGGGCATTGCAGAGCCCAAATGGCATGTGCCTGAAAGCATAAGTACCAAATGGGCATGTGAATGTGGTCTTTTCCTGATCCTTAGGGGCTATGGACACCTGGTTGTAGGCTAAGTACCCATCAAGAAAACAGAAGTACTTTTTCCATGCTAATCTCTCCAAGATCTGATTAATAAAAGGCAAGGGAAAGTGGTCTTTCTTGGTCACAGCATTCAAATGCCTGTAATCGACACAGACATGCCACGTCATGGGTACTCGTGTTACGATCTCTACCTCCTCCTCGTTGGTGATCATCTGAATTCCCGATTTCTTCGGGACAACATGAAGCGGGGCCACCCACTTGGAGTCAGAAATAGGGTATATAAACCCTGCCTTGCACTATTTCTCAATCTCTTTCTTCACCACTTCCCGTAGATTGGGGTTAAGACTCCTCTGGAACTCACGTGAAGGTCTCACATTATCCTCAGTAAAAATGTGGTGCGAGCAGAGAACGGGGTTGATCCTACGAGATCCGACACTATCTAGCCTATTACTTTGTGGTTCCTCTCTAAGACCTCTAACAACCTAGACTCCTATTTAAAGTCAAGTCTGAGATAATGATAATAGGATATCTCTCTTTGGGTCCCGCAAGAAAGGCATACTTGAGTGTAGGAGGTAGTGATTTCAGCTCTAGCAATGTGGTGTCATCAAGCAAATCTGGCTGAATTGAATCTGAATCTGATTCCGTGATGCATGAAGGTGGGCTCAACTGCATAGTACTCGCCACCAACTCAGAAGTATCGGGAGTCGGATCGCCAAAGAAATGCGGTAGTTCGGCCAAAGCCACATCCGACTCATCATCTATGTCCCAATGATCGTTCCGAAGGGGATGGACTTGACAGATCCAGATGGATCTCTACGTCATCACAGGAATAGGTAGATGCATCTCTAACAAGATCAGACAACACCAGGCAAACTGCATCATCCACTATTTCCTTTTCAGATGAAAGGGTCTCGCTCTGTCATGAAGGAATCTGTCCCCAAATCCCAACGGTGCTAATCATTCTGCAATCTGCCTCTGAAGATGAGTATTCTGTGCTATTCTCTGAATCAGGTCGCTGACACTTGGTTTGTTTCATCTCAAGGTTCACTTCTCCGCCTGGAGAATGGAACTTCATCATTCTCGTACTATAATCGAAAGTTGCACCTGCGGTCCTAAGGAAGGGCCGTCTGAGAATGATCTGAGATTCTCTCCAATGATTGGGGGTCTCCATGTCCAAGACTGTGAAGTCAACCTAATAGTTCTGCCCCTCAATCGAGATAACTACGTTCTTCACTTCTCCCTTACGTCTCTTCACTGAACGATTTGCAAATTGGAGTAAAGCTCTGGATTTGCGAAGTGGTCCCAACTCCAATTTCTGATATAAGGCTAAGGGAAGTAAGTTGATCGAAGAACCGCTATCCAAGAGTGTGCGTGCAAATGCAATGTCTTCAATACGACTCTCCACATATTGAACACCCATGTTTCTCTTTTTCCTTGGCAATGTATGATTCTTAAGACAATAGGTTGTGGCTACTGACAAGACGTGTGTCTTTATATTTTGGTTCTCTTTCTTCCTGCTAACCCTAGTAGGTATGCATCTAACGTTAAGGTATTTCTGGAATGCAGGATGGTTAGCCACATACTCATCAAATGACACCTTTACAGTGATATTTTCTTTACAAAACCGTGCCATATCAGGATCATCTTTCTGAATCTTTTTGATGCGCTTTCCTGTCGTAAGAGCACGGGGAAACATGATTGAAGCTAGAGAAACAGAAGATGGAGAGTCTGAATCATGAACTGAAAGACCATTCTTTGCATTAACTGAAACAGAGTTCTTCATACAAGAATCTTTTTGATGCAATGTGGAATCAAAATCTAGACTATCTACTATAGGTTGTGGAATAGAAGCTGGAGTGGTATCCGCCACAACCAGAGATGCAAGGTCCTCTGTAGACTCAGAAGAATATCCATGCTGCCGATGCTGTATACGTGCTCTCCTTCTCCTCTCGGCTCCCTGAGTAGAAATCCTCAAATGATGCTGATGGGGCTTCGAAATATGATGCCTCTCCTCCTCGTCCTCTGAACACTCCTCAGGTAGAGCTCCAGAGATGCCCCTCCTTGTGTCCCTCGCCCGGTCAGGTACGGTCACGGTCCTTCCGCTCCTGAGTGACATGTGGTTAGCTTCGTCACACAAAAGAATCTCATGTTCAGATCTAGGAGATGCTGAATAGTATACGTGATCAAAGTGCTGCTGAGAACTAGATCAGCTCAGGCTATTGGGATTAGCCTGAACTTGGACTGGGATTGAGGTTGAGGGTGCAGTCTGCTCGTCTCGTCATCTGGACAGGCGATTGACATCCACCCGTAAGTTGTGAATTTCGTTCCTGTAGGAATGGAGCTCGTCGAGTACCTGCTGTTGAATGTCCACGGGACTAGACGAAGAAGGAAGGGGATAAGACTGGGAAGAAGAACGGGAAGACTGGCCCTGCTGGCCAGAGTACTACCTCTGCTGCTGCTGGGGTATCTACTGAGATTGCAGGCCCTGCTGGCCCGCCAGGTAATGGCTCTGTCAGCCATACTGCTGGTACTGATGCCACTGCTGCTGGGGTGGTTTGAATGCAGGGCTCTGCTGTGACGGAGGTGGTGCGGAGAGGAATGCGGTGTTGTGAAAGGTCGGGGGACCCTGGTAGGTCTGTCGGTCTCCCGTACTTCCCTGCCTGGCAGGGTCCTGAGTATACCATACTCCATTCACCCCCCAAACTGGTGGAGGCTCCTCCTGAACTGTCTCTGCTAATGGAGGTTGCTGCTGGAAAGAGTGGACGTAGGATTTGTCCTGCTCCCACGGCTGGGGTTGCCCTGACACCAACTGCTCCTGAATATGGCGAACTCGGTATACTGGAGCAGAGGGTGCAGTCACGACATGTATGTTTTTCTTAGATATCCTATCAGTCAATTCCTCCATTTGTTTTGGAATCTTGGAGATGCTCCGGTCCAATTCATCAATTCTCCTGTCAATCCTCTCGATTAAAGTAAACTTGTCCGCAAGGAGTCCCATGCTAGGGATCATGTCCTGAGAGAGATCGACTACAGCTGATTTTCCCCCTTCAAATGAGAGTGAACTGGGGGACGATGTATACTCCCTGCTGGCCGTCTGTGAGCGGCTGGTTTCAGCCATCTGCTCGAATACCTTTCAGATGGTATCCGATCCTCGTGATGTATAGCTGCCTCCACAGGCAGCGCTCACTAAACCCTGCATCTCAGGGTTGGAGACCAGTGAAGAACGACTGGACCAAGATGTTGTCATCTAGACCATGATAGGGACACGTCTGCAGGATGTCCTTGAATCTTTTCCAAGCATCACAGAAGGCTTTTTGGGGTAGTTGGGAGAAACTCGTAATACGCATCCTCATCATGTTAGTTCTACTTAGCGGGTAGAACTTCTTCAGAAATAGGTCCTTGAATTGGGCATAAATAGTAACAGTAATTCCCAAGTTCTTTACCCAGCAGGCGACTTTTCCACCCAAGGCAAATGGAAGGGCTATGAGCCTAATATAATCCTGGCTAACATTAGGATGTCTAAGGTTAGCGCAAACGATCTCGAAGTCCCTTAGGAATACATATGGCTCCTTAGAAGCATTCCCATCAAAGTGTGATAGCAGGTTCAGAAAATGTGGCTTCAACTCGAAATCAGCTGTGGGTTCGACGGGACTCAAGTAGTTCCGAATTCTGCATTGTCCGGGGTTATACGCCGCATCCATTGGTGGTTCGACCCCAACATTGAGCTGTCCTAACTGAGCTCTGAGAAGTGCGTGTTGCTGCTCAGATGCAGCTAATCTGGCTAGTACCATTCTCATCGTGTCCTCAGGGTGTTCTTCTTCCTCTTCTTTCTTCTTTTGAGGCATTTTATTTGAATCTTCTTTATGGCCTGAAGCAACAATGTGGTCTTGATTAGAAGAGGATTTATGAATGAAGATATTCTCACTGAGATGAAGGTCTTCCTCGGTGAGGTGGGAAGAGAGAAAGGGAATGGTTTGAGAGTAACCATCCCGAGAGTGGATTGGGCGGCGCACTCCACGCGAAGCTGTCGACGGGCGGCAAGGACGGGTGAACCGCGGAGGCGCGCGACTTCCGGTGCGTCGCGACATGGCCCGCGCAGGGGGGCTGCGGGCTGGTGGCTCTAGACGCGTCGAGCGGCGGACGACCACCACTAGAGTAGGAGGTGGCGAGAGGGGTGGAACCGCCGCTGGCTGGTGGTGGTGGAACCACCGTTGACTGGCAGCCGGTTTTGTAGCGGTGCGCCGCAGGTGGGCGGAGCTCGTGAGCACCGCCGAGCGGGCGGCAGCTCGTGGTTGGCGGCTGAGGATGGGGCGAAGGAGGCCGTGCGGCCTGGCGGCTGGTGGTTGCGCATGTGAGGGGAGTGTTCGCCCTGTGGCAGAGGCGCACGACGGTGCGGGGTGGGAGGCGGGCGCCACTGCTTTTTTAATTTTTTTGATTTTTTTAGTGTTGTGTTGTGCTGTGTTTTTTTATTTTGAATTTTTTTAATTTTCTCAAACGGGAATAAAAAATGAGAATGGTGGTGGGATGACTGTGGTGATGGAAATGATATTATGAAAATGAGGAAGGTGGGGTAAGCAAATGAAGGTGTAGTGGTGGTGGTGTGATAAAAAAATTACAAAATTAATAACGATGACACGATGAAAATAAAAATTACCTACGGAGAAAGCGGATCTCCTGGAGAGTGCTCACGAGGAGCACGGTCTTCGCTCGAATCATCGGCGAGCGATGAGCTCGAGCAACGCACGGATGCGACTGCGATGTTGGCCAAGAAGCCAACGGATCTCACCGGAGAGAGGGTTGCTGTCGCTCAACCGTAGTTGCGTCGCTGTCATCGATTCAACTCTAGGAACTAGTCTCTCCTCACATAAAGATGGATCAAGTGCAAAGTGAGGAGGATGGGATGTATAAAAGAGATAGAAAATGGAGGTTAGAATGGAGGTGGAGTAGAATGGAGGTTATTAAGATGCTGGAGTTGAATTAGAAGTTAGAAAAATGGTGGAATGATGGAGTTGAATGGTGGTTATTGTAGAGAATGGAAATTAAAATAAATAAATAAAAGTAACCTACTTTAAATGAGAGAATAAAATAAAGAAGAAAACAAAATGGAATATTTACAAAAGTAGGTCCATAAAAACACTATGTACATGGATTTTTTTACTTTTCTAATTTGAATTTTTTTATTTTTCATAAAAGATATTTAAAAACTAAAAATAAAATAAAATAGTAGAAATAAAATGGAACATAAAAGATATTTTTTTGGATTTTTTAGTAATTAAGAAGAGTAAAAAAATGAATAAAGAGATATATGTACAATATATACAAAGTACACCTAGGTCCTAAAATCCAAATTTTGCAAATTAGCTCCGATTTTAATAAAACCACTTCTGTTGGATAGATAATTTTCTACCTTGAACTTTAAAAGTAATTTTGGTGAATTTAGAGTTCATACGGAGCGAGAATTTGGTTGGGAAGTTGGACTTTGCGGTATTTTTATCTTTGGGATCTCAGAGTATTTATTTGAGATGAAATTTATTTTATATTTTTGTATTTTTATATATATTTTTATAAACAAGTCAGAGAAAGAATTAGTCAAAAAGGAGTTGAAATGAATTTATTAAAAATACATGAAGTTTTAGGCTATTTATAGGTGAAAAACTCCTTTAATTTTACGACTTTTTGTTGTTAATTTATTTTGTATAATCTAATATACAATAATTAGTATGTTTTATTTACAAGAGCTATTTTGTTAGTTTATTGATTTTATGGACATTTATTTGGGAGTTTACTCAGAGATTCTGCTAAGATCAAGATATTGAGATGATGAATCTCGGATTCATCAGGAACCTTATTTGGACTTAGGTTTAAGACTTAACAACCTCTAAATTCCATCAATCTATGGTCAAGACTCTTCAATAAACCAGATCAGAACAAGTCTACATACACAAACTCTAACGACCATGAATATTTTCTTGTACGGTGTAAGTGATATGTAGCTCCCCACCTCAAAAATGACAAGGCAACAACCTCTCTCAGCAAGGTAACTCTAATTCCGTAATCTAGCAGCTCTTTCCTCGAGGAGCATGATATTCCCTTATAAGTTCAAGTTCAACCGGCTCAATAAGAGGGGGAAATAAGAGAATGGACTGTGCCAATGTTGCCACGTATCCCTAGGAGCCTAACCAGTGTATCTAAGTCTCCCGCTGCAAGCTTCATGAGATGAGAAGGTGTAACATAAGCTTTGCTTTATTTTACTATATACGCTCTGGCATGTATTTTATTTTCGATCAGGCCCGTCACTTTTTTAGAGTTTTTCTTTCTTTTGCACTTTTTTTGATGTGCATATATACAACATATCTACATGGTGCAACATATATTCATAAGGACCTTTTCTTCTTGAGCCTGTAGACTATCCCTCTTTTGAAACATTCTTGCAACCCACAACTCATGTCTTTAGACCTCGACACCGCCAGACCAAGTTGAGGTGTACTTCCCTCCCTAAAGGAAGACAAGAGGTTCCGCCTATAAGTACTACCCTTGTATGCTATCCCTAGCCAAAGAAAACTGCATACTCACCACCTCATCCGTGTGGAGCTGAGTGTAAAGTGCTGGTCCAAGTAAAGCCATTGTCTATGAGAGTCATGCGTGTGTTGTTAAGTGTTCTACTTAGGCTCATCAAGATGACATGTGAACATAGCCTAGTGGACTCAAAGAATTGAGTCACTAATGGACCTGAAAAGTCTTAACCCCAAATCCTATAAGGTTCCTATGAGAATTAGGTGGATTAAGGTCCTAACCAAGCTCCATTTTCCAATTTAATACCAGATTGGTTTAAATGTCAACTGTGATTCATAATAATATACAAATACATACAAAATCTTTTTATGCAATGTTTTTGAAAATGTGCAAAAATTTTGAAATTATTTGAATGCATACATGAATGTAGAAGTTTTGCAAACTATTTACACACAATTACACATGGATTTTTGTAAACTTTTATTTTTCAAATATTTTACAAAAATTTTGTACTATATACATAGTTTTGATACAAAAGTATTTACAAACTTTTTACAAGCAAAACATTTTTACAAACATTTGTACAAAAATAGTTTTTATAAATAGCTATGTATGTGCAAGAAAGAATTTTATGTACAAGAAAAATTTTGAAATTTTTGTGATTTTTAATAAGTGATTTTTAGCCATTTTATTCATTAACACACTCACTTAAAGTACGAGTTGTGACTAAAGTATATATGTAATATATACGACACCCCCTATACTTAGCTTGAACGATGTCCTCAGAATGATCAAAGAGCGATGAAGAAGGCATAACTCGTGCTTAGTATCGGGAAGTGAAAAGAAGGGCTATATTACAATGACGAATACAAACATATCATGAATAGAGCTCGGTGATTTCCCCTATACTTAGGATCAAGTAATCCTAAATATAGCAGACTGTTCTCAAAGGGAAACCGAGTGAAAGAATTTATAGGGTCTACCTTCCCTATACTTAAGGTAAAATATCCCTAAGTATAGGTAGCAAAATAGAGGTAAAAAGAATCAAAAGAATAATAAAAATTCTGACACCCACTATACTTAGGGTAAAGTACACCCTAAGTATAGCATAATCACAAGATGTAGATGGGGTGTTAGACTAAAGAATGAGATGATATGGACATCTGGATCTATACAAGGCGGAAGACAGTTATAATCAAGCACGAGATGCAACTGATGTGAGTCAAAGACCACATCTCATACAAAATGAATCGGGGCAACGCCAACAATCAACGGATCATGATCTAAATATGGCTTGAGACGCTGACCATTGATGCGAAAGGTGGACTCAGATGCCAGCTCAGATATGTCGATACTACCATTATCATGCACCTTTCGGACCAGGCATGGTCCCTTCCACTTACTCCGCAACTTCCCTGGAAATAGTCTAGGCATGGCATCAAACGACCATACTCTCTGATCTGGCTCAAACTGCTTATGGCTGATAGGAGAATCATGCCATATCTTTACTCGCTCCTTGTACTGTAGGATGTTTGTAAAGGTTGTATCTCTAAGCTCCTTCAGGGCTTCCAATTCTGCCTTCCTTTGATCACCTATACTCTCTGGATCCAATAATATATCAATGATAGCCCATAGTGACTTATGCTTAATCTCAATAGGTAAATGGCATGGCTTGCCATAAATGAGACGAAAGGGAGATGTACCCAAATGAGTCTTGAAGGAAATCTGATATGCCCACAAGACCGAGTCCAAAAGATGTGACAAATCCTTTCGGTCTGGGCAGACTACCTTCTGCAGTATCGTCTTGATCTCTTTGTTCGATACTTCAGCAAGGCAGTTGTTCTGAGGATGATATGGAGTGGCAACTCGATGGTTTATGCTAAACTCGTTAGCAAGGGCCTTTACCTTGTCGTTGATAAAGTGAGATCCTCCATCAGATATCAATACTCTAGGCACCCCGAACCGTGAAATGATATTCTTCCTCAAAAATTTGTAAACAGTCTTAGTATATGCGGTTCGGGCGGGAATGACCTCAACCCAATGATTGACATAATCAACAGTCAACAGAATGTACTCAAATCCCTGACTCTTAGGGAATGGACCCATGAAATCGATGCCCCACACGTCAAAAACCTCACAGAAGTGAATGGGCCGCATCGACATCATATCACGCTGTCCACAAGTGCCCATCCTCTGATAATCAATACACCTCTTCACGAATTCATCAGAATCCTTGAAGAGGGTAGGCCACCATAGGCCGGATTGGAGCACTTTCTGTGTTGTTCTCCTCCTATAATGATGTCCTCCCGCCTCAAGCTTCTGGCAGTACGTGAGGACGCTGTGGTGCTCCTCCTGAGGAATGCACCGATGCCAGACGCTATCTCCTCCTTCATGATAAAGGATGGGATCCTCCCAATGGTAAGACTTGGCCTTAGCAAGGAAGGTCTCAAGTCACCATCTGGGCCAACCTTGTGGGACTTTCTTGGCGACAAGATAGTTCACAATGTCAGCGTACCATGAGAGAGAGGTGATAGCAAGGATCACCTCATCTAGGACGGTCTCTGTAATGGGATCAATCTACTCAGATCCTCAAGATTTTCTAACCGGGAGAGATGATCCGCCACCACATTCTTGACTCCAAGTTTATCCTTAATCTCGATATCAGACTCCTGGAGTATAAGGATCCATCTAGTCAATCGAGCTTTGGCATCCTTCTTAATGTCCAAGGTAAAAACTACGGCTAGCATCTCTTTCTCCGTAACAGTATAGTTCCGCTGAGCGGCATCCAATGTACGTCTAGCGTAGTGAATGGCAAATGGTACTCCATCCCTCCTCTGTCCTAGTACGACCCTTACGACAAAATCGGAAGCATACATCATGATCTCAAATGGGAGAGACCAATAAGGCGGCTGAAGGACAGGAGCCTCAACAACTAAGCTCTTGAGAGTCTCAAACGACATAAGACACTTATCATCTACAATGAACTCAGTGTCTTTCGTCAGCAGATCAATCAACGGTCGGGCAATCCTGCTGAAGTCGTGAATAAAACGTCGGTAGGAACCGACATACCCCAGAAAAGGCAGTAACTGTCGTAAGTTGGACGGTGGATTGAGTTTTTTGATGATATCTACCTTGGCCAGATCAACCTCCATGCCCCTGTTGGAGATGATATGACCAAGCACCATTCCCTGAGTCACCATGAAGTGACTCTTCTCCCAAGACAAGACAAGATGAACCTCTATGCAACACTAAAGAACACGATCTAGGCAGTCAAGACAAGCGTCGAACCCATCGTCGTAGACCAAAAAGTCATCCATGAAGGCCTCTAAATAGTCACCCACCACGTCTGAGAAAATGGACAACATGCACCTTTGGAATGTCGCTGGGGCATTACATAGACCAAAGGACATCCGCTTGAAAGAATAAGTCCCAAACGGACAGGTGAATGTCATCTTATCCTGGTCTTCGGGCGCTATGACCACGTGATTGTAACTAGAGTACCCGTCAAGAAAACAATAGTGACTCTTCCCAGCTAGCCTCTCTATAATATGATCAATAAATGGCAGTGGGAAATGATCCTTCTTGGTGGCCTGATTCAATAGTCTGTAGTCCATACAGATCCTCTAAGAAGTGAGTACTCGGGTAGCTATCTCCTTTCCAAACTCGCTCACGAGTGTAGTGACGCCCGTCTTCTTGGGCACAACATGCAATGGACTAACCCACTTGGAGTCAGAGATGGGGTAGATAAAATCAGTGCTCTACCATTTCGATATCTCTTTCATTACCACCTCTCGAAGATTCGGGTTCAGCCATCGCTGGAACTCGCGTAATGGCTTGGCGTCCTCCTTGAGATAGATATGGTGGGAGCACATGATCAGACTTATCCCCTGAAGATCAGCTACACTCCCTCCTATTTCCTTGCGGTTCCTTTCAAGAACCTCCATCAAATGAGATTCTTGCTCTCCAGTCAAATCCGCTGAGATAATGATTGGGTACATCTCATGCTCACCTGAAAGGAACCTATACTTCAGCGACTGCAGTAAAGGCTTCAATTCAGGACAACTGGGAGCTGGAGAATCTGGCCTCTGAAAGGTCTAAGTGAGTGCAACTAGATCTGAATGAGAGAACTCTCGTTGATCATGCAAAACTGGTGAAGACTGCCCTGCTGGTGTATCTGTATTCGGTGCCGGTACAGTCTCCACCCTAGCTGTTGGTTCTGTGGAAATCAGACAAGGTAATAAATCATCAAATTCTGCCTAGTCTTTGTCTGAATCAGAGGGATCTGAGTTAGAATCACAAGACACAAAATATGCTTCATTGTCCTGAACGCGACTGTCAGCCTCAAAAATATCCTCGGCCAAGAGTGTGCTCTCCGAACTTTCCTCTACTGGAAACTGTAGCGTCTGAAGGTGAGAGAAGGACTCGTGAAATGGGATCGGACCAACCGACTTCATCATCAGTGATCACAAAGTCGCACTCCTGGTGGACATCTCGCTCTGCCTCTGTCATCTGCTTTACATCGTTGAACTGCTCTGAGAAAGCTGAGTCTCACGCTCTAGTCTCATCAATCATCTCTATTTGTATACTCTCGCCCTCGACATGAAAGTATACCTTCCCACTATCATGGTCAAACACCGTCTTGGGTGTGGTCAAGAATGGACGTCCTAGAATGATGGGGATATCGGTCACAGATTCAAGGATCTCCATGTCCAACATAACGAAGTCTACGAGCAATTTCAACCCCTGAATTGTGGCGACCATGTTCTTCAAAAACTCCTTTGGCCTCTTGACAAATCTATCAGCAAACTGAAGGACTATCCTGCTCTGTCGAAGAGGGCCAAACTCGAATCGGTCGAGTAAGGCTGCCGGAAGGAGGTTGATGGAAGAACCGCTGTCTAATAGAGTATGTTCAAATCTTTACTCATGAATGTGGCATCTGACATAGGGAGCTCCTGCATCTGGCCTCTTGGCTGGCAGACGGTTCTGAATAGCGAAGAAGGTGGTACAGGTCAGCACATGGAATTCTACCTGATGGTTCCTCTTCTTCCTGCGGATAGTGGTCTTCTCTCTCAAATTCTTCTGGAAGAGAGGGATGTGCTTAAGGGCCTCCTGTAGAGTTAGATGGACATGGAATCTATCAATCATCTGCTGGCTGAACTCTAGCTGCTGATCTTTTTTTGAATTTTCTTTTTTATTCCCCTTCACCAAGCGGAGTGCTTGAGGGAAGGGGATGGCTGGGCCCTCCTCAGATAAAGGGCTAGGAAGAGGTTCCTGCTGCGGAGAAGGCATGGAATCCATACATGTATCATCAATCATCACATATGGACTTGAAGATGAAGAAATCTTTCCTTTATTATTATTTTTTGTTTTTTTTCAAATAGTCACGAGATACAAAATCTGGAGGTAAAACAATTGGAAGAGAAGTGGTGGCATCAGTACCACCCACAACATCGGGCTTTGCGGTGTCAGCACCGCACTCTGGCTCAGCATCATGAGAAGTGGTGGCATCAGTACCACCGACTAGATCTGGAGAAGTAATGGCCTCAATATCGTCGGCTGGATCAACGTCCTAGGTGGTTTCAGTACCACCACCACCATCATCTTCCATGGCATCATCACTGCTATCCTCCTCGTCTGGCACTCCTGGCTCCTCATGGGGTCGTCGCTCAGAAGAGGCACCGCCGGCTGGCATCCTACCGCTCCTAAGTGACACAAAAAGCATCAAATGTGTATGAAGCAATGTCACCCAAAAATCACTAGGAGTTGTGGTCTCTGTAAACTGTACCTGCTTAGATTTTCTTTTTAGGTTGTTCGGATTGGGCTCTATCTGAGCGGGTATGGTGGCCTTTACCTTGATGATTTCCCTCATCTCCCGGTGAAACTCGTCCATCTCCCGCCTAAAGGATACTTGTTGATCAGTGAGTAGGCGGGCTAGATCATCGAGAGCTAGGTTCTCATAGGTTGGCCCATGAGAACCGGACATGTTGCCTTGTTGGAAATGAGGCTGTTGCTGGAACTGGTAGGAGGAGGATGAGAATACTACTGTTGAAGCTGCTGCTGCTACTGCTGCCTCCACTGCGGTCCTTGCTGATAGGGACGAGGACCCGACTGAAAGTGCTGTTGCTGTGGCTGGTAGGAGAACTGGGGCTGTTGCTGCAGCTGGCTGGACTGCCTACCCTGAGCTGGAGGCTGCTACTGGGACGAAGCGCCTCCGGTAGACCACCTGAATCCGGGATGATCTCTGCGGATCCTGGACTGCTGCCGGTCATACCAAATCCTGTTGATTTCCATCAACTGCTCCTGCTCGTATGGGACGGGGGAAGAACTGCCAGTGGCTGATCCTGTTGGTACACCACCATCTGAGTATCTTGAGATGGTGGTAGCTAAGAGTATTGGTGTTGTAGTGACTGGACCAGCTCTGCCTAGATGTGGTGAACCTGAAGGTACTGGACGGAATGTTGGGGCAAACCGCTGCTGCTAGGATCAGCCCGTGACCTGAGACGGGACCGAGAAGCCATCTGTGCCTCCTGGAGACACATGATCTAGGTCTTCAGGTCACTCAGGGTCTGTGCCAACTGATCTATCTGAGTCATGCCCTGGCACTGCTTCTTCTCGATGATCTCGATGCGGTCCAGCTTCTCGCTGATGATGCCCATATCATCGACCGACGACTCTGCCCATAATTAACTCAATCAAAGTTATATAAAGTAGTTATGGATGTATGAATTTATGTGCATAATGTGTACACGTATGTGTTGTTATTTCATGTATATTTTATTTTATTTTTGTATTTTCTCTCATTATTTCATTCTTTTATTGAGTTGATCAAGATCTACAACCTCGATAAATAGTCCATGCAGGCCTATTTACTCGATTTCTAGACTAGTCTATACACATGCATATTCATGCATCGTGTCCTTATTATTTTTCCTTTTTTATTGTATATTTTGCATTTTTTAGGTCCTTTATACGCTAATATGTGCTTCTTATATGCATGCATGAATTATTAATAATGCTATGTTATGTTGCTTTTAGCTCAATTTTCACAGGTTAGATAGATGAAACATGATTTCATGTACACCCACATGTCAAGATGTGTTGTTGATTGGCTCGGCCGTGAAAGGGAAGATCCTCGATAGAGCTTCATTGGTATTGGAGTTGCGCCTCCTGTCAACCTTGGGCGTTACAGTGTCTCTGTGTAGATGCTCTTAGAAGTCTGTTGATTGGGTTTCTTAGCTGATTTAAATCACAAAATTGGTACATCATTGCGACCACTAAAATCGAATCAAAGCGGTAAAAGATTACACAAAACCCATATAATGGTGAATACAAGGACGAACCACAAAGGCACAATTATGTGATCAAGCAATCAACGCGCAACACAATTTATTATGCAAAAATCAATCTTTATTATGTTTATAGCACCTTTTGAGTCTTGTATTTTTAGGAGATTCCCATAAAGGCTAGCAATTCAATAAATTTCCCTTTTTGATTTTTACACGAAGTCCACAACCTTATTTATTTCTTGAGAATCAATGAAAGAGAGGGCACTTTTTTTATTTTTTGTAGGGACGATATAATTTTTTTATGGAAGTAGTTAGAACCAATGCTTCACTAGTTTTGATTTCCAAAAAGATGTACTTGTACACAACAAATGGGCCCAAAAGCAATCAAGATGCAATTCTAAAATGTATCCCAACTATCCAATCAACGTGAGTTAGGAGATAACATGTGTTTCAAGAGTGTCAATTTCAAACAAACATTACATGCTCAATTGGATCAAATTGAACTTCCACATACATATGGAAACAACAAGACCAAAACACACTTAATTAAGCCTGATCTGCAACCCCAATTAAGCAAAAATTAAAGCTCGAGCCCCACCCGTTCAAGTCGTGGATTCATGTTTGGATCGAGTTACGTGGGTCGAACTCGGACTTGAGACAGGCCTAGCAGTCTAGCACTATAACATCCTTTTTCCTAGCAGGTAGAAATTAGTGTTAGTTTCTGCAAATTCTTAATCTTACTAATACCTGAACATAGATAAGCAATTGTATGCCCAATTAGTCTTTCAGTTGTCTAAGGATGATGGGGTTTGCCAGGAAACTGTGCAGGGGCGCTTTCCATATAGATCTACAGTTGGGAAATGGAGTTAGTCTCCAGAAACCAAATAAAAGCTGATGGGAGTGCGGTTGGGCAAATTAGATGAACATTGATGGGGAGCAGGTTTAATTTAATTTAATATGGGACCATGGAAACAACTTTAGTCAGTGGAAAGCACCCCCTACCCAACAACTAAGCCTACATTCATTATATCCGGACCATTCTGATGCAACCCCGATCTCCACCTAAACCTAATCCCATCTAAATATATATGACCGGACTCCATCAGGATTCGATGCATCGGTGCTGTTGCTCCCCTCCCCTTATTAAACAATATTCCCCCATCAATACAACACCAAAGCTTCAACTATATAGATATAAACGACTCTCTTAATGGAAATATTGCACTAGGACCCACGGGTTTCCAGAACTAGTTTAGAATAATACATTATTTTGCAGTAGTTGGGTTTGGATTCGCCAACACACAACAAGGCTATTCTAAGGAAGGTGTGAGCAGCTCAGAGGGTGGTAGAGTGTATCGCCATGTCGAAGTAGGAGGACATGGGAGACACAGAGAGGCACGAGGAAGACGACGACAGCGGAGAGGACGGTTGCGAGGAGAAGCAAAGATCCTCCAAGAAATTCACGATGTCGTTGCTCGGATTCCTGATCAGGAGTGGCACGATGTCTTCGAGCAGGCCTTGCGAGCTAGGCTCGATATCGCTGCTCGCATCGAGCGGCCTAATGAGGATTTGCGAGCCATCTTCGAGGTGCTCTCGATTGTCTAACTCCTCTTGAAACATCGTCGTCATCGTCGTCGTCATCGTCATTTGACTTTCACAAGCCATATCCGACACTCCTTGGGGTTGTTGGACCGGGAGTTGGATCTTGGGCTTCTTCGGCGTCTGATGGGAGGAAAGCGGGCGAGGGAGGAAGAACTGGGAGTAGGCGTAATGGAGATGAAGGCCTTCGTATGTGACTATGAACACTTCGGGGTCGTCGGCCGATCTTTCCACCTGCTTCTTCGCGTTGCACCTCGGATTCGTGCATCTGTAGTAACTCCTGTTTCAAAAAAGACGCAAAATTAGCAACTCGAAACAGATAGTAATATTTCTAACTAAACTATCAGGTAATTAATGATTTGATGTTGCAGTTGGAAGCATTACTCGCGAGGAAGTGCGAGGTTAGTAATATATACGAGAGATGGGTAATACGTGCTGGATCGAAGGACCATCTTAGGGGTCATGGTCCTCGAGTGAAATAAATAGTATATACGTGGCCAGTTGAATATTCTGATAGTACAGTAGCAGTAATTACTACAGATTGCGGTCATTCTCTTCCATACAACTCAACAGTATGGGTTTGTGTCGAGGACGTGCTCGGCTGCTATTATGGCCATCGTTTTCTGCTAGCGATTAGGGTTCCTCCAATCAGCTAGGCCTCCATCCATATATATCGGATGTTTTGGTTGGTTCGGAGATTTTAAACGGTGGATGGCATTAATATATTTCACATGACCTAGAAGCTAGAGATAAGAAAAATACAGGAACGTACAGTAGTACGTGGAGAAAAAAATGGAAAAATTAAATACCCACTTTCCCTTGAGATCTAACAAGTTGGAAGGGGCGCTGACCTTGGATTTGGGCTGTTCTTGATGGATTTCTGTCCGTACTTCCTCCACTTGTATCCGTCATCAGCCATCCCATTTGCACAGCTCTTGATCTTCAGAGTATACTTGTTGTCCACCTTACCAACTCCCTTCTCTCCCAATGCAATTCTGCACACAACACATGTGTATGTATGAGCAGCGATTAATTAAAAACCCATCTACCAAAATTCGAAGCCAATTATGTGGTGTGCGAGCATACAGCGGTCTCGAGAAGCGGTCGATGGCGTCGTTGTTCCGGCGGAAGCTTGTGGAGAGCGCGTTCTCGATGTCCCCGAGCGTCGGTCCGGAGTAGACGGTGGAGATGAGCTTGTTGATGATGGAATTGTCCTCCTGGTGAGAGGAGGCCTTAGGCAATAGGAGGAAAGGCGTCTGGTCGTCTAGCAGCTCCCTCACAAGGAGGTCGTCCTCATGGAGATGGCCCTTTCTCTCTCCTCCTTCTGAGGCCATCAAGTGGAACACAACACAGCTCAAAGTTTTAGAGAGAGAGAGAGAAAGAGAAGATGTGAAGTAAACCTTAGGCCTCTCCATATCTAACCTCGGGCTTTTATATAGGCCTCGGATTGACCAAGTGGGTTTCGGAGAGATGAAATGACGAAATTACCCCTTCCTGGTGGGGACGCTTCGCTTCATTTGCACTGAATCCAATATATGCATTAGGAGGAGTCAACCACTAAAGTATGATTTGATGGCCTTTTCTCAACTAATGTTGAAGTCAAGATGCGTTTCGGATTAGCGAAAGAAATGAAATTCCAAATCCTGATTAAGGTGGGGATTTAATTGAAGGGATATCAGTTGTCCAATCCTCTATTGGTTCTTAATTAGTATTCTATGATAAGATTTCATAATTTAACCAAGCAAGCTGAGAGTTGGCCTTAAGACATGGGTGCTTAATTATGCTACCCTAGAAATGAAACATAGCGTTTTGATTGCAGTGCTCCATGCCTCTCATTTAGTTGACCCATGATTAAGTTGAGCAAATTACAAAAAAAATCTCTGAATTATACGCATGATTTCAATGTTATACCTGAACTTTAAAAAGTAACAATGTGGTATCTAAACTTTCAAATTTATCTCAATGTGGTTTCTCACTAGTGAAATTTAAGTTTAAAATGACGAAATAATCAACTGAATTTCTATGGTGAAGGACCACATTGAGATAAATTTGAAAGTTCGGGTACCACATTGTTACTTTTTAAAGTTCAGGTATGACATTGAAATTGGGTGTATAATTTAGGGACATTTTTGTAATTTACTCTTAAGTTTATACGTCAACGATCTTTATCGATATGCACCGGCAAAATTGGTATATAACAACAAATATTTTGAAAATTTTTCTTATGCTATTTTACCTTATGAACATAAATTAAGCATTATCTGTTGTCAGATTATCAGTAATTCTTGAAATTTGCAACGAAATGTAATATTCGATATTATATTGATATCAATGGTGTCTATAATAATGATTGTTTATACCTTTCCTTTTCAAAATTTGAATTAATCATTGCTAACTTTATAAAGACAATGGATAACATTTGTTCTATGATTCGTCCGTTGTGACTTTTTTAAAAGAAGAAAATGGCATTCATTGCTAATTAATTGCATACACAAAAAAATCTTCATCGATTCACATGATTAAAAGTACATGGTTATAAAATGACCAAAAGAAATTACAAAGATCAGGACTCAACCATAAACGTAGCATGCTCCACTACATTTTCCACATATAATGAAACACCAGTCGCTTCTCGCCATCTATGGACACTACAATAAAATTGACATACGACAATGAAAAATTTAATATTTGTTGCTATATATTCCGTAATTAAATATATAACAACGACTGTTATCAGTCGCTTACTTCTTTAAAATCGCAACGAATAATGATATTCGTTGTTATTTTCCTCACAACGAATCATATAACAACGGTTATTCATCGATATATTCTTCAAATCATTGCTAAATTTAGCAGCGAAAAGTGTGAGTTTTAATTATTACGACAACGAATATGCCATTCGCTGCTGATTATAAGTACAAAAGATTATTTGACAACGAATAATATTTGTTGTTATATCTCTGACATCCGAAGATATGGCAATGAATATGGAAATTATTTGTTGTCTTAGGTCCAATTTTTTGTTGTGTCTGGTCCCAAATCATCGCCACCACGTTGGAGTTATCCTTCTCTGAACCCACCAGTTTGACAAAAGAGAGTCACGGGAAGCTGAAGAGCAGCCAATTTCGACCTCGAGAAGCCAACCTTCTCCCAAACACCCTTAGAACCCTCACAACCGAAGAAAAGGTGGTTGACATCCTCACTGGCTATCGAACAAATGAGCACAAGTGGTGTTTGATGCTCGAAAAGAAACAAGCTCCTCTTGCCCCAGTCATCACCCTTTCATGCCTCAACAACCTAAGGAAGACCTAAATCCTTTTAGGTAGCTTCCATCTTTCATCGCGGGTGTTTTTTTCAAATGGCAAGAGTGCATTTGAATGTGTCATGATGTACATGATCCATAGAACAGATATTTTATCTTTGCGAATTTTGAAAATATTTAGTCGACTTTTGCGAGAAATATCATTCGCTGTTAATACAATTGACATTCGAAGTTACACTAAAGATTCTTCAAATTATTCACTATTATAAGAAAATTTTGTTGTTATATAAACCAATCCATCATCTGTAATTTGATAGTAGAAAAGAATATACAAGAGATTTGCTTTCAAGCTCTCATACAAATAGAAAAACAAACATGTTTGGAATGGGATAACAACTTGAGGTTCTTCATCAAATACGAGTTATCTCCAAAAGAAGTCTCAAATTTTGATTACTTGTGTAGTACTCCATTCTCATTTACAAAACGATTTTGGACCAACACAAAACAAAAGACCTATCCTCACCCACCAAATGCAACAGAAGGTTTTCATTGCTCCTTGGACTATCCCCACTCGCTAGTAAGTTATCATTCTAATTCGTTAAGGAATTTTTACTGGGTATTATATCGCATCTTTACCACTATGTATCCGGTACATAATGGTAAAGATAGGATAACACACCTATATATATGTGAGTAAAATGGGGCTGCCTTCTAGGGGAGAGCTAACTTGACTTTCCTTGTTTATTTTTTTTTCTATTTTTAATTTTTTTGAAAAATAAATCCGTGGAAATACATCACTATATCTCTATATTATATCATTCAAGTTTCGTACGAAACAGAGACTCATACGACCTCCATCTAGACATTCATTTTTTAACGGTCGCAGAATTGTTAAAATTGAACCCATTTGGATGGAGGCCGTAGGAGTCTTTGTTTCACACGAAACTTGAATGACATAATATAGGGATATAATAATGAACATCCACGGAAGCAATTTTCAAAAAAATCAAAATAGGGAAATAGGGTGGGGGGAGCCAAGTTAGCTCCTCCAAGGAGCATCCCCATTTTACTATATATATGGTATCTGTTTCACACAAAACTTGAATGCCATAATATAATGATATAATGATAAATTTGCATAGATTCATTTTTTTTAAAATTAAACGAGAGAGGTAAGTTACTCTCCCATAAGGCAACCCCATTTACATACATACATACATACATACATACATACATACATACATACATACATACATACATACATATATATAGGGGACTTATCCAATGGGCCCTGTGCTCATTTGAGATGAGATGAGCTCACTCATATTTTACCAATATTTTCTATCATTTTGAGTTTAGTGCTTATTTATTTACAATTGTTATATCATATTCTTACTACTAGTAACTATTTTCATATAAAGAAAACCTTAAATTCACAGGAAATTGTCATTAGTAAGAATAAAAATGACACTAGTGATACGAATAATGATACATTCATATTGTATGCATTTAAGGTATTTTTTTCTGAAAATAGTTACTACTAGTAAGAACATAATATAACACTTGTAAATAAATAACTACTAAGCTCAAAATGATAGGAAATAATGGTAAAAAATGAGTGGGCTCATCTCATCTCAAATGGGCACATGGCTCATTGGATAATTTCCCTATATATTATATATATATATATGGGAAAAGGGAGTATGCACTGGCGGGTGCAGCTAACTAGCTGCACCCGACCATTTTTCTTTTTGGTTTTTTATTTTTTTGAAAAAAACTTATGGAGATTTACTTAGTTTATCGACAAGAATATGTGTTTCAAATTTCATGCAAAACAAACACTCCTAGCATGCCCATCTAGATATGGTCAATTTCAATAATTCTGAAACTGTTAAAATGTCATAGCCTTGATGGAGATGATAGAAATGTCGAATTTAGTTGAAATTGGTATGATATCATGGTGATATATGGTGATTTAAATCCCCCTAGGTTTCATTTCAAAAACACAAAAAAACAATAAAAAAATGGCCGGATGCAGCTAGTTAGCTACACCCGCCGGTGCAGCTTCCCCAACCCCTATATATATATATATTCTTTTTGAGAAGGTTCGCACCATATTAATATCAAAAGGGATATTTACACTCATAACACTAAGTAATCTCGTAATTACCCCAAAACCCTCGATAATCACGAATTACATCTAGAACCCTGAATAATGCTTAATCTTTACATGTCATAACCCTGTGTCAAGTTTCGTCATAATTCTCCGTTAATTCTGACGGAAAAAGTTATATGTTGATAATTTTACCCTTCAAAATACATCATATTTATAACATGATGCCACTATGCAGATGAAACAAAATGAAATTCCAAGGCCTCCGGTAAGAGCTTCTCCTGCGTGCACCTCCGCCAGCAAGCTCCCCCTCCCGGCGCTCGCTCCAGCACCCCCCCTCCCAGCGCTCCTCCGCCCTGCAGTCCCCTGCTCCCGCGTATGCCTCCGCCCTGCAACCCCTGCCCCCGTGCGCGCCTCCGCCCTGCAACCCCTGGCCTCTCGCGCACCGCTGCCACTCCTCGCCATCCTCCCCACCCTGCCCGAACCCACAAACCCCCTCCCGTCGCTCAGCCACCCCCCTCATCCGAGCCCGCAAGCCCCAGCCCTCACACCCCTCCCGCAGCCCCCCCTTTCCGTCGCTCACCTCCCTTTCGCCCGCCCTCCTCCCTGCCCGAGCCCGCAAACCCCCTCCCGTCGCTCGCCTTCCTTCCTTCCGCCCGCCTCCCTGCCCGAGCCTGCGAACCCCCTCCCGTCGCTCGCCTCCCTTCCGCCACCCGCCTGCAAGCTCCCGCTGCTCGCCTGTCCCCCCAATCTCCAGCCCTTGCCTCCACCCCGCGCCCGCAAGCTCCAGCTGCTCCAGGCCAAGCCCTAGGTCGGATCTCTACCCATCGCTGCCCGCCTCCTCCTTCTGTGAATGACCCCAAAAGCTCCAACGCTCAATGAATGAAATACTTCCCCTTATCCTATTTTTTTATTAATCCCAGCCGTTAAATCACTGATTGGGTTAGATTAACTCAACCATCTGGTTGAGTTAGTGAACTAAAGTAACGGAAGGTTATGAGTGTAAACGGAGTGGTTATTTAGGGTCTTGGGTGTAATTTGTGATTATAGAGAGTTTCTGAGGTAATTACAAGATTACTCATGATTATGGGTGTGAATATCCCTGTCAAAAAAAAAGGTCAAGCTCATATATTGATATCGTACAGTGATATGATGGAAACACGTAAGGCCCATAACACTGCTTTGCCCTATCATTTGCATCAAGGGGCACACTGTTCTTTAATGCCCGCACACAGATCTTTGGACGAAAATGCCCATGCTCTCATCAAAGTCAACTCAATCTACCAAAAACTTTAGCTACTGATTGTTTCGGACGAAGATCTTTTTATTACCATAGTATCAAAGACGTTTTATCTACGAATTCGTTCATGAGAGCCAAATTTCTCGTCGTCGAATGATGTGGCCACAAATACATCATTGCCGGCTTATTACCATAGTAATGAAGCATGTGAACAATACTGACAAGTCAAAATTCTGCTGTCATAACTAAAAAAATCTTTGTGCTGCAAATTTTTGCTACAAATATTTGCCTGTGTAATATATAGTTGTGATCACAGAATTTCCACCGCCACAAAAACTTGAAAATCATAAGCACAAGAAATCGACAGTGTATGCTAAATATAAACAGATGAACTTCTTATACCCTGCAGAAATAGCTTCTGCATTTTAAACTTTATCTCTCAAATAATCTGTAACACTCCTGAACGTAGTTCTGTGTCAATTTGACAACTCAAGCTTAAGTATTTGGATTATTGTTAAGGAGTCGAATTATACTCATTGATAACGGTTCAGAAGCCTAAACCCATAACATTACATAGTCGTTATGATAGACACATATTATGCATTGTTGCTATGTAAACGGGGATAAATTTTTTACTGGCTATTAGCATACCTGAAGATATCCAGATTAAATCTATCTGAAATAAGAATAGAACAGCAGGTGGTGCATACGATGACAGACAAAGAACATAACAATGGTGCCGTCAACATGAAGGAAGAGCTCCCCTTATCTGTATCCCTCAAAGTGCCCTAATGGCTAAGACAGTACAGTGCAAACACGAAGAGATACGAGTTCATATGATCGACTTTCACATCTAACTCAAGGTTGATTTTCCTGAAGGCTCTGATATCATATGGTCCTCTTCTCTCCATCTCTAGGCCTTACATGTATATCTAGCGAGTCACGTTGTCGTAGAGGACGGAAGAGATGAAGACAAAGGATGAGTTGACTGCCAGTTTTGGATCGAAGCCATCAGAGATGAACGACTTCGAGGACATCTCACGTGAGAATGTAAGTCAAACCCTAGTTTCTTGACTGCATGCCTTGTCCATACTATATTATATTCCTAGATGTTCCATCTTGTTAATTTGTAGAGGCCGGATCCTATACTTTAATACAACAGTTACTGCAACCAAGAGGATCGTCCTATGGGGATCGGACGACCTCCGGCCTCCTGTGACTGTGAGCGTCGTCCGATCTCCATGGGACGGTCCCCTCGATTATAACGCATACTGTATTACAACAGACGATCCACTCGGTAACTTGTAACGCTTACAGAAAAAGTAAAGTTGATTTACATTATCCCTTGTGAGTTTAAAGAATGAAGTAACATATAATATCTATTATTATATATTTATCTGCAATTTATGAACCAATTTTGTTGTACTGCATGAAAAGGCAACGAACCTTGTTATCTCTCGTATTTGTTTTTTTGTTTTAATCTCATGAAGATTTTTAATTTACATTGATGTTCCCAACATTTCGAATTTACATCAAAGAGGGCCGTGATGAAAAATCATGAAATTTTTGACACCTAACATTTTAATTCAATAACATTCTTATAATAATGATATATTTTTCATTAAGTTTTAAAACAATCTTACGGATATATACAGTGTACCACGATAAGAGATGACATAAATCCAAGAACCACGATGAATTAAATTGGCCCATAGGGACATATCATTTTGTATCTTTTTGTCAAATCTTCTGATATTAAGTATCATAACAATCAATGCTGTTTATAAGACTATTGAAATTGCCGAAGTTTATATAATGACGATCATCCATCGGCATTTTCACAATAAATGTGTAAAAATCGTTATGAAATTAACAACTATTAGAGAACGGAAAATGAATAAGCATTGTTATATAATTTATTGCTAATATGATAACAAATACAAAAATCCATTACAAATGTTTAGAAAAAGCAATTAGCGTAATATTTTTTTGTTAAACATATGCCACAAGGTAATTTTATCATAGTGAAGATTTTGGTTATAATGATGAAAATGATATATACATCTAATCCAATGCTGTGAATTCTCAAAATCTTGACAAGCTAGGTACTTATGCAAATGGGAACAGATTCTTTGTTGTAACCCAAGTACAATAGAGATGTTGTGATATTTTTTATTTTTGAAGTCAATTCTAAAATCCATCAAATAAATTGGATCATTGGATGATGTTCTACATATCTATCAAATTTCGTTCAAATATAATATCATTTGCAATTTTATCTTAATGGTCAAACATCCACTCTACATTTAAGCAACTTAAATCTCAATTAAAAAGGACACGATATTTGACCGTTAAGATAAATCATCAAATGACATTATTTGAGAAGACGTAGCATGTTTACGCAAGAAGACGTAGCATGAGGGGATGGACACGTATGCCAACAAGGATGCAGAATAAGAAGGCTAAGCAACAAAATAATTTCATCATAATGATGCAAAGGTCAACACCGGTTGAGAATGGGGACAAATCCAAGGAAGGAGAAGGGTTGAATATTTTTCTTCTCCTTCTGTATCTTTTGTCCTGTCGTGTCACGTGTGGGCCTGTGGTACTGCAGTTGGCACGTACGAGCCCCCTTCATCTTGACGTCTATTGGTAACTAATATAATCACCTACTGTCAAAAGCTTCGAACGCTAGATAAAAAAATGCAGCTAGCGACCATGAACGAAGGTTTTTAAGGAAAAAAGGGTGTAAAGCCGTAAATGCAAGTACTTATAAAAACTTTATATTCACTGCTTAAAGTTATAAATACAAAGGCCAAGAATGTTGGAGGATCCCGACATACTTGTATCACATTTTCTGCATAATATATATCTCTCTACTAAATAACACCCCATTCCTCGCTTGCCAAATCACCCAGAGGCTCATAGTTGTCAGAACCTTGACAGATGTCTGGTTATTTCCCGATGCCTCAACAAAATTTCAGAAAGAATGAAAGTTCTTCGTAGCGACCCCAATAAGGACTAAACCCCTCCAAAATTCCTTGACATCGGACATTTAAAAAAAGGTGGTCGATATCCTCCACATCTTCGTAGCAACGCTGGCACAAATCATCTGAAACATGGAACAATCTGGCCCTCCGAGCACTAGTTAACAACCGCTCTCTGTCCATCAGCCACGTGAAGATTTTGACTCGTCGTGGGATCTCCCATCTCCAGATTTGACCGAAAGTTGGCATAGCGATCCTTGGATCAAAAATAAATAATGTATATAAAACTTTTATGCCTTTTTCACCATGAATTGACCATCCGACCATGTCCAATGGTCGTGTCCTACAGATGGGGTTCCTGCCTGATGAATCTCTGATCATCACTCTTTATTCTTTTATTTTAGCTATTTATCTTGATAAAGCATCATGTAAATATATGTAAATACAATAAGTTAGCAATATGCATGCATGTGTAATATTACATAATTAGCATGTATTTGTGCAAAAATAAAAGAATAAAGGAAAAGAAAAAGGAAGGAGGTATTTAGAATAAATAAATAGTGACCTGAACCCCAAGAGAAGGTCAAGCATTGGCCTGATCGGGAAATAAAATAAGTAGAGAGAGATAGAGCCTACTCTATATTGTACATATCATGGGTGTAAATAAATAATTATTTTACCAAAATAAAAAATATTCTTTTTACCTCCTCGTATATATTTCTAAAAATAAAATAAAAATTAGAAAAAAAATTAAAATTAAAATAAAAACTCTTTCTCTCTCTCCCTTGTACATAATACATGTATATATGATTCCTTCTCTATTTAGTATATACATGTAAATAAATAATAAAAAACAAAAATTATTTTGTACTCCAAAAATTATGTTGTAAATAAATAAAATATAAAATTGGATATTTTTGTAAAAGTAAAAATTTAAAAATAATTGTACAAAATACATAGGTATAATATACCTGTATATAACACACTATACTGTATATAGACTAATTTATTTTTCAAAAAAATAAATAAAAATCATAGAAAAATTCCTTGAAAAATAATGAACATTTTTCATTTTATTCATTTTTTAATTTAAATTCATTTACTATTTTTAATTTATTTACTTTAATTTCCCTATTATTTTGTCATGTAGCCTATTATGTCTTATTCCAGACCGCTTTTGATTGGTCCGTGTAAGATTGTTGACTCCGATCAACCACCTCTTCCTGGGCTTGACACGACCTGACCTCTTCACCGGACCATTTTCTCCAAATTTTCCCGGGTGGATCACGCAACCCTTCGCCCTGATTCTTCTCCCGTGGACTCTCTTAGGGTCCAGGACCCTCGCGGATCCCTAGGAAGGCATGGATCCCCTTCGGTTCGCGTGCCCTCACCCGATTCTTTCAGCCTCCTGGGAATGCTATAAAGCTTCTCATCTGCTCCCCCAAGACGGCAGCTCGTGCCTTGCTCCCATTTCTAACCCTAGCCACCTCCAGCTGAGTGACAGCTGCTTGGAGCACCGCTTGGCGCTCGATTTGGTGCAGTAGAGCCGACGCTCCACCTTCGTGGCCGGACCTCCACCGCGAGTAGCCTCCCCCGACTTCTGCATCGAGGTCGAGGCCATCACCCCGACGACCACCCTCACATGGAGCTCAGGGAGCACATACTGACCTTCATGTAACCCTTATATCCTTCCTAATTCGCAGTTCGATAGAATCTTTCCATTTAGCATCGTTGTGCCTTCGCCTGCTCCGACCAACCGGTCGGAGCCCCGTCACCCACTTACAGTCCACCGATCGACCCGCACGCTCACCCCACATCTTTCTCCGCAACCTGATCGCCCTTAGCCTCGACCATCAGGTCGAGATTAGGATTTAGATCTCCCCTACCATCTTCGTCGGGGATCGATGCCCGCCTCCCTCAGCTTCTTTAGCTTTGAGTTCCAATAACCCGGACTGGAGCATCGCCCCGAGTCCCAGCTTCCCTTTGCAGGTGAAAGCACGCGTTGAAGACCCCCGATTCCATCCATCCGAGATTCGCTGGAGTAGCTCCAGGCCCCCTTCGTCGCCAAGCTCATCCGATCAGTGGAGCCTCCATCGGGCCCGCTCAGTCGATGCGGAGGCCTCCACGATCACACCAATGCCTCCCGATCGATCATCGGAGCTGAGGATCACCTCCTTGGCGCTGCTGAAGTTCATCTCCATGTTGTTCATCCAGGTTGCTCTAGCTTCGTTGGATTAGCCTCGTCCCTTCAGATTGCATCCGGACCATCGGCACAACATACCTGTCAGAACGTTGGATGTCAGATCTGACGTCCATCAGTGCCCCACATCCCCGACCAGCTCTGGAACGTCAGATCTGACACCTGCAGCGATCAGAGTCGTACGTCCACTCCCCCACCAACGACCTCCACATGTCCTCACGCGCCTCTCACGTACTGCAAGGGTATATTGCTCTTTTTACCCTACATTTCTTTATGTTTTATGTTTTAGTATGCAAATAAAAGTTGTAGTTGAACTTATTTGCACTTTAGTCCCTAGAGTTTCTAATATTTGCATTTAAGTTCTCCATGTCTGGAGACACATTCTCGGTCACGTGAACAGTAGTGTTTTTACATGTTTGGTCCTGGATATTTGTTATGTTAACGTTTGATTGAAAAGTTTTCCAAATTTGTACTTATGACCCTATGAATGTTTTATTACGTATGTGTTGGAATTAGTTGGAAATTTTACACAAATGCCCTTGGAATTTTTGTGCATGTTATTATTTGGTCCTGAAACTTAAACTATTTATATTTAGATCCCTACAACTTGTGTACTTGGTTTTTAATTAAATAAATATCAAATCTAATCCAAAAATTCCCAAAAAAATTACCAATAGCTCATGCTACTGTGTAATATTTTTGGTAATTTTTGTGATGTAATTTAATTTTATTTACTATTTTATAAAAATCAAAAACCCTAAAAATTGATTCTGTCGAATTTAGAAAACCCATAAAAAATATAAAAATCACTTTGAAAATTCTAAAAAAAATTCCTGAGTGTGTGTATTGGTTTGTTTTAATTTCTGTAGCATTTTTATTTATTATCTTTTATAAAACCCATAAAAATCTCAAAGATCTAAAATCTTATAAAAATCATTTAAATTTCTATAAAAATAAAAAAAATATGTTTTCAATTTCTGTAATTAGTTCTTTTTATCTATTTTGACATAAAATTGTAATTAGGAGATTTAAGATACTTTAAATATTTTAAAGTTACCTTTTTATCCAGGATGTACACTATTTTATTATTTTAACTTTATTTTATTTTTGGCAAATTAAATAAAAATGTGAAAAAGCCCACAAAATACCCAAAAACACTTTCCATATTTTAAAATATAAAAATATTTTTATTTTTACTTTTTTGTGCATTTTTGACCTTTATAAAAATGTTATAGTGTGATTCCTTTGATTTTTCTTATTCATTTTCTTTTTAGAAATTATAAAAAATTTTTGCAAATTACAAACCACCAATTTTTTTCTTTTCTTCTTTGATTACTCGACTACTTCGTAGGCTTAGCCCGTGCTCCTTGTGTTCGACCCTGGTGTCTATACAGGTTAAATAAATAGCGAGACCGTTTGTTTTGATTTTCATGCTTTCGTTGGTAGTTTATATTTTCTTGATTGAGCCATGCTCCGCTGGTTGGGGTCGCAATGACCTTGATCTGTTTTGATATCACTAAGCCTCGATTGGCATAGTGCTCATCAGAATGGCACCGTTGGCGGGGAGCACGGCTTAGTAGTCGGTTTTTAGCCTTATTTGTTTCATTTTTCTTTTTCTTTTTCTTTTTCTTTTTCTTTCTTTGCTTGCTTTTTATTTTTATTTTCCTTTCTTGATTTACTTTATTATATTAGCTCCTAGCTCTATTTTATATAACTATATTTCTGACCCACTTTGTTTCACTTTTTGTGCGAGGAACCCCCCGGGGTTGCTTTGGTGGAGATCGTGCTTGGAGGGAAGCAGGAGCAGAGAGGGACATCAGTTTATAGTTGATAGAGTAGCCTAGATTAGTTTTAGAACATTTTATTTTATTATTATTGTAATAATACATGACCGGGGACCCTTGGACACTTGGCTTATTGGGGTATGTTTCGCCGAGCACCGGTGTGCTCGGGAGACCTCACCGTTGTTTTTGCTGGTTTTGTTTTCTCGACTTTTCTTTTATTTTTGATTCTCAAAGTATTTGGCCCTTAGACTTAGGATTTTCTCATTGTGACGTATTAATTAAGGCCCAATCTCTAATTATCTGCCTGCACCCTATAGATCATAATTGGACTTAATTAATTAAATCACAAGAAAAAGATAATTTGGTCACTTGAGAGGTCACGTACCGCTAGAGGCCGTATACAGCGCGTGCAGGATCCGTTGAGGCGAACACCGATCGGCATCAGATATCAGACTCCGATCTCTCTCTTTGACATGTTAGCTACTGTTCTTCGCATGTAGAAATTTCTCATCTAAGGTCGTTTTCTTCTTGCATCATATAGGTAGTTTTATTTCTGTCTTTTATTTATGCGCGGATCACCCTGCATGTAGAGTGCTGGTGATAGGTACGCATCTCTGACTTTGCATGCATCATCGTGTTTGACCGTGCATCAGCTTTTTCGACTTCTCCCCTTGTTTTTGGACTTAAAATAACATGAGATCGAAAAATTCGTTAGGCATTTGTTTGATTATTGAAAAATACATAAAAAAGTGAAAATCACAAAATTAGGACTGCTAGACACACTTGATCCCAAAAGACACCTGACTTAAAAATCTGTCTTGGGAGAGCAATCCCCTCCTTGTTTGGTTTGCATGCATGAGAGAGTGACCCGCACACTAGGCTAGAGCCATACATGATCTTTCATCAGACTATTGGTCTTGGGGTTAGTCGTTCTCCAGTGAGGATCGCTCCAGTCTCCGGTAAAGCGGGCCGCGATATCCTTAACAGAGCGAGTTGATCGGGTAGTCGGTAAACGGTCCGCAACTTGTATTGGCTGGGAAAGATCTAGCTTCGGGATTGGGCCAGTCTCCTGAGAGCATCGGGTTCCTACCTGCTCGCTTAATTGCTCTGCTTGACTGAATTATAACCTAAATAAAATCGACAAGATAAAAGTCCGAACCTTTACGGTTATCAGCTCTCAATGTTGAGTAGGTGAATTGGTGGTTTGTTTTCCAATCTTGTTTGTTTCCAGATCCCATCCACCTTTTATCTCCAGATCACGATGATGGGCCGGAGGTCCCTTAGGCAGCCCCTGGTTGCACCGCTTTCGAGCACTCCGCCCCATTCATCTAGGTTGGTTCGTGAGAGCCCATACCCTCTCTCCGAACCCGAGTTCGATTCCACCCTATTCCCCCTCGACCACCCTTCTTCCAATCTTGAGGTACCAGAGCAGAGACCGGAGCAGATATATATTCATTTGACGGCACCTAAGTTCGGGTATTTTGCCCTTGCAGAGACCCAAGAGATGGACAACAGCGAGGAGCGCACAGATGGACAACCCCAGACCACCACCTATGTTCTAGATTAGGGCACCATCAACAACACCCTATTAGCTTCTTTGGATACAATGTAGCGACATATCAGAGACTAGTGAGATTTCATGGTTGTGCGCAGAGAGATACCCAGATGCAAGCTGACTGCAGAGAGCCAAACCGACCATACGGTGGAGAGATACCAGAGCTAGGAGGAGGAGATGGAGGACAACTAGAGGAGCCACAGGAGCCAGTCTGACCATCTCGCCCGATGAGAGAGTTGCACAACCCTGGTGCAACTCTAACACACCGTTGGATTCAGCTTCCGGCGATCCTGGGAGATTTCAAGATCCCTCCTCAGACGATTCAATTGTTGCCCAGATTTCACGGGCTAGCCATTGAGGAGCCGCATCTACATGTCTAGGAATTTGAGATGATCTGCAGTACGGTCTACGATAGATACATGGATAAGCACACCATCAAGATGATGGCCTTCCCGTTCTCCCTTGTTGACAGAGCAGCCTACTGGCTGAAGCATTTGGGGAGATACTTCACTTTGTGGGAACAACTCTAGAACGAGTACTTGAACAAGTACTATCCACTCGACCGGACGAACGCAGCTCGAGCCCTCATCAATAACTTCTCTATGCTTCCCAACGAGTAATTTCATGAAGCATGGGATCGCTTCAGAGAGCTCATCGACCGATGTCCACACCATGATATATCCAAGCCCAACCTTATGCAGAGTTTCTTTTGTGGGCTGACACCGGAGCTGCAGGGGCTCGTGAACGCTTCTTGTGGGGGATCCTACTTTGTTAAGGATGAGGATCAGGTCTGGGCCATATACGAGGAGATGGCCGAGAACTACACCGTCATGTCCCAGACCCGTCTCTACACTCAGGGGAAGCCCTCGCCCCAGGTCGTGTCCTATCAGAGGATAGTACGGGTCGATGCAGGTCCTTCCAAATCTTCAGCAGCCGCAGCACATGCAGAGTCTTCGGCCACTGATATGGGCATCATCAGCGAGAAGCTGGACCGCATCGAGATTATAGAGAAAAAGCAGTGCCAGGGCATGTCACAGATTGATCAGATGGCACGGACTTTGAGCGACCTGAAGACCCATATCATGTGCCTCCAGGAGGCACAGACGGCTCCTCAGCCCCATCTCAGATCACGGGTTGACCCCAGCAACAACTGCTCGACCCAGCCCTCCGCCCATTACAGACAGGTCAACCATATTCAGGCGGAGCCGGTCCAACAACTGTAGCACCAGTACGTTCAACCACCGCCATCTCAGGACACTCAGATGGTGGTGTATCAGCAGGGGCAGCCCCTAGCAGTCCTTCCTCCACCCTCTTTTGAGCAGGAGTCGTTGATGGAAGTCAACAGGATTTGGTACGACCGACAGCAGGCCAGGATCCATCGAGACCATCCCGGATTCCGGTGGTTGACCAGAGGTACCTGATGAATCCACATTTCATCATCTTTATTCTATCATTTTGGCCTCAAAAACCTTGGCAATTGCATGTAAATACCCTTAATTCCAGCATCTTAGCATCCACGCATGTGCGTGTAAATAGTGTATAAAATATAGTTTTTAAAGCCAAAATTATAGAATAAATAAAAGAAAACAAAAAGAATAAAATATTGTAAATATTTTATGACTCGAAACCCCGAGACCTAGGCATCTCGATGACTAGGTCGACAAGGAATAAAGTAGGGGGAGATAAGGGCCAGAATACAATAAAGATTAATTTCATTCATTCTTTATTCATTTTGAGACCTATTTTTGGTTTCACTTTTTATACCTCAAATAAAGAAACTTTGTACATGAAAGTTGTAGATAATTAAATAAAGAAAAATACAAAATTTATTTCACTCAAAAATATTGTACAGATAAAAAGTTATGATCTGAATTAAAATCCAAAATACCAACTTCCCAGACCTGTATCTTGCAAATAAAAACTCGAAATGCATCAAACTCACCTTTAATTGTATACAATTTTAAATAATCTATTCAATGAAGGTGGTTTCACATTTGGCGGAGCTACAGTTTGAAAGTTGAGTTTTGGACCCCTATTGTATACTTGTACAGATTAAAATATTCATTTTATTATCATTTTCATAATTTTATATTTGTATAATTTTGTAAATATTACTTATAATATATTTGTATATTAAAATCAGAATAAAAACTCAAAGAAAACATAAAATAAACTGCTTGTATAAATAGCATACCTAGGTATTATACCTATACATATACCTATAGAATTACTATTTATATTTTATTAAGTGTACAAAATACATCAGAAAAATAAAATAAAAATATATTTAAGTGTATAAAAATATTTTATAAATTTATAAAATAATAAACAAAAATTAAATAAAGTAAATAAATAAAATAAAATAAAATAAAATAATAAAATATATAGATATATGTACCTATATAGGTCATAAAAAGCAACTTGTAATTATATACCTCATAAAAATAAATAAAAATCACCATAAAATTCTTTATAAAATAAGAACATTTTTTATTTTATAACCTAAAATAAATAAAATCATTTACTATTTTATTTTGATTTTATAAATAATTTTCGCATGTAATTTCCTGGTTGGTCCACGTGGACCAACCAAGTGCGGTCAAGTGTTGACCTCGGTCAACTACCTGACCGAGGTCTGCCACCTTCTGACAACCCGATTCTGGCTCGATTTCGCCCATTTTTTGAGCCAAATCCCTTCGTCCTCTTCCCTCGATTCCTTCTTGGAAATTCTTCCCCGATCATCACTGAGCCACGCCATGCATCCAGATCACACCATATCCTCATCATGCGCGCGTGCTCTTGCTTCCAAAGTCACGCCACCACCTTGTGCATAACCAACCCGCCACCTTCGAGCTCCATTTTGAACCCCTTTTTGGCCATATTCCTCTCCTCCTGTTGCGCCCCAGAGCTAGAGGGAGGTGACAGCTCCCTTCTCCCACCTTCAGGAGGGTCGAGGACGGCCAGAGGCGGCTCCACCACCTCCGGCAAGTCACCGCCGTCGAGGTTTTCTACCTCAGGTACTCCACCTTCGAGGTCTTCTCCTTTCTTTTATTTTCTTTGCGCATTTTCTTTCCCATAGCTGTAGGATCAATTCCCCTTAGAACCTTCAAGTTTTGATCCCTTAACTGCCCAATCGAACACCCTCGCCGGAGCTCGCTCCGACCACTGCCTTGCGCCGCCGTTCCCCATCGCCATCCGCTTCACCGACCGTCGAGGCATTTTGCCCTCGTTGGTCTTAAGTTACTTGCAAGTCCAGAGACATAAAAGACACGCCTAGAGCTCATTTTGAGCTTCACCGGAGGGTCCAGGAACCCACCAGCTCCGCCGCTCTCCCCTGCGAACTCCGGCCACCGTCGGAGCTTTTTGGAGCCCCTGGCAGCTAGAAGAGGACCCCAGGAGCTCGCAGCCCAATTTTGGAGCCCAAATCTCGCCGAAGGACGGAGACCTAGCTCAGGGACGTTCGCCTCGCCGGCGTTGCTTCCCTGTTCTTGCTCATCGCTTCTCCGCCGTCGGATCGGGGCGGAGCTCCAGATCGTTCAGCCACCGTACGATCTTCCCACACTTCCACCATCAGATCTTCATGGAAGATCTAATCGCAGCCGTCGGCTGCGAACCGTCATCGCGCGTTGTGCGCGTGCCACGTGGACAAGTGACCGCTTCCAGCCGTCCGATCGCGCACGAGGATTTTAGCCGAGGTATTTTGCACCTTTGACCCCGGCCATTTTGCATTTTATTTTCAGTCCATAAACTTTTAGGCATAGTTTTAATATTTTTGTAATATTTGTATTTAGCCCCCTGCACTTATTATATTTACACTTAGGTCCAGTCCACGTCACCTCACGTGACCCGTGCACGTGGGGTGGTGGGCATTTTGCAAGGACCCCCCTGTGGGTTTGTCTATTTTGGTTTAGTCCATGAACTTTTTATTTAAGTTGTAATATTTGGGTAAAATTGCATGTTAGCCTTTGGAGTTTTGTAATATTACAAAAATACCCCTACCAGGTCATGTGACCCATGCGCGTGAGTTTGGACATTTTGCAGAGAACCCCCTCCGGGTATGGGTATTTATTTTTAGTCCAGAAAATTGTATTTAACATTATATATTTTTGGAAAAATTGCAAGTAGGCCCTTGGACTTATGTGTATTTACATCGATGCCCTTGCTAGTGTTGTATTTTTGCTTGGATGTTTGCATTTATTTCATGCATCATTTTAACTCGAAAAATTACCAAAAAATATCATAGGCTCATGTTGCATTGTAGTTTAATGCCATATTTTTAGTTTGCATTTTTATTGCATTTTCATATTTATTAAAAATAAAAAACATGCATTTTCAACACTGTTTGCATTAGAAAATACATAAAAATTATAAAAATTCTTTTAAAAATTTCAAAAAATTATATTTTGTGTGTTTTAGCTTATTTTATTTTCTGACCAAAAATCCCTAAAAAATACAAAAAAAACCCTTAAAAATAGCAAAATTATCAAAATCTTCATAAAAATCTAAAAAATTCATACAAACTCCAAAAATTGTGTTTTCTATCTCTGAAATTTCCTTATCTTATTATCTATCTATAAAAATTAATTTGAAAATTTTCACTCCTCTTTGTTATTTTATTTCTATATTTTTGTCTCGACTATATATTATATTCACTGTTTACTAGTATTATTGATTTTGAAAATACCAAAAAAATTGGGAAAATATAGAAATTTACAAAAACATTAGAAAAATATAAAAATCACAAAAACAATTTATTTCCTATATTTTGAGTATTTTTCCTTTATCTCTCTCTTATCTCTAGTATATATATATTCCTTATATATTATATCTTTAGTAAAAGAAAAAGAAAATATAAAAAGTATAAAATATAAAAAGAAACTACAAAATCAGTAAATTAAAAATCAAAATAAAAAAAATAAAATTAAAAATTAAATAAAAAATATAAAATTCAAAACCCACAAAAAATAGCATTTGCATAAGCATTTCATCACTTTCAACATCTTGTGCATCACCTCCTATTCTATCATATCTGCTCCCTATGTTCGACACTCTACACATACTTACACTATACACATATTTTGTAGAGTTGTAATAAATTTTAACTCCGCACCGCTTTTCTTTGCTTGATATTTGTTGTGGGTTAATTGTTGTCTAAACCGGGTATCGTGAGCGGTCGCCACAGCGACTTTGTCTCCGCCTTATGTGAGACATATTTAGACCCTCGCAAGAACCGAGTTATCAGTACCTCTTCTCAGCAGCAGCCTGCAATTCAGGGTGGGCAGTTCGACCAGTCTCAGCAGCAGCAGCCCCGGTTCCCACACCAGCCACAACAGCAACATCATTACCAGCAAGGTCCTCATCCCTACCATCAGGGACAACCATGGAGGCAGCAGTAGCCTCAACATTACTCTCAGTATCCCCCTCATCCTTCCCAGCAGCAACCTCACTTCCAGAGAGGCAACACGTCCAATTCTCATGCGCCAGCCTATGAGAACCCAACACTTGATAACCTAGCCCACCTTCTTTCAGATCAGCAGGCTATATTCCGACGGGAGATGGACAGTTCCACTAGGAGATGAGGGAGATCATCAAGGGCAAGGCCGCCATACCCGCTCAGATCGAGCCAAACCCGAACAACCTGAAGAGAAAGTCTAAGCAGATACACTTTATAGAGGTTACCACTCCTAGTGACTCATTGGGTGATATTTCTTCATATACATTTGATGCTGACTTTGTTACACTTAGGAGCGGCAGGATGCCAGCCGGCGGCACCTCGTCTGAGCGACGACACCACGAGGAGGCAGGAGCATAAGACGAGGAGGATAGCGGTGTTGATGCCGCTCATGAGGATGATGATGACGGTGGTACTGATGCCACCAAGGATGTTGATCCAGCCGACAGTACTGAGGCCGTCACGACTCTAGTTGTAGAGTGTGGTGCTGATGCCATCAGATGTTCAGATGCTGAGCCAGAGAGTGGTACTGATGTCGCAGTTTGTGATGTCGTGGGTGGTACTGAGGCCACCCCTTATATCCCAGTTGTATTTCCTTCAGTTTCTGTATCCTGGGACTTTACAGAAAACTCCAAAAAAATAATAAAGGAAAGGGTTCATCATCTTCGAGTCCATATGTGATGCATGGTGATATTTGTATGGATTCTACTTCTTCTCAGCAGTAGGGACCAATTCCTAGCCCTCTATCTAAGGAGGGCCCATCCATCCCCTTCCCTCAAATACTCTGCTTGGTTAAGGGGAATAAAAAAGAAAACCAAATAAAGAACCAGCAGTTAGAGTTCAAGCAGCAGATGATCGATTGATTTCAGATTCAGCTGACTCTACAGGAGGCACTCGAGCACATCCCTCTCTTCTAGAGGAACCTGAGAGAGAAGACCACCATTCACAGGAAGAAGAGGAACCATCATGCAGAGATCCATGTGCTCACTCGTGCCACATGCTTCACCATCCAGAACCGTCTGCCAGCTAAGAGGCCAGATGCAGGAGTTCCCTATGTCAGATGTCATATCCATGAGCAGAGATTCGATCGGACTCTATTAGACATTGGCTCTTTCATCAACCTCCTTCTGGCAGCCTTACTCGACCGATTCGAGTTTGACCCTCTTCAATAGAACAGGATAGTCCTTCAATTTGTTGATAGATCTGTCAAGAGGCCAAAGGGATTGTTGAAGGGCGTGGTCGTCACAATTCAGGGTCTGAAATTCCATATGGACTTTGTTGTGTTGGACACGGAGATCCTTGAGTCTGTGACCGATACCCCCATCATTCTAGGATGCCCATTCTTGGCCACAACCAAGGCGATATCCGATCATGATTAGTGGGAAGGTATACTTTTGCGTCGAGGGCGAGAGTATACAAATAGTGACGATCGACAAGACCGGAGCACGAGATTCAGCCTGCTCAAAGCAGCTCAGCAATTCAAAGCAGATGACATAGGCAGAGAGAGACGTCCACCAGGAGTGTGACTTTGTGATTACTGATGATGAAGCTGCTTGGTCTGGTCCCATTTTACAAGCCATTTTCTCACATTCAGACTCTACAGATTCCCAGATCCTGGTAGAGGAGGGCTTGGAGAGCACACTCTTGGCAAAGGACACATTCGAGACGCAGGCCGTGTTCGGGATAGTGAGGCAAATTATATTTCTAGTGATTCAGATTCAGATCCCTCGGAGTCAAATATTGATTAAGCCGAATTTTATGAGTTGATACCGTGTCTGATTCCTATAGAGCCAGCAACTAGGGTGGAGACTGATCCGATACATATTACAGATACACCAGCAGAGCAATCTACACCAGTTCATCATGATCAGCGAGAGTTCTCCCACGCAGATTTGGTCGCATTCACTATATTTTACAGGCCAGATTTACCAGCTCTCAGTTGCCCAGAACTGAAGCCTTTGCCACAGTCGCTGAAGTATAGGTTCCTTGCACGCAAGCATGAGATGCACCCAGTCATTATCCCAGATAGTTTGACTGGAGAGAAAGAATCTCGTTTGATGGAGGTTCTTGAAAAGAACTGCAAGGCGATAGGATGGAGCTTAGCTGATCTTCAGGGATAAGTCCGACCATGTGCTCCCACCATATCTATCTCGAAGAGGACGCTAAGCCATTACGTGAGTTCCAACGATGACTGAACCCGAATCTTCGAGAGGTTATCATGAAGGAAATCTCGAAATGGTAGAGCACTGATTTTATCTACCCCATCTCCGACTCCAAGTGGGTTAGTCCATTACATGTGTGCCCAAGAAGAAGGGCATTACTATAGTTGTGAGCGAGTCTGGAGAGGAGATAGCTACCCGGGTATCCACTTCTTGGAAGGTCTGTGTGGACTACAGATGATTGAACCATGCCACCAAGAAGGATCATTTCCCGCTGCCTTTTATTCATCAGATTATAGAGAGGCTAGCTGGGAAGAGTCATTACTGCTTTCTCGAGGGGTACTCCAGCTACAATCAGGTGGCCATTACGCCCGAAGATCAAGACAAGACTACATTCACATGTCCGTTAAGACTTATGCTTTCAGAGGGATGCCCTTTGGTCTATGTAACGCTCCGGCAACATTCCAAAGGTGCATGTTGTCCATCTTCTCGGACATGGTGGGTGATTGCTTAGAGGTCTTCATGGATGACTTTTCGGTCTATAGCGATGGGTTTGATGCTTGTCTTGACTACCTAGACCGCATCCTTCAGAGTTGTATTGAGGTCCATCTTGTTTTATCTTGGGAGAAGAGTTACTTTATGGTGACTCAAGGGACGGTTCTTGGTCATATCATCTCCAACAGGGGTATGGAGGTTGATCCGACCAAGGTGGATATCATCATGAAATTCAATCCACCGTCCGACCTACGACAGTTATAGTCTTTTCCAGGGCATGTCAGTTTCTACCTATGATTCAACAGGATTGCCCGACCGTTGACTGATTTGCTAACCAAAGACACCGAGTTCATTGTAGATGATAAGTGTCTTGCGTTATTTGAGACTCTCAAGAATCTAGTTGTTGAGGCTCCTGTCCTTCAGCCACCTGATTAGTCTCTCCCATTCGAGATCATGATGGATGCCTCCGATTTTGCCGTAGGGGCCGTGCTGGGACAGAGGAGGGATGGAGTGCCTTTTGCCATTCACTACGCTAGCCGCACATTGGATGCCGCGTAGAGGAACTAAACTATCACTGAGAAGGAGATGCTAGCCGTAGTTTTTGCCTTGGATAAATTAAGATCGTATATCATTCGATCCAAAGTGACTATCTTTACTGACCATACCGTCATCAGGTACCTCATGGCTAAGAAGGATGCCAAAGCGAGACTGACTAGATGGATCCTTCTACTCCAGGAGTTTGATATTGAGATTAAGAGTAAACCTGAAGTCAAGAATGTGGTGGCGGATCATCTCTCTAGATTAGAGAATCTTGAGGAATCTGAGCATATTGATCCCATTTCTGAGACCTTCCCAGATGAGGCGATCCTTGCTATCGCCTCGCTCCCGTGATACGCCAACATTGCGAACTATCTTGTTGCCAAGAAAGTTCCACAAGGTTGGCCCAGGCAGCGACTTGAGACTTTCCTTACGAAAGCCAAGTTCTACCACTGGGAGGATCCCATCCTTTATCATGAAGGAGGGATAGCGTCTGGCATCAGTGCATTCCTTAGGAGGAGCACCATAGAGTCCTCACATACTGTCACAAGCTTGGGGCAGGAGGACATCACTCTGGGAGGAGAACGACACAGAAAGTGCTTCAATTTGGCCTATGGTGGCCTACCCTCTTCAAGGATTCTAAAGAATTCGTGAAGAGGTGTACTGACTGTCATAGGATGGGCACTTATGGACAGCGTGATATGATGCCGATGCATCCCATTCACTTCTGTGAGGTTTTTTACGCATGGGGCATCAATTTCATGGGTCCATTCCCTAAGAGTTAGGGATTCAAGTACATTCTATCGGCCGTTGATTATGTGAGTCGATGGGTTGAGGCCATTCCCGTCTGAACTACAGATGCTAGGACTGTTTGCAAAATTTTGAGGAAGAACATCATTTCATGGTTCGGGGTGCCTAGAGTATTCATATCTGACGGGGGAAGGTCCCATTTTGTCAATGACAAGGTAAAGGCCCTTGCTAGCGAGTTCAACATAGACCATCGAGTTGCCACTCCATATCACCCTCAGACCAATGGTCTTGCTGAAGTATCGAATAGGGAGATCAAGATGATATTACAGAATGTAGTCTTCCCAGACCGAAATGATTGGTCACAGCTTTTGGACTCGGTCTTGTGGGCATATCGGACTTCCTTCAAGACTCCTTTGGGTACATCTCCCTTTCGTCTCGTTTATGGCAAGCCTTTCCATTTACCTGTTGAGATTAGGCACAAGTCACTTCGAGCTGTCAACCGACATATTATTGGATCCAATGTGTATAGGTGATCAAAGGAAGGCAGAATTGGTAGCCATGGAGGAGCTTAGAGACACAACCTTTTTGAGCAGCCTACAATAAAAGGAACGAGTGAAGATTTGGCATGATTCTCATATCAACCATAAGCAGTTTGAGCCAGATCAGAGAGTATGGTGTTTGATGCCAGGCTTAGATTATTTCAAGAGAAATTGCAGAGCAAGTGGAAGGGACCATACCTGGTCTGAAAGGTACATGATAATGGGAGTATCGACATATCTGAGATGTCATCTGAGTCTACCTTTTGTATTAACAGTTAGCATCTCAAATCATATCTAGATCATGAGCTGCTGGTCGTTGACGTCACCCCGATTCATTTTGCATGAGATATGGTCTTTGACTCACATCTGTGGCATCTCATGCCTGATTATCACTGTCCTCTACCTTGTATAGATCCAGATGTCCATATCATCTCATTCTTTAGTCCAACACCCCATCTGCATCTTGTGATTATGCTTTACTTAGGGTGCACTTTACCTTAAGTATGGGGGGGGTGTCGGACTCTTGATTATTCTTTTGATTCTTTTTACCTCTGTTTTGCTGCCTATACTTAGGGAGATTTCACCCTAAGTATAGGGGAGGTAGACCCTGTACATTCGATCACTCGGTTTTCCCTTTATGTACAGTCTGCTATACTTAGGAATACTTGATCTAAGTATAGGGGGAAACATCGAGCCCTCTTCATTTTATTCTTTGATTCGTAGTTGTAGTATAGCATTCCTTTTCACGTCCCTATACTAAGCATGAGTTATGTCTTCTTCATCGCTCTTGATCCACTCTGAGGACATCGTTCGAGCTAAGTATAGGGGCTATCGTATATATATTACATATATACTTTAGCCATAAGTCGTACTTTGTGTGAGCGTGCGAATAAATAAAATGGCTAAAATCCTTTATCTAAAAATCATAGAAATTTTAAATTTTTTCTTGTACATAAAATTCTTTCTTGCATATACATAGCTTTTTCTACAAATTATTTTTGTACAAATGTTTGTAAAAATGTTTTTTTTGTAAAATTTCTGTAAATATTTTTGTATCAAAATTATGTATATAGTACACAATTTTTGTAAAATATTTGAAAAAAACAAAAGTTTGCAAAAACCCTTGTGTAAATATTTGTAAATAGTTTGCAAAACTTCTGCATCCATGCATACATTCAAACATTTTTAAAAAAATTGTACATTTTCGAAAACCTTGCATAAAAAGCTTTTTGTATATACTTGTACAATTTTCTGAATCATAGTTGACATTTAAACTAGCATGGAATTAAATTGAAAAATGGAGCTTGGTTAAGACCTTAATCCACCTAATTCTAAGAGGAACCTTATAGGATTTAGGGCTGAGACTCTTCAGGTCCATTGGTGACTTAATTCTTTGAGTCCACTAACCTATGATCACATGTCATCTTGATGAGCCTAAATAGAATATTTAACAATGCACACACAACTCTCACAGACAATGGCTTTGCTTGCACCAACACTTTACACATTGCTCTCCACCGATGAGGAGGTGAGGAGGTAGTTTCCTTTGGCTTGGGGTAGCATACGAGGGTAGTACTTCTAGGTGGAACCTTGCATCTTCTTTTAGTGAAGGAAGTATTCCTCAACTTGGTCTGGTGATGTTGAGGTATAAAGACAGAAGTTGTGGGTTGTAATAATGCTTCAAAAGAGGGATAGCCTACTGGCTCAAGAGGAAAAAGTCTTTATATATATATATGCTGCACCATGTAGATATGTTGTACATATGCACATCAAAAAAATGTGCAAAAGAAAGAAAAACTCCAAAAAAGTGGTGGGTCTGATAGAAAATGAAATACCCACTAGAGTATATATAGCCAAATAAAGCAAAGCTTATGTTACCCATTCTCATCTCATGAAGCTTGCAACAGGGAGACTTAGCTACACTGGTTGGGCTCCCAAGGATACATGGCTACACTTGTCATGATCCATTCTCTTCTTTCCCCTCTTCTCGAGCCAGTTGAACTTGAACTTAGAAGGAAATACCCCGCTCCTCGAGGAAAGAGCTGCCAGACTAGGGCATTAGAGTTACCTTGTTAAGGGGGGTTGTTACTATGCCATTTTTGAGGTGGGGAGCTACATATCACTTACACAGTTCAAGAAAAGATTCATGGTCATTAGAGTTTGTGTATTTAGACTTGTTCTGATCTGGATTATTGAGGAGTCTTGACCATAGATTGGTGGAACTTAGAGGCTGTTGAGTCTTAACCTAGGTTCAAATAAGGTTCCGACAAACTTATAATCTAAAGGTCTGTCTGAGCTCCATACTCCAATTTAATGAAGACAAGTTTAATAATCAACCTTGATTCTCTTTCCTTTTTTCTTTTTCTTTTCACTTCTTTTTCAAATAAGTGTTTGCTAAGGGACTAGCAAAGGTAAAGTATAGGGGGGTGATGAATCCCTGATCATCACTCTTTATTCTTTTATTTTATGTATTTATCTTGACAATGCATCATGTAAATAGATGTAAATACAATAAGTTAGAAATATGCATGCATGTGTAATATTACAAAATTAGCATGTATTTGTGTAAAAATAAAAGAATAAAGGAAAATAAAAAGGAAGGAGGTATTTAGAATAAATACAAAGTGACCCGAACCCCAAGGGCCTGTTTGGCTGCTGGGTTGGACTGGTTGGGGTACCCCTGTGAATAGTAAACTATACCCCTGTGAATAGTAAACTGCGAGGAGGATTGAGAGGGTTGGAAGGAGGGGTACACCGGTGTACCCCAACCCAACCCAGTCCAACCCAGCAACCAAACATGCCCCAAGAGAAGGCCAAGCATTGGCCTGATCGCCAAATAAAATAAGTAGAGAGAGATGGGGCCTACTCTATATTGTACATATCATGGGTGTAAATAAATAATTATTTTTACAAAAATAAAAATAAAATAATCTTTTTACCTCCTTGTATATATTTCTAAGAATAAAAAATAAAAATAAAAATAAAAATAAAAATAAAATAAAACTCTCTCTCCCTTGTACATAATACATGTATATATGATTCCTTCTCTATTTAGTATATACCCGTAAATAAATAATAAAAATAAAACAAAAATTTTTTTGTACTCTAAAAATTATGTTGTAAATAAATAAAATATAAAATTGGGGTATTTTTGTAAAAATAATAAATAAAAAATAATTGTACAAAATACATATGTATATTATACCTGTATATAACACACTATACTATATATAGACTAATTTATTTTTCAAAAAATAAATAAAAATCATAGAAAAAATCCTTGACAAATAGCAAACATTTTTCAATTTATTTATTTTTTAATCTAAATTCATTTATTATTTTTAATTTATTTATCTTTAATTTTCCCTGCTATTTTATCTTGTAGCCTATTCTGTCTTATTCCAGCCCGCTTCTGATTGGTCCACGTCAGATTGTTGACTTTGGTCAACCGCCTCTTCCCGGGCTTGACCTGACCCGACCTCTTCACCGGATCATTTTCTCCAAATTTTCCTGGGTGGATCACGCAACCCCTTGCCCCGATTCTTCTTCCGTGGACTCTCCTAGGATTCAGGACCCTCGTGGATCCCTAGGAACGCGCGGATCCCCTTCGATTCGCGTGACCTTGCCCGATTCTTACAGCCTCCTGGGAATGCTATAAAGCTTCTCATCCGCTCCCCCAGGACGGCAGCTCGTGCCTCGCTCCCATTTCTAACCCTAGCCACCTCCAGTTGAGTGACAGCTGCTTGAAGCACCGCTTGGTGCTCGATTTGGTGCAGTAGAGCCGACACTCCACCTTCGTGGCCGGACCTCCGCCGCGAGTAGTCTCCCCCGACTTCCGCATCGAGGTCAAGGCAATCACCCCAACGACCTCCCTCGACTGGAACTCAGGAGCACATCCCGACCTTCAGATAACTCTTATATCCTTCCCATTTCACAGTTCGATTGAATCTTTCCATTTAGCACCATCGTGCCTTCGCCTGCTCCGACCAGTCGTTCGGAGCCCCGTCACCCACTTACAATCGCTCCGATCGACCCGCACGCTCACCCCACATCTTGCTCCGCAACCTGATTACCCTTAGCCTCGACCATCAGGTCGAGATTAGGATTTAGATCTCCCCTACCATCTTCGCCAAAGATCGATGCCCGCCTCCCTCCGCTTCTTTGGCTTTGAGTTCCAATAACCCAGACCGGAGCATCGCCACGAGTCCCATCTGTCCTTTGCAAGTGAAAGCACGCGCTGAAGACCCCTGATTCCATCCATCCGAGAATCGTCGGAGTAGCTCCAGGCCCCCTTCGTCGCCAAGCTACGACCGGTGGAGCCTCCATCGGGTCCGCTCAGTCAACGCAGAGGTCTCCCACGTCACACTAGTTCCTCCCGATCGATCATCGGAGTTGAGGATCACCTCCTTGGCACCGGTGAAGTTCATCTCCATGCTGTTCGTCCAGGCTGCTCCAGCTCCGTTGGATTAGCCTAGTCCCTCCAGATTGCATCCGGACCACCGACACAACATACTTGTCAGACCGTTGGATCTCAGATCTGATGCCCATCAGCGCCCCACATCCCCGACTAGCTCTAGAGCGTCAGATCTGACACTGCAGCGATTAGAGCCACACGTCCACTCCCCCACCAATGGCCTCCACATGTCCTCACGTGCTTGTCACGTGCTGCAAGGGTATATTGCTCTTTTTACCCTACATTTGTTTATGTTTTATGTTTTAGTCTGCAAATAAAAGTTGTAGTTGAACTTATTTGCACTTTAGTCCCTAGAGTTTTTGATATTTGCATTTAAATCCTCCATGTCTGGAGACATGTGCTCAGTCACATGAATAATGGTGTTTTTGCATGTTTGGCCCTGGATATTTGCTATGTTATCGTTTGATTGAAAGTTTTCCAAATTTGCACTTATGCACATGTGAATGTTTTATTACGTATGTGCTAGAATTAATAGGAAATTTTACACAGATGCTCCTGGACTTTTTGTCCGTGTTATTATTTGGTCCTGAAACTTAAACTATTTACATTTAGGTCCCTACAACCTGTGTGCTTGGTTTTTTATTAAATAGATATCAAATCTACTCCAAAAATTCCCAAAAAAATTACCAGTAGCTCCTGCTACTGCTTAATATTTTTGGTAATTTTTATGACACAATTTGATTTTGTTTACAATTTTATAAAAATAAAAAAACCCCAAAAGATTGAGTCTGTCTAATTCAGAAAACCCATAAAAAATATAAAAATCACTTTGAAAATTCTAAAAAAAATTCTTGAGTGTGTTTTTTGTTTGTTTTAATTTCTGTAGTATTTTTATTTTGTTATCTTTTATAAAACCCATAAAAATCTCAAAAGATCTAGAATCTTATAAAAATCATTAAAAATTCTATAAAAATAAAAAAAATGTTTTCAATTTCTATAGTTAGCTCTTTTTATCTATTTTGACATAAAATTGTAACTAGGAGATTTAAGGTACTTTAGATATTTTAAAGTTACCTTTTTATCCAGGTTGCTGATGAATACCCATTCATCACTCTTTATTCTTATATTTTAGCTACAAAAACCTATGCAAATGCATGTAGATATGTGTAAATAGGAAAAGTTAGCAAAAGCATGCATGTTTGTAAAAATAGATAATTAGCATGTTTTTGTGCAAAAATAAAAGAATAAAGATGAAAAAGAAAAAGAGGGAAATATTTAGAATAAATATTGAGCGACCTGACCCAAGGGAGGGCTCAGCATGGGCCTGACCGCATAAAAACCAAGTAGAGGGAGATAGGGGCTCACATGTACATATATTTGTAAATAAATAAAATAATATTTTCCTCAGCCAAAAATATGCTTGTATATATTCTGTATATATTTAGAACTATTAAAAACAAAATAAAAATTTAAAAATCAAAAAGAACAAAAATACCCTTACACCTTGTACATAGACCACCTCTCTTTATTTATTTCACCTTGTAAATAAACTTATTTATTTTCTAAACTTTTTGTAAATACTCTTTACTATATATTGTAAATAAAATAAATAAAAAAGAAACAAAACAAAAATCAAATAAAAATTACAAAATTAAAAACACAAAAACATATTGTATATATACCATGTATATAGTTGTATATAAATAATTATTTAACCTATGTATATAAATAATAAAAATAAAATAAAAATAGCCTTTTATTCCTCCTTTTATCCTATAAATAAATAAAATATAAAATAGGAATAAAAATGTATAAAAAGAACTAATTAAAAATCAAAAATCAAAAATCAATATAGTGTATATATACCTATGTATAGCTACTATGTATAGACCTTATTTTTATTTCCAAAAATTAATTAAAAATCACAAAAAAATAGAAAAAAATAAAATAAAAACATTTTGTGTTTTAAGTTTTTGAAAATTCGGCCATTTAAAGGCCCAAAAAAATCAAATAAAAACTCAATAATTGGCGGGCTCTGATTGGTCCACGGGGGATTGTTGACCCCCGGTCAACTCTCCCCCCAGGACCACCAGAGCCGGGTATATTGCGCCCGACCCGATTTCAACATTTTCTACCCGCCTAACCCGGCCGCCATCTACCCAAACCCCGGGCTCCGATTGCTCTCCGATCATCTAGGATCCTCGCCCGGGGTGGGTTTGGAGGATCCGAGATCCGTGCTGCCCGCCCGACCTCTTCCTTCTCGGACCTCCCACACTATTTAGTGTCGTCACCGGCGACCTATTCACGCCATCTTTGATCTTCCCCTCGGCGCCTGTGAGCTCCTCCAGACCACCCGAGTGACAGGCGAGTGATTTGGAGTGGAAGCGAGGCCTGGGCAGCCGGAAATCACTGATCCGGTGGTAATCGCCGCCGTGCGCCGCCGCGAGCGCGCCTGAGCCTCGGGGAGCTCGACGACCCCTTGAGGCAACGACCGGGAGCCTCCTTGGCTCCAGCCCAGTCGAATGCGTCCATCAGGTAACTTCCTTAGCCATTAGAGTAGCGTAGCTTTAGGTTTTTAGATTCGCAGTAGCGTAGCTCCGCCACCTCCACCAGCCGTCTCCGTCTACCCATCCGATCATCCGACACCGCCATCACCTCCGCCAGCCTTCTCTCCACCTGCTCCGCCCCTCCATTCCCCCTGGCTCGTCCCGGAGCAGGGTTACGGGTCTCCTCCCTCCGCCGCTCGCCGGAGACCCTCCACTTCGCCTCACCGTTCACTTTCCGCCCGCTCTGACGGGTCGAGGCACTTTGCCCTCGACCCAGCTTCTCTTCTGTGCAGGTCTCAAGGCGAATCGACCTCATCTGGAGGTCGGAACTTCAGAGCACAGTAGCTCCCGCCCCTTGACGTCGCCGGAGCTCTCCTGAGCTCCTCTCTTCCTTCGGAGCGTTGCATCGGGTGCGGAGCTTCACGGGGAAGCTTCTCAGCACCTTAGGAGCGGTCGACGAGGACCACCGTGCACACAGAGGGCCGGCGAAGCTCGCCGGCCGCCAGTTCTTCCACCATCCTCTTCGACCGTCAGATCAACCTCAGCTCCCAGTTTCGATCGAGACCGTCCATTTATCGAGGAGCAGTCACCGTCAGATCCATTTGAGGTTCGATCCCCACCGTCGATCCAGCGCAGCTCAGCCACCTCTCCTAGCCACCGTCCGATCTGCAACGTGGCAGCGCCTGGACCGTCCGACCACTGCGAGGGCTTCAGCGTTGGAGCGCCACTCGTTATCAGCCGTCCATCCAGCCACGTGGCGCCCATCTGTCGCCTCGACGTTAAATAAGGGGTAAATTACTTAGGCCCCCCTCGTAGTTTGTGTCTTTTATTTTTTGTCCTGTAAATATTTTAGTAACTTTATTTACGTAGGGTAATTTGCATTCCGAACCTGGTGCTTGTTTGTATTTGCATGTATGCCCCTGTGTGTATGAGACCACGTGCGTCGTCACGTGTAGTTTAGGGTTATTTGCATTTATTTCCCTGTAGTTCTGTTGGGTTATTGAATGACAAGAAACTTTTTGGTATTTGCAGTTGTGCCCCTGTGAGCGTTTTTATTTCTACATGTGCGTGTATTAGTGGGTAAATTGCAACCGAGTCCCTGGGTTTTTGGTACGAGTTATCAAAAGCCCCTGGAACTTGGTTTTTCTTACCAAAAGGCCCCTGAGTGCCCCAGCCACGCGCCACGTGCGTGACTTGCTGGGATTTTTGCACCTAGGCCCTCAGAACTTTGGGTATTTGCACTTACGTCCCTGTGCACAGTGCCCCCTCTTTGATTTTTGAATAAATATCAAACCACCTCCAAATTCGATGAAAATTTGACACATGGCCCCTGCCATGTTGTTAGATTTTTGAGAATTTTTGAGGACATTTTTGATTTGATTTAGTATTTTTAAAAATTCAAAAACCTTCCTTTTAACTACTGTCTAGGTTTAAAAATACCAAAAAAAATATAAAAACACCTCCAAAAATTCTAAAAATTTTAGTTACTGTTTCTTGTGTGTTGTTTGATTTTCCAGCCAACTTTGGCTATTTTCCATTAAGTAAAAACCCTAAAAATTGAAAAACCCCTAAAAACTCATAAAAATTATAATAAATAATTTAAAAATCCAAAAACAATAATTAGGGTGCCTAAATTTTCCTTATTCTTTCTAGATTACAGGAAAATTACCTCCAGGGCTTTTTGAGATCCTTAAATATTTTATTTTTGGGTCTTAAGCCTTGTTGGACAGTACCTTTCATTTTTCGCACTGTTTGATTTTTAGAAAATAATCTACCTATCAGAAAATTACCAAAAATTCACCAAAAACACTTAAAAACTTAAAAAACATAAAAACAATTTTTCTTGAATTTTTGTTGTATTTTTGGTGTGTTAAATAATTTGCCTAAGTGTGTTGATATTTGTTTTCTTTTGTTTTCTTAATCTTTTAAAAATCCAAAAAAATATAAAAATTAACAAAAACCACTAAAAATCATTTTTATTTTATTTTACTTTATTTTTACTACTTCGTAGGCCCTAGGCCAATCCGTGCTCCTTGTGTTCGACCCTGGGAGCTATACCAGGTTAATCACATAGCTAGGACCGCTTGATTTGCTTTGTTTGATTTTCGATTCGTTTCGCGGTTCGATATTTTTCTTGATTGAGTGACCCCGAGTGTTAGAGGTCGCAACGACCTGTTTAGTACCTTTACCTCGTTCGCTCGGGTCGCTCATCAGAATGGCGCCGTTGCCGGGGAGCACGGCTTAGTAGTTATTTTTGACTTTCTTTTCATTTTTGTTTTCGCGGCTTTTCGCGGCTCTTCGGAGCTCGCGGCTTTTCGCGGCTTTTGTTCATAGTTCCTTTTTGATTTATTTTGTTTTATTTTGATTTTCTTTTCTTTTTATTTTTGTTTGATTTTGTGTGACTATTTTATTTCTCATTTTTGCATATATACCCTTGTTCTTATTTTCATTTATTATTTGATTATTTTATTGGTCTGACCACCCTCTTCTGTCTTTCTTGCGAGGGCACGAGGACTGCGGAGGTGACTTTCGAGGAGCCGGTGCAGCCGCGGAGTTCGGAGGCGGCTTCTTTCTCTACGAAGCCGCAGGAGAGAGCGAGAGAGAGAGAGTGAGTGGGAGAGGATAGCTTAGTTTATTTTCAGTTCATTTATTATTGTAATAATACAGGAACTGTGAGACTTTTAGACACTTAGACCGTAGCGGGTCTGTTTCGCCGAGCACCGGCGTGCTCGGGGGACCCATTAGGACCTCGCAGTTTTTCACGGTTTTCTCGCGGCTTTTCTTTTTCTTTCTTACTGTCATTTTCCGGGTTTTTCGCGGTTTTTGCTCGAGCCCCTAGACATAGGATTTTTGTTGGTTGTGACGTAAGATTTCTAAGGCCCAACACTTAATAGAATATCTGTTCCTATAGAACGTAATTGGACCTTACTAAAATTCACTAAAAAAGTTAGTTTAATTGGATTTGAGACCACGTGCCGTTAGGAGTCACATACAGCGCTGGCAGGACCCGTTGTGGCGGGCACCGAGTGACTCCCAAGATCGGACTTCGGACTCGATTCGGTTAACTAACTATTGTTCTTCACGATCAATAGAAGTTGCTTGTCTTAGGACTCGGCTTTTTACCATTGCATCATATAGCTTAGTTACTTTTCTGTCTTTATTTTATGCGCGGATCACTCTGCATGTAGAGAGCTGGAGGCAGGTACGCTTTTCTGACTTTGCATGCATCATTGATTTTTCGTGCATCGGCTTTTTCAACTTCTTCCCCCCCGATTTTGGACTTAATAATCAGGAGAAACCGAAAAATTCGTTAGGCGTTTCTTTTTATTGAAAAATACCTAAAAACAAAAACAATAAAATCGGGACTGCTAATCATACTTGACCTAAAAGACACTTCACTGAAAATCTGTCTTGGGGAGAGTAACCCCCTCCTTGTCTGGTTTGGATGAGCGAGAGAGTGATCCGCACATTAGGATAGAGCCTCCGATCTTTTCTTGACTGATTACCGGCTTTCAGTACGGGACAGTCGGTTGAGAGAGATTTGGATACCTATTGACCTCACGTAATCGCTCTGATAGATTGGATGATCACCTAAAATAAAATTGACAAGATAATTGACTGATCCCTTCGGTCTTCAGCTCTGGGTGCGTAGGTGAATTGGGGGTTTGCTTGTTCATCTTGTTTGATTGCCAGATCCCTTCGATCTTGTTCCCCTCCCTCACCTCCCTTCATTTCTCTTCTCCTTTACCCCTGGATGATGGATCCCCCTCACTTGGAGCCGACTCTTACGGCTTCTTCTCCGTCTTCTGACCATCACTCCAGTCCACCTTCTAGGGAGGTCGGATCTCCGACCAACCTCCCGCTCCCTCCCTCCCTTTCATCTCATCACTCTGGGCATGCTGTGCTAGACGTCCGAGGATACCAGCTAGAGCAGATGCGAGACCCGGACGATGTTGATGCTGAGTTGAGAGCGCACTCCGTTGGTGACCAGAGAGAGCAGTGGAGAGTAGCAGACAGATCCTATTCCAGAAGGAGGGAGGAGCTGATAGCACATGGAGCTCAGTCAGCTTCTACATTAGGTCCATTCGTCTTGGATTTGGATTACGTTCAGTGACTGCCGACATTTTCAGGAGAGGCGCACGAGGAGCCGTATCTTCACCTGTCAGCTTTCGAGGAGTTTTGTAGAGCACAGAGATATTCAGACGTCACTGCAGAGGAGCTGATGAGCAGGACCTTCCCATTCACGCTTCACGACAGAGCCATGAGATGGCACCGATGATTGGGGAGGACATTCGAGACGTGGGGAGAGCTACGCCGAGAGTTCTTACAGAGATACTTTCCCCCACGTAGAGCAGAGTTTATGCGGTCTTTGATCATGGACTTTTCAGTTGACCCCCTAGAGCCATTGCACGAGGCATGGTCGAGGTTTCTTGACCTCTTGAGGAGATTTCCAGAGCACGGACTTCCACTTACAGACTTGATAGAGATCTCCATGCGGGGGATGACCGCAGAGCAGATAGCACTGGTGATTACCACATGTGGCGGTTCACACCGCAGTTCCGACATTCACTTCCTGGATACCATCTCGAGGTTACTGTCACAGAGATCTTCTTCGCGAGATGCCATGGTCGGGACAACACATGCGGACGATGTTGTACCAGTGCGGTGTGTCACTTTACATGGTGATTCAGCTTCTACACACCAGCCCGAGGATTTGGATGATGCCGCACCATTGACAGAGGAGATGACCGCGATAGCAGAGGTTCGGACCCAGAGTCTACTTGAGTTCCCGTTGGCTTTCCAGTTGGAGTTCGGGTCAGCCCCAGAGTTTCCTGTTGACGAGTCTTGGATATCAGATCTTCTGATACTCCAGGAGCCGGAGGAGCCCCAGCTTTTGCAGCCATTGATTCAGACACTTCAGCTTCCAGTCCCGGAGGAGTCAGTTTCCTTTCTGCAGAGACACTTCTCGGATACAGACAGTTACCAGGACTCAGCCCAGCAGCCACAGCTTGAGGATGGACACCACTTTGAGAGGACAGACACTGAGAGTCCCGTCTTCGAGCCTTTTGTCCTCCACTTCGTTGAGATAGATACACTTCCTGAGGACCAGCTGACAGCCAGCATAGCCGCAGAGCGAGGATCAGCTGCAAACACTTTTCCAGCTTCCGCGGTGTTGACTAGTACCTTCTCCTGCTTCCAGATTGCCGAGACTTACACTTCAGATGATGATGCAGCCTGGTGCACTGAGTAGGCACTTGATAGCAGCGCAGACGCCCATCTAGATCCTGATCCTCTTCTTCTCACTGTTGATCCTGCATCTCTCCCCGAGGGTTATCTGCGGGAGGATGCCGCACTCGATGAGTACTCGGTTTCACCTGCTGAGAGTGTTTCCGATCTGGCGGAACACGAAACCGAGCCTTTAGATCATTCTGATTCTGATTCCTCTCACCTCGACGACCCTCGCGAGGATGAGCCCATCCTGGAGATATTCGATGATTTACCTGACCTGATCCTATTTCATTCATCGGATATCAGTCTTCTTAGAGAGTCTCCTGATCCTGACCTTCCACATCTTTTTGAGACGGTGATTGACGTGGAGAATTCCATGACTGATCCATCCTTCTCCACGTTTGATTTCTTCAGCTCCACATTTCTACTCCAGTCTGAACCAGAGCCGAGGATTTCTTTTGTGCTACCGGATCCTGATCACTTCTTCCCATATCTTTGGCCGGTAGCAGACACCCGCCTGATTGCATACCTGGGTGTCATACTTTACACTGTTGAGTTCGTCGTTGTTCTCACACCGAGACTACGGCGACAGTACGGCATTCGCCTTACCGATGCCATCCTGAACCTTGATACTGCATTATCCTAGCCTTTACGCCCAGCTAGGGGCGTAAAATCTAGCGCTTGTTGAGAGGCACCTCAACATTGTACTCTTTTGTATATACGTGTTTCGTCTTATTTTGATCCTTCTTTCTTCCGTTCTTGTTTTCACCCCAGGTCTCGCTTAGGATTATCTTTGTTATACTTAGGATATTGCTCATCCTAAGTATAGGGGGGTGAAAACACCGGGTTGTTCTTCGTTCTGTTCCATCACTCCTGTTGTTGCCTATACTTAAGGTTCTTCACCTTAAGTATAGGGGGAGTGATGTCCTCCTTCTTGTATATATTCGTCATTTTCTTCGTGTCTTTCTACCCCTGTTTTGCTGCCTATACTTAGGGATATCTTACCCTAAGTATAGGGGGGGTAGACCCTGTACATTCTCCACTCGGTTTTCCCTTAGTATACAGCCTGCTATACTGAGGATTACTTGATCCTAAGTATAGGGGGAAGACCCGAGTCCCTTTTGACTTTTTACTCTCCTCTTGTATAGCCTTCCTTTTCACTTCCCTATACAAAGCACGAGTTATGTCTTCTTCATCGCTCTTGACTCTGAGGACATCGTTCGAGCTAAGTATAGGGGGTGTATATATTTCATATATACTTTAGCCATAACTCGTACTTTGTGTGAGCGTGTTAATAAATAAAAATGGCTAAAAACCACAAAAATTAAAAATTTTCATGTACATAATCTTCTTTTATTTGCACATACATAGCTAGTGTACAATTATTTTTGTAAAAATGATTTCAAAAATCTTTTGTGTGTAAAGCTTGTGTAAATATTTTTGTATCAAAATTATGTATATAGTACAAAATTTTTCCAAAATGTTTTGAAAATCAAAAGTTTGCAAAAATCTTGTGTAAATATGTGTAAATACCTTTTTGCAAAACTTGCACTTCATGCATCATCATTCATGATTTCAAAACATTTTTCAAAAATTTTGCATGATTGTAAAATATTGTGTAAATATGCATCTTTTTGTACATATGTATATAGTTTTTCTTGGATGATAGTTGACATTTAAACTAAGCCGGGAATCAAATTGAGAAATGGAGCTTGATTAAGATCTTAATCCACCTAATTTCTAAGAGGAACCTTGTAGGGCTTAGGTTTAAGGCTTTTCAGGTCCATGGTGACTTAATTCTTTGAGTCCACTAGGCTATGATCACATGTCATCTCAATGAGCCTAAGTAGAGCACTTAACAACAACACATGACTCATATAGATTATGGCTTTACTTGGACAACCGCACTATGCACCAAGCTCTCTACGGATGAGGTGGTGAGGAGGCAGTCTTCCTTGGCTTGGGGTAGCATATGAGGGTAGTACTTCTAGGCGGAACCTCTCTTCTTCATTTAGTGAAGGAAGTGCGTCTCAACTTGGTCTGGTTGCCATGAAGTCTAACGACGGGAGTTGTGGGTTGCAATAAAGCTTCAAAAGAGGGATAGTCTACTGGCTCAAGAGGAAAAACTCCTTGTATATATGTTGCACATGTACATGTTGTATAGATGCACTCGAAAAAAAAATGCAAAAAGAAAAGAACTCCAAAAAAGTGGTGGGTCTGAGAGAAAATGATAATCCCACCGGAGTATGTATATAATGCAATAAGCAAAGCTTGGTTTCATGATCCACCTGTTGTAGCTTGCAGCAGGGAGACTTGGCTACACTGGTCAAGCTCCCAAGGGTACTTGGCTACACTGGCCTTGACCCATTCTCTTCTTCCCCCTCTTCTTGAGCCGGTTGTACTTGAACTTAGAAGGGAATACCCCGCTCCTCGAGGAAAGAGTGGCCAGATTGAGGTCATAGAGTTACCTTGTTGGGGAGGGTTGTCAAGTTGCCATCTCTGAGGTGGAGAGCTTAGACCTCACTTTCACAGGACAAGAAAAGATTCATGGTCTTCAGGGTTTGTGATTGATGACTTGTTCTGATCTGGAGCATTGAGGAGTCTTGGTTATAGGATAGTGGAACTTAGAGGCTGTTAGGTTTTAAGCTTAAGTCTGAATAAGGTTCCGACACATTAATAATCCAAAGATCTGATTAAGCTCCATACCTCAATTTAATGAAGGCAAGTTTAATAATCAACATTGATCCGTGTACATTCTCTTTTTCTTTTTCTTTCTTTCTTTTTCACTTCTTTTTCAAATAAGTGTTTGCTAAGGGACTAGCAAAGTATAGTATAGGGGGGTGATGAATACCCATTCATCACTCTTTATTCTTATATTTTAGCTACAAAAACCTATGCAAATGCATGTAGATATGTGTAAATAGGAAAAGTTAGCAAAAGCATGCATGTTTGTAAAAATAGATAATTAGCATGTTTTTTGTGCAAAAATAAAAGAATAAAGATGAAAAAGAAAAAGAGGGAAATATTTAGAATAAATATTGAAATAATTATTTAACCTATGTATATAAATAGTTGTATATAAATAATTATTTAACCTATGTATATAAATAATAAAAATAAAATAAAAATAGCCTTTTATTCCTCCTTTTATCCTATAAATAAATAAAATATAAAATAGGAATAAAAATGTATAAAAAGAACTAATTAAAAATCAAAAATCAAAAATCAATATAGTGTATATATACCTATGTATAGCTACTATGTATAGACCTTATTTTTATTTCCAAAAATTAATTAAAAATCACAAAAAATAGAAAAAAATAAAATAAAAACATTTTGTGTTTTAAGTTTTTGAAAATTTGGCCATTTAAAGGCCCAAAAAAATCAAATAAAAACTCAATAATTGGCGGGCTCTGATTGGTCCACGGGGGATTGTTGACCCCCGGTCAACTCTCCCCCCAGGACCACCAGAGCCGGGTATATTGCGCCCGACCCGATTTCAACATTTTCTACCCGCCTAACCCGGCCGCCATCTACCCAAACCCCGGGCTCTGATTGCTCTCCGATCATCTAGGATCCTCGCCCGGGGTGGGTTTGGAGGATCCGAGATCCGTGCTGCCCGCCCGACCTCTTCCTTCTCGGACCTCCCACACTATTTAGTGTCGTCACCGGCGACCTATTCACGCCATCTTTGATCTTCCCCTCGGCGCCTGTGAGCTCCTCCAGACCACCCGAGTGACAGGCGAGTGATTTGGAGTGGAAGCGAGGCCTGGGCAGCCGGAAATCACTGATCCGGTGGTAATCGCCGCCGTGCGCCGCCGCGAGCGCGCCTGAGCCTCGGGGAGCTCGACGACCCCTTGAGGCAACGACCGGGAGCCTCCTTGGCTCCAGCCCAGTCGAATGCGTCCATCAGGTAACTTCCTTAGCCATTAGAGTAGCGTAGCTTTAGGTTTTTAGATTCGCAGTAGCGTAGCTCCGCCACCTCCACCAGCCGTCTCCGTCTACCCATCCGATCATCCGACACCGCCATCACCTCCGCCAGCCTTCTCTCCACCTGCTCCACCCCTCCATTCCCCCTGGCTCGTCCCGGAGCAGGGTTACGGGTCTCCTCCCTCCGCCGCTCGCCGGAGACCCTCCACTTCGCCTCACTGTTCACTTTCCGCCCGCTCTGACGGGTCGAGGCACTTTGCCCTCGACCCAACTTCTCTTCTGTGCAGGTCTCAAGGCGAATCGACCTCATCTGGAGGTCGGAACTTCAGAGCACAGTAGCTCCCGCCCCTTGACGTCGCCGGAGCTCTCCTGAGCTCCTCTCTTCCTTCGGAGCGTTGCATCGGGTGCGGAGCTTCACGGGGAAGCTTCTCAGCACCTTAGGAGCGGTCGACGAGGACCACCGTGCACACAGAGGGCCGGCGAAGCTCGCCGGCCGCCAGTTCTTCCACCATCCTCTTCGACTGTCAGATCAACCTCAGCTCCCAGTTTCGATCGAGACCGTCCATTTATCGAGGAGCAGTCACCGTCAGATCCATTTGAGGTTCGATCCCCACCGTCGATCCAGCGCAGCTCAGCCACCTCTCCTAGCCACCGTCCGATCTGCAACGTGGCAGCGCCTGGACCGTCCGACCACTGCGAGGGCTTCAGCGTTGGAGCGCCACTCGTTATCAGCCGTCCATCCAGCCACGTGGCGCCCATCTGTCGCCTCGACGTTAAATAAGGGGTAAATTACTTAGGCCCCCCTCGTAGTTTGTGTCTTTTATTTTTTGTCCTGTAAATATTTTAGTAACTTTATTTACGTAGGGTAATTTGCATTCCGGACCTGGTGCTTGTTTGTATTTGCATGTATGCCCCTGTGTGTATGAGACCACGTGCGTCGTCACGTGTAGTTTAGGGTTATTTGCATTTATTTCCCTGTAGTTCTGTTGGGTTATTGAATGACAAGAAACTTTTTGGTATTTGCAGTTGTGCCCCTGTGAGCGTTTTTATTTCTACATGTGCGTGTATTAGTGGGTAAATTGCAACCGAGTCCCTGGGTTTTTGGTACGAGTTATCAAAAGCCCCTGGAACTTGGTTTTTCTTACCAAAAGGCCCCTGAGTGCCCCAGCCACGTGCCACGCACGTGACTTGCTGGGATTTTTGCACCTAGGCCCTCAGAACTTTGGGTATTTGCACTTACGTCCCTGTGCACAGTGCCCCCTCTTTGATTTTTGAATAAATATCAAACCACCTCCAAATTCGATGAAAATTTGACACATGGCCCCTGCCATGTTGTTAGATTTTTGAGAATTTTTGAGGACATTTTTGATTTGATTTAGTATTTTTAAAAATTCAAAAACCTTCCTTTTAGCTACTGTCTAGGTTTAAAAATACCAAAAAAATATAAAAATACCTCCAAAAATTCTAAAAATTTTAGTTACTGTTTCTTGTGTGTTGTTTGATTTTCCAGCCAACTTTGGCTATTTTCCACTAAGTAAAAACCCTAAAAATTGAAAAATCCCTAAAAACTCATAAAAATTATAATAAATAATTTAAAAATCCAAAAACAATAATTAGGGTGCCTAAATTTTCCTTATTCTTTCTAGATTACAGGAAAATTACCTCCAGGGCTTTTTGAGATCTTTAAATATTTTATTTTTGGGTCTTAAGCCTTGCTGGACAGTACCTTTCATTTTTCGCACTGTTTGATTTTTAGAAAATAATCTACCTATTAGAAAATTACCAAAAATTCACCAAAAACACTTAAAAACTTAAAAAACATAAAAACAATTTTTCTTGAATTTTTGTTGTATTTTTGGTGTGTTAAATAATTTGCCTAAGTGTGTTGATATTTGTTTTCTTTTGTTTTCTTAATCTTTTAAAAATCCAAAAAAATATAAAAATTAACAAAAACCACTAAAAATCATTTTTATTTTATTTTACTTTATTTTTACTACTTCGTAGGCCCTAGGCCAATCCGTGCTCCTTGTGTTCGACCCTGAGAGCTATACCAGGTTAATCACATAGCTAGGACCGCTTGATTTGCTTTGTTTGATTTTCGATTCGTTTCGCGGTTCGATATTTTTCTTGATTGAGTGACCCCGAGTGTTAGAGGTCGCAACGACCTGTTTAGTACCTTTACCTCGTTCGCTCGGGTCGCTCATCAGTTGCACACTATTTTGTTGTTTTATCTTTATTTCATTTTCAGCAAATTATATAAAAATCTGAAAAATCCCACAAAATACCCAAAAACACTTGCATTTTTTAAAAATATAAAAATATTTTATTTTGAATTTTTGAGCATTTTGACCTTAATAAAAATTGTTGTAGTGTGATTCCTTTGATTTTTCTTATTCATTTTCTTTTTAGAAATTATAAAAAAATTGCAAATTAAAAACCACAAAAAATATTTCTTTTCTTCTTTGATTACTCGACTACTTCGTAGGCTTAGCCCGTGCTTCTTGTGTTCGACCTTGGTGGATATACTAGATTAAATAAATAGCGAGACCGCTTGTTTTGATTTTCTTGCTTGATTGCTTTTGTTGGTGGTCTATATTTTCTTGATTGAGCCACGCTCCGTCGGTTGGGGTCGCAACGACCTTGATCTGTTTTGATATCACTTAGCCTCAATAGGAGGAGCACTCATCACTGTCTGTGAGACCACCTCTCTTAAACCATGAAACACCATTATATTTTCTTCAGATAATTGTGACCGAAATGTAGGTGACCAAGTATCGCCAGTCCAAGCCTCGCACACTCGCAATCTTCCATTCTCAGCCATCCCAAACAACCTCGAAAAATGGTCACAAAGAGTCCCAATCCCGACCCATCATCGGTTCAAAAATTAAAGGCGTCTCCTTTGCCAAGAGATGGTATCAAAGACGATGAAATCTGAGGATGGATGGAGCAGACCCCCCCTCCAAAAATTAGAGAGCATAGACACATGGCTAGGTCTCCAATAGAAGACGCATGAAATCCTATAGATCTTTCACAACAAAGAACAGAGAAGATAAGAGCCACTGCCTCAAATACGGACTAACCATTTTGCTAGTAGGGCCTTGTTCATCGCATCAAGATCAAGAACACCTAACCTGCCATCATTATCTGAAAGAACCACAACCTTCCACCCAACCAAAGACATCCCCTTAGAGTCCCCAGTTCCAGCCCAGAAAAAACGACGCATTAGAGATTCCAAGCTTTTGCAAATCCCCACAGGAAGAAGCCTAGATGGCATATAGAAGTTTGGGATAGCTGACAAAACTGCCTTTAAGAGGACCAATCGCCCCCCCACCATTGAGAGGCAAGAGGCATGCCATCCAGCAAGGCGCCACTCCATTCGCTCCACCATGGGCATCCAATCCAATTGTCGAAGTCGCCCATGCACCAAAGGAAGTCCCAGATAATTGATTGGCAACGCTCCATGTTGGGATTGCAGTGAAATCCCACACTCTACTACCTCCTCCGTCATGTAAAAAGGGATGAAAGCAGACTTATCTCCATTAATCCTGAGGCCTGAGATCTCACATAATAGATCCAACACAGTAGCAATCCCCTTCGCTTCACGAGAACCTCCTTCCACAAAAAAATTGTATCATATGCATATTAAAGTATAGGAATTGATAGGTCATCGAGGCGGTACCCTGTACATAAATTCTCGTCCACTGCTCTAAAAACCATTCTTGATAATGCATCCACTACTATGACAAAAAGAAAAGGAGCGGGAGGAAACCCCTGCCTGACTCCTCTCCGAGGTTGGAAGAATCCACCCTCCTGATGCCCTTCACCAAGACTTAACAGGAGCTTGTAGTCACACATCTCTTCATCCATTTAATCTACTCATATGGGAAACCTCTTCTTGAAGGAGATGCCCAAATAAATTTCCAGCTGACACAGTCATAAGCTTTGGAAAAGTCAACCTTCCAAAAGCATCCCCTTGCTCTTCTTCCGCTTCCAATCTGCAATAATATCTGAAGCAATGATCGCCCCATCCATCATATGTCTTCCATGAATGAAAGCAGTCCGTGAATATGCAATAATAGACCCCAAAACTTCATGCAAACGATTTGCGAGTACCTTTTCTACAATGAGATAGATGGCATTTGAGAGAGCAATAGGTCAAAAATCCTCCACGTAGCGAGCCACATCCCTCTTGGGAAGTAAGAAGATAAGTGGACAATTCAATCTCTCAAAGCCATGATTCTCCCCCTCAACGCCTCCACCACAACCACCACATCCTGCTCTATCAAATCCCAAAACTCACAAAAAAGAAGACAGGAACACTGGCTGGCCCTGGAGATCCATCCGCGTTAAGATCAAAAGCAGCTGCTCGAACCTTTGCGGGTGTAAATGCGCGAACTAAACTTGCAGACTGGATATCAAAGAGAATGGGAATATCCCTACCAACCCACCACGAGCCTCCTGTCTGGGTCCTCCTACTTGCCTCTCGAAAGTGATCAACCATTGCCTACCCAATAACATGTTTCCCTTCCACCAGGACACCATCCACCTCAATGGCTCTAATAAGATTATGCTGCCTCCGTCCGCTAGCAACAACATGAAAGAAGTGAGTATTCGCATCTCCCTCCCTCAACCAAGTTTGCCTGAATCTTTGTCTCCACTCAATCTCACGTTTGAGATCCTCCTCCCTCAAAATCTTTTGGTTTTCTTCCCTTAAGCTTATCTCCCCTTCCAATAACTCTCGAGAGTCTTCAAGTGCATCCAATCTCACCACCTCTGACTGGGCCAAGGTCTTCCTCTCCTCCTGATGCATACGAATATCCTTACAGAAAGACATCAACATACACCTTAAGGCTTTGAGGGAAGATGCCATATCACGAGATGCCGAACCATTAATCGGAACCTCCTACCAGCAAGCAATTACCCGATCCCGAAAGCCATCCTCCAGTAGCCAAGCGCGCTCAAAATGAAACATGTTACGAGGACGAATAGCCTCACCAGTGATCCAACAAATAGGAGTATGGTCAGAATGTAAACGTGGGAGAGAGATAACAGAAGCCAACGAGAATGTCTCTAAGAACTTTAGAGAACCGAGGAAGTGATCCAGATGAGAACAAGAAGAGCTATCCCTCCAAGTGTAGCGAGAGTTCGATGCATCTGACACTTCCAGCACGGAGGTGCTCACGAACTTGAGGAAGCCAGGGTCCAAATACCCCCTCTCAGGAGGCATGTATGGAGCTAAAAGTATGACACTGAAGTCACTACCAATGAGCCAAGGAAAATCAGGGTGTGTAGACCTTACCGAAACTATCTCCTCCCAAAGAGGTGAACCAGAGTCCGCACCGGTGGGGCCATACACTACTAATAAAAGAAATTGAGCATCGTCTGATCTATGATGAAGTACAACAGACAATGAGCAACACACCTCAACCACGTCAACCACCTACAACAAGTCACCATCCCAACCAATTAAGATGCCCCCGGAAGTCCTGGTCGACGGGACTGCTCGAAACTCGGATAATTTGCCCCCTAAGACATTTTCCCAGAGGCTTGTATCCCATCTCTCTAGATTTGTTTCCTGTAGAAATACTGCATCAACATGCCACTCTCTAAGGAGCGACCTCACGGCTCTTCGCTTCTCTAATTGCATGAGCTCCCGCACATTCCATGAAACAACCTTCATTGATGAACAGAGGGGGATTCCCCCACCAATTCCACTCCCACACATCTAGCCACCATCTCCCTTAAAGATTTAGGGTTCTGTATATCCTTCTCAAAGGGACATGCCTGCTCTATCACGACTGGCGACCTATTCGATACCGACATCAACTCATTCACCAAGCTTCACCCTCCAAACACCTCCTTAGGGACCATGAATGAAGGTTGCCACAATGTATGCATAACCCCATTCGTCCATATTGTTATGGGTGACCTGTATTGCATGCATGGACATCCTAATATATATCGCACTCCATGAGATTAGGTACCCACTAATTATGGACATGCTCCTTCAGCATTTTGCTTCATGTGTGTTCAAATTTATTCCACTTCCCTTCATTTGTGTTTTGGCAAAGGAATCCTAATATTGGTAGGTGCTTGGAGAACAAAGGTGAAGGGATCCATGTATTTTCTATGTTTTTTTTGCCCACATACTATTCTTTCGTGTCTAAATTAGACTTTGAACTATTATAAATCCGAATTACCACACATAACTTTAATAGTTGTCCAAAGCCTGGATATCGTTAACCAATGACGGTTTGTTCTATGTATTAAGCCTCATTTCGTAGGATTACAGAAAGCCATAAACCACTAGTGCGCGATAGAGATATAGTCAAAAGCAGTCCTCAGAACGACCTTTTATATACTTGTTCGGAGCCTATTTGACTGCGCGCCTAAGGGCTTGCTGCTCCCATTACACAAGTCCCTACCTAACTCCCTATCGGGGACCATTACCTGGCATAACGATGTGTTAACTTGAGTTACTCATGTCTGTTATCTTGAACAACATTTGTTAAAAGGCGATAAATCTTTAACTCTTACTAAAGCCAGGTTCTTCACCCACCTTTAGCCACGTGGCCTTCTGTCCATTTCCCTTTACATCTCTCGATTTCCCGTTTCTCCCACTCTCTCTCCTTTCATTGCACCGCTCATTCCCCGCTCCCTCTCCCTCCCACTTTCTCTCACTCTCCACTCACTCTCTCTCCCTTCCATCACCATGATCTCTCTCTCCTCTCCATTTCTCTTCACTCTCTCTCAAACGACAATCTCTCTCTATCCACTCCGTCCCTCTCCATCCCTTTACTCTTCTCTCTCTCCATTTCGTCTTTTCCTCCCTCACTCTCATTCTTTCTCTCTCTTCACTCACTCTCTCCCCTCTCTACAACATGATCTCCCTCTCCCTCTCTCCTCTCCTTTCCATTTCTCTCCTTTCTCTATCCAACTCCTCAAACACATCCATCTCTCTCTCCCTCTCTCATTTTTTCCTCTCTCCTCTAATATATTTGTTAAATTAAATCTTATAAATTTCATATTTTTCTTTATATTTTTTATATTAATATATATATGATATATTTGTTAAATTAAAAGTTACAAATCTCATATTTTTCCTTTATATTTATTATATCAATATTTATATATACATATTTTTTTGTGTCATTTATTTGTACTCTACAATTAATTTATGCAATTTCACGATGATGATATAATTTTATATATTTTAATAAATTAATAATAATAAATATTAAAAACTAAAATGATATGATAATAAATATTTTTAATATATATATATATATATAACTTATTTTTTCTCATCGTTCAAAATTGGCACATGTCTGTTTGTGTCATTTATTTGTAACATTCAATTCTACCCACTTTCATGAAAATGATAACGATATAATTTTACTTATTTTAATAGTTTATTAATAATAAATATTTAAAAAACTAAAATAATATGATAATATTTTTTTAAAATATAATACACATATATATATATATCTTATTTTTCTTATTTTTCAAAATTTGGGGTGACATATAAATATTAAATTTCATTTTATTATATCCATCAATCAATAATTGATATCTTTTACACTATCTCTCATATAGCTATAGATGCTTATGGATTTCTAAATCATATATCGGTAATCATAGTTCTAATAACTTTGTTAAAAATAATCACTTAAATAAACTACTAATTAATATATAAAACAGATCAAATAATAAAAAATGAATGAATATTTATTTCTTAACAATTTCAATAAAACTACAAATTCATAAAATAATATAATTCATTTTTTAACAAATATATTAAAGTTCTAATATATATAAGCATCTTGATATATTAGTCTATAAATATAGAAGTTCTAAGATCTTTCATTTAATATTTAGGAAAGAGTGGCATGTATGTATCGAGTTCTGTTTTTACTTAAATAATTTTGTATTAACATAGAAAAATATTAAACTATACTTATTTTTTTTATAAAATACTAAAATTTATACAAAAAAATATTAACACGATAATAATATATTAATATATGATATACATACATATTATAATATATACATTGAAGTCATGTTCGATATATATCATAATATACAAATTTACATAAGTTACACATTAATATTTTGAAATTATATGACCATTCCATTGGCAGCTCTCAATTGTAAGTATTTTACTTTTAAATATAGTTTAATATAAAACGCTACAAAGTTTATAGATAATAGCTTACATAACATTTGAATTTAGGAAAAGTATCAAATAATTGCGTGGAATTTTATTTCCAATCATCAATTGAATTATTCATATTGGAATTATATATATATATAGAAACAACAATATAAATAAAAGATTGATATGAAATAAAAAAATATATGAAAGATCATATTTGTATATTTTGCAAATATGACCTGCTCGCATATTTATTATATGAAAAATATGTAATTTTAATTTCTTCATTGTTTTAATGTTTTTCCAAATTTAGAACTATTTCATACAGTCACCACAAGCTATTTTGACTCTTTCCTTTAACTTAACCATATTTTATTTAGTTGATGCATTTTCTTTTTCTATTTTTATGTCATAATTTTACTCTTCTATTATAATATCCTTTGTAATTTATGATTATAGATTTAAAGTTTATACCTAATAATAATTATGTATATGAATAAGATATTTCATTATATTATATGTAAACTTTATATTTCACATAAGCTAAAATGTGACAATGATCGCAATAAACTTACATGAACTAATCAATGACCAAGATAGTTAATAGTAACAGTTTTATCGATTAATTCAATACATATTACATTAACACCATGTTCTTCGAAACTACCACGAAGAGCAAGTACTTGCTAGTTTACCTCTAATTATCACTCATATTTGTGAACAATGGCCATGACTCCACCACCCTCATTCCCACTCAACCCACACCTCCACTTTTGAGTTTCTTATCTCCATCAATATTTTCCACAATCTCATCAAATGATGTATAGATCCAAAGAAAAAAAGAACAAATCAACACAATCACACCTTCCCCACTGCTCCTCCATTAAGACAAAATGGTTTGTAGCGACAATTTTTTAGACACCATAACAATATAGTCCATTGTTAATATATAACAACTCTATTATATGTTGTGAAATTTATCATATTTAAAAGCGTACATGTAATTAGGTTTTAACATAGTAAACCTATGCAATTATATTTGATTAACGATTAGATTTCAATTGGAAAATCAAATGGTAATTGAGGGAAGTTGGGGATTTTCAAATTTGAAACATGAGGAATCTTCTTTGAATTTTTAGTACCACATCTAGTAGTTCTAAAAATCTAGTGGACTTATATATGAGTTCACATCCCAAGATTTTGTAGCAATAGTAAAGAGGAGGAATGGAGGACCACATACGCGCGCTCGGACTCAGACTCAGAAGAGTCAATTCGGATCTCGGATCTTGATACTTTTGTTGCATGTTTTAATTACAGGTCAAATAAATTAATTTTACGGATTAATTGTGATTCGACTGCTATGAGAATTCAACTTGACCAACCTCTCGAACTTAGCTGCCGTTTTAGAATCTGAAGACGAAAAGCCGCAAGCTAAGTCTACTTTTACTTATCTGAAGAAGCACTCATTTTCTTCACTCGTAAGAAAACTTTATCCCTCTCGCTCTCTATTCTTAACTGCGACTACTACCCGTTCTTCTTCTTTTGGTTGCGGTTCTCTAAGGTATTTTAGAGGATGATCTCATTGGCATGAACAAACGACGATCGTGTATCGTCGTATCTTGGGAGCCGATCGCTAGTACCATATGCACCTCTATTGTGGAGATAATATATTCTGTAAGGACAATCTATTACATGAATGCTTCAGTGATCTCTAATCTAATCTATTTATTGTCTTATTTGCTGCTATTAGTTTACATTTTTACCTTCGACGGATTTTACCTTAATATGATGTATCAATGTTTTAATCCGTTCCTGAGTGTATTTTGTAATTTTGATATGAATCAGAAATGCATGATTATAATCTTTTTAATCTGTGATGCATTATTAATGATTCATTTTCGTCTGAATAATTACTATTTATTGCATTCCTTGTTGCTCCTGTTAACAATAATCTTATATAATATACCGAGAGCAGTGATTAAAACTATGTCAGATACGATGTTTAAATCAAGGGTCGATGATGACAAAGATTTGCGAGGGTCTAACAATATCTCACTAAGGAATGAAGATACAATGTCGTTAAGGCGACAACTCACAAGATCCTAGGTCGATCAACAATCAACCCACACAATGTAAAGATAAAGTAATGGAAACAAGCATGAATCAAAATCTATTATAACCCTACAATGAAATGTGTATAGTGACAAGAATGATAGGGTGTTGAACCCAAGGAGAACGAGGGATAGACAACAAAATCTGACTAAAAAGACAAGAAATATTTTGGGGTTTTATTGGGATTTTTTGATTTTTTTGTGGGATTTTAATTATTATATTTTTTGGATTTTTTGCATTTATAATTTTTTATAGATTTTCAATTTTATAATTTTTATACTTCTTTTTATATTTTCTGATTTTTAATTTTCTTTTTCTTTTAAAAATTTATAATATAAATATATATAACATAGGGATATAATATAAGTATATACAATGAAAATAAAATTAGGTAAATACCCTAAGGTACCGTTCTTTTTGTTTTTTTAAGTTTAGAAAATATTTTTGGTATTTTTGATAAGTTTAATAATTATAAGTAATAATATAAATAAATATAGCTATATATATAATATGGCTTCTATATTTATAGATATAGCTATGAATACTGAAAAATAAAGAAATAAAATATTTTTATCTTTTTTAGGTTTTTTACTGTTTTTTATATTTTCCATATAATTTTTACTATTTTTTGAATTTTTAATTGAATTAATATGGCAAAATAATGACTAATATTAATAGGATGAAATGTTTAGGAAATTAAAAATATCTAAAGATTCCAAAATTTTCTAAAACTAATTTTAATATTTAGTAAATTTAATAGATAAAATTTAGAAATAGAAATCAATATTTTTGGATTTTTAGAGATTTTTTTTATAATTTTTATAACTATTTTGGAGGTTTTTCATTTCTAATGTTTTTCATTTGTTATTTTTATGGATTTTTTTATGTAGATGCAAAATACAATAATAAAAGCACTTCAGGCGACGAATTGTTCCAAGCGGATGCTATGATCGATGAGCTTCGTCTTCCGATCTCTATTGGTGTTTCGCTTTCATGTGTGGCCAAGCTCTCCCTCGATCTGATGCACATCAACGATCAAATATCCGGTGCTGGTCTATGGGAATGGATCGAATCAAGAAGGCGATACTGCTCGTATCAGCAATGGCTATTGTTTAAAGCTTCATCGATGTAGTGTATGCACGATGCTTGGTATGATGTATCTAATCAGATGGTTTGAGCTTCCCCTTTGGATGAACTGTACCTGTAGATGAAGTCTGACTCTAGCGCAAGGGCTCAGTCACAAAACGAAGCAGAGAGTTGGATGACGAAAACAACTGCAGGTGATCACTATAGATTTCATGTTCAGTGCATGGCTATGGTTTCAGACTATTCTTGATGATGAACCTTGCTCTTCGATGGACTATGACTCGAGGCTTCAGATGTATAGAAGAATATTAGTAGAGGGGCTCCGGTGAAGCGGAGGAGGAGCTCCAAGTCTCTAGACACCATGCATGGCTAGAGATGATATGTTGTGTGAGGTAGAACGGTGAAATGAAAGGGATAGCAAAAGTGGATGGATTGACAAGGTTCGGGTGTGACATTGACAGAGAAGACTTTAGAAAACATAGAGTTTGAAGAAGAAAAATCAAAGAGAGGAGAACGGAGGGAAAAGAGAACTGACTTGGAAAATGAAGAGGGTAATCAATGGAGGAGCGCTCGTGGAACCCGGAGGCTGGGCGTGCGACAGGAAGAGGACCGATGTCGGCAGTGATCTCGCCTGAAGCCCTCTTGATCTCACTCGACGATGAAGTAGCAAGAAGCTGTGACCCTCTCACTCAACCTCTCAAAGCTCATTGAATAGAAGAGGACGCAAATGGCGGATGGCTTCCAGAAAGGAGGTAGGGTTCTTTTATAGTCGTCGGAGATGGAGGTGGTTGGCCAAATGGCCTAACGCCCGTCCTTTAGGTTGTTGGCTAGAGGAGAGGAGAAGGAAGGAAGAGGGGGAAAACATCAAATGGAAGAAACGACACAGGAAGAAAGGCGTGCATCGGAGAAGAAAGGGGAAGAAGGAAGGGGAAGAAGAGGAGAGAGAAAAAGAAAGAGAGAACGAAAAATAAATAAATAATAAAGTAATTAACTTATTAATTAAAGTAAATATAAATAAAATAAATAGATAGATAAAATAATTAAATAAATAGAAAAATAAATAAATACTTATTAAGTAAATAATTAAATTAATTAAATTAAATAATTAAATAATTAAATAATAAATAAATTAGTAAATAAATAAAATTTTATTTATTTATTTTAATAATAAAATATTACTGAAGTATAAAAAGATAAGAAATGACCTACATTAGATAAAAAAATTAAGATACATTGTACATTTTATACCAATAAGGTCCCAAAATCCACTTTTTGCATATTAACTCTGATAGTGAAATCAGTTTCATTTGATAGATAATTCTATAAAATGAACTTTAAATGTGAGTACGTCCAATTTGGACTCCATATGGCCAAGTTATGAGGTCCGGAATTTTAGGATCACGACTTCGCGGCTTTGAGATTTATTGGCATTTATTATGTATTCTACATCTACTGACATCCATGTAGCTTCATAACCAAGTGCCTCCTCGAATTTGACCTTTAAGCTTGCTTAAGTAAATCTACAATCCTATCGCTTTTTGTTTTGATCTTTGACATTTTAGTTTACTACAATTCAATTAAATGAATAGAGCAAGAAATTTTTGGATCATTGATCCCTATGTGTTAAGTCAAAAATAAAAAGAACATCATGAATAATTAAGTTTAGATATACCTTACTTTGTCTCAACTGTAATCCCTTAAATTAAACGTTAACTTTCAATCTCCGAGCTTAACTTGGGATAGACTCTTTTTCAAGGATTATAAATCTTGAATACATTCATGTATTGTACTGCAACCATTACTGATTAACCAAACATCTTTAGATAATGTTCATACAAGAATAAAGCAATTGATTGGAAGCCTCATTTTTTGCAATAAAATTTGACTTGTCAGTTTAATGTCAACAATCTCTTTAAGAATGATTTGTAATATTTCAATTTATGCATCAGAATTTACAAATCTTGAATTCATACTTGTTTTTTTTAATTGTGCGATAAAAGTATTTTCTTGTAAGTAGAACCTTTTAGTTATAAACTCCTAAAACATAAATTGACCTAAAGTGAAGAATATTTTAAATATTTAATTTCATATCTTCCGATGCTAAAATTATAATAATGAATATTATTCGTTACTAAGTTATTTTTTGTTTTTATAATTAGCAACAAATGCATATTTATTGTTAGAGATACACATGACAATCATTTACTTGTTGATTTATTCATTAAAATTTGTGTTAATTATTAATAAATCTAACAATAATTCGAAGAAAATAATCAAATAATAATTTTTTATATTGATTCATTGCTATGAATATAACAACGATTATGCTATTCCTTACAAAGTTAAAGAATTGAGTAACAAACAATGTTTGTTATATTTTTAACTATTGATATGCTAATAAATATTAAATTATTCATTGCATAAATCCAATTTTTTATTGTATTGTCTACTCTTGTTCTTTCATTATCGTTGCCTTCAGAGAATTCATGCCTTCCATTCATCTCTTAACTCTTTGGATATTGTCAACTTCCTTGCTTACCACGATTTCCATTCTTAGCTTTAGAAATGCTCGTTTTTGGTTTAAAGTGCCTCATTCGAGAGTTGTGTATAGTAAATCTATTAATTTTATGTCACACGCTTCAAGTAGGTCCATTAATTCACGTATGGAGAGGAATGATAAATCTTTTTGTATTATTCAATACCAGTACCAACATTATCAAATTTAGCAGTCAAATTTCTTAATACCTTATTAATGATATTCTCCTCTTAAATAGTACATTTGTATCTTCGATATATTAATTTATTATAATAGTAGCTCTTGAACAAATTCCTTAGATGATTTCACCGTCTTTCATCAAGTTGTTATCAAAATCCATCAATAAATACTGAAGGTTGTTAGAGATTACCTTAACATACCTTTGAATTTTTTCTTTAAAATATTTCACATTTTCTTATATTAGTTACCCGAAAATGATAAGGAAATAAAGATTTGCTTCCCCTTACGTGAATATATTACTTGATAATCATCCTTTCGTGGATGAAGGAACATATATGTAATAGGAAATTGGTGATGGCGGCAAATTGTAAATTACTTAATTTCCAGCAAAAGGCTTATGGGCAATTCTGGTAAAAAAAATAAAAGATTGCACACTTATCCGTATTAATTTTCATATATAAATAATTAATCTAGCTCCGATTCTTGTAGGAATATTGAGAAGATAGTGCAAACGGTTAGTAAAAAATGCTAATCATAATCAGTATGCAATTAAGAGAACTAAAGTCACGCGAAGGAGAACTGATGTAATCAAGTGGGAAGAATATGTGACAATGTGGGGTCGATGTCAAGCTTTTATGATTTCGTTGTAAGCGATGGGACCAATCACATCATATGGTATGCAAAACAGGTTGTGTTGGAGCCTCCAGCATGGGGTTGCCGACAGGGATTTCGCGTGTGGTGGGGTTTAATTCGGATTATATGCTCTGGATCGCTTCTTCTTAATTAGAGACAAGTTGGGTATGTCAGCACCACACCAATTAAGTATGGTCACGTGACTTCTGCCCCAAAGACTGCTTCGTGCAGGTCAGATCCACCACAGCCGTCCATATCGTCTTGATGGGGCTATTAGTTGCTGTTTAATGTATATTATATTAGGAAAAAATGGGGCTGTCCCTTGCGGGCAGGCAACATGGCTGCCCCGCCTCCTTTTTTCTGCAAATTTTTTATGGGATTTTTACCCAGCAGATCCTATAAACTTTTTAAATTATCTCTACGACCTTTTGCACAACGTAATTACCCCATCGACATTGTAAATTACCCCAAGAACCCCCACAGGCTTGAAACAGATTATCCATAGAGTTCATGGGGTAAGAGTTGGCAAGTTTACGGGGTCGAGAGAGGAATTAGGTTGTTTCAAAGGTCGTGGAGGTGATTGGCAAAGTTTATAGGTCTGTCGGGTAAAAATCCATTTTTTTATTTTTTTGAAAAAATATCATCATACATATTCATCACTATATCCCTCCTACATGTCATTCAAATTTTCCTCAGAAACAGAGACTCGTACGACCTCTATCCAGGCAGTAATTTTTAACGGTCGTAGAATTTTTTAAATCGATCCTATCTGGATGGAGGCAGGCCGTACGAGTCTCTGTTTCTGACGTAATTCGAAAGACATATAGGAGAGATATATAGATGAATATACATCGGGAAATTTTTCAAAAAAAATAAAAAAATACGGAAAAAATGAAGTAAGGCAACCATGTTGGTTGCTCGCAAGGGGCAGCCCCATCAAACCCAAAGCATTATAAAACCGTTAAAGAAACTCTGGTTCTATTGAAGTTGAAATAAATATCAAGAGGCCTTATTATTTTTCCGTTTTAGATATCACTGGAATAAATAAAGTGGATCTAATATCATAGATGAAAAGACCAATGAATAATCTTATATAACATGATCTTTTCCTTCTTCCAGTGTATAAAAATGAGGTTACAGTGACAATTCTTTTTCGGAATCCGTCAATATCGTGCGCGATATTAATTATATAATGATAATATTATTCACTGTGATTTTTATACTTGGTAATTAGCGACGGCTGCTCTGTGTGTGTGTCGTTAGCGTTGGTTCATGTTATAGAATTTTGACAACAACACTGGGTAAGCGTTGTTGAACCAACACTTATGGTTTAGATGAAATATTTGTCGTTATTAAGTATAAGATATAATTTCGTAACGAATAGTATTGTCATTATATAATTATGACTGATGCTGTAACGATGGAATTAAAAAAATATTATTATAGATCATTTTGTTGTAGTGTTCATTTTTTATAGACTTCTTTTTACATCAAGTGTTGAAGAAAGAAGGGAGTAATATCCTTCATCTATATCAAGAACATGACTTCCAAAGTCATCTTTTAACACCAAACATGATCCTCAAATAATTAGTACAACATATGTACTGCAACAAAATTGGTCTATAGTGACACATTTTTAAGTTCCATCACTAAAACATTCATTGTTAAATATATAACAGCAGTATTATTCATCACGAAATGATTTTTATACGTGAAATTGGCTACAAAAATATAATATCCATCACTACATTAGCGACAGACCAAATAGCTACGCTTATCTGTTGTTACTTTTCAATATTTCAACAAATCATCGTTTTAGTAATGATTAGTTAAAATTTTGAAATATAGCAATACATAAACATCATTATATGGATCGTCGTTAATGATATAATGACAGATATGGTATTCGTTGCTAATTTCAACTATAAAAAATTATTTCACATCGTGTAGTATCATCGTTATATATTTAACAACGGACGATTTAATTACGGAATTTGAAAAAAAGTCACTGTAACCTAATAAAAGAACAAATAAATTACCATTCATTGGTCCTGTATCATTACTTCATAAGTAAATTATTGTTGTAGAATTGACTCTTTTGAAAGAGATAATGAGATAAATAGGTCTTTACATATCGAATTCAACCATAACTTATATCATCACTTTGGTCAAACCCTCTCATCATTTGTTTACCCCAACCATATATGGGTTTAAAACACCTACGGTCTGTAACTAAGCTAAACTATGTTGCTTTTGTGCTAACGATGAATGGCCTTTGTTTATTTTTTTAAAAAAATCCAAACCTATAAAAAATGGTTAATATAAAAATCAAATATTTAAAAATTTACCGCCATTGTGAAAGGGATCCATATTTAAACTCATCACCATCATGTAGTTACAACAAGTGGAAATTAGATACGGACCAATTTGGTTCACCTCCTTCAATAGAGATCTAAGAGTTGGACTCCTACACATTAATTGGAAATGGTCCATCGAGTATGGAGGAATGGCCTCTCGATGTGCACCTTGGAGATGCTATAGGGCTAGCTAAGACTATTCCATGTTGCATCGTGGTCCTCGATTGCGGTAGATATTCTAGGAATGTCACCGTTGAAATGCCCGCGGTCGATCCTCGTGCGAAGGCCCCCATCCCTCGCTGTGATCTCCTGCTACTCTCCATCCTTTCGACATCAATGGCATCTCCTTCTCAAGAACATGGACGTGAAACGTCCTTCTCTACTCTATTCTGCTTCTCTGATCTTCCGATCGGATAAGATCGGCGATAACTAAACAAGACGTGAATGTGAGAGATATCTTCGAGATTCGCGTTGACAAATGTAATAGGGTACAAGGTGCGCAATGGGACATGAAGAAGAGATGAACGAGTACGCAAGGCCAAATATGAGTTAACTCGATTGCGATGCGTTTATGTGATAAGTTTCTCGCTGATTTGGTTGTTTAGATTGATAAATAAGATTGATAAATTAAGATAATCACTACTTAAATTGGAAACTTGCCTTGTAACTTGAGGCAATCAATATCCTTGCAAAAACATAGATTCTTCATTTTTTAAGAAAATAATCTTTTTTTATACTTTTAAGTTATAAAAGTTACTTATGATGAAAATATACCCTGACATTGTCAATGCACAAATTATCTGGTGCGTTTAGATATCAATGGTCAATTTTAAATCTTTTTAATTACATGGTATTACTCTTCTATTTGTTTAATAATTATAAAAATGAATTAATTCTGTTTGTTACATTTGAAAGATGTTGAAAGATGAGATCTCTAATTAAAAATCTACACATAGTTAGAGCCCTTTTTACAATTTACCCTATATCATTTATATTCACGTGTCCCTTTTTTACTATTCCTGATACCTCTACTCCTTAATCTTATGGTTCGTAAGTGTTCATTAATTTTACTTACAGTTGAAAGAGTATCAAGCAATAGATAGCGGTTTGAAAGAGTGAATAAGGATCAACAAATAAAAATTAAGGAAATTTGAATTCTTTTTTTACGAATGTTTACCCGAAGACGACTTTCAAGTCGCACAAAAGGAGGGGACAATAGAAGTTGGATGATATAGAAACTTAGAGGACTCTCCTCTTGTTGTTAACCATATGAGAGCCTCTTCGGATGTATGTATGTATACGTAATGCCTGCATTTGTACGGAAAAAATATATTTGGTAGAAAATTATACAAATGTTTAATGGATTGGATTAATTGAAAAAAAAACACTAATTCTTTATTTAATGGGACGCAGATGAAGCAAAAATTCGATTCAATAAACTGCATGTGCATGCCCGATGCATGTGAATTGTATATATTGCAATGTGATAGCACTGGTTAATTTGAGTTAATATCTGCAATAAGATGTGGGTGTTTCCGTCTAACTTACGTAGAACTAGTGGGTACCCGTGCTTTGCACGGTAAGTGTGTTTCTCATTTGCAACGGATAATTTTGTCACGGAGAATTATCAAGTAGATGTAATCTGTAACAAACTTCACTTCAATTCCGCACATGTTTGATAATTGAGTTCGGTTGGATTGGGTGACGATACGCCAGACAACTCGGGTTAAGATATGTCTAAGGATCGTTGCGACCCGAATCGCAAGGTTCGGTCAATCAAGAAAATATTAAGACCACAAAGAAAACAATCACAAGCACAAAATCTAATGTAGCGGTCTCCGCTATTTATTTAACCTGGTATAGCGACCATGGTCGAATACAAGGAGTACAGAAATGTACGAAGTAGTCGATTCAAAAATTATGCAAAAATAGAGTTAGATGCCTGCTAGATTTTCAGGGCCCGTTTTTATTTTAGCATTTTTAGCATTTTAACTATTTATTTAAATCAAAATGAGCACATTTTTATCCCTGATTGAATTGAAAAATACCAAAAAATAGGAAATATTTTGAAAAATTCCCCAAAAATATATGTTGTCTATTTTAGTATTTATTAAATCCAGATCAAAAATCTCTAAAAATAGAAAAAGAAAAAGACTAAAAATCAAAAAGCTCCAAAATCCTTGACAAAAATGTGAGAAATCACCAAAAATCCCCAAAAATATATTTTTTATTTCTAAATTTTATTATATTATTATCTACTTAATAAAATTGATTTGAAGAATTTTGGTCTTATTTTCTATTTTTAATCTTCATTTCAATTCTAGTCTATTATTTAATTCCTGAAATGGGATATTTTTTATTTTAGAAATCCATAAAAATTAGAAAAAATTCCAGAAAAATAAAAAAAACATATAAAAATACATAAACCCAAAAACAATCTATTTTTGTATTTTATTTATTTTTACTAGTATTTATAATTATATAACTTATATTGTATATATACCCTTATTTATTCTATTATCTATTTAAAATGAAATAAAAAATGATAAAATAAACAAAACCAAAAATATATAAAAATTAAAATCCATAAAAAATGTAAAATTTAAAACCCACAAAAGTAATAAATGGACAAGAGAAAAGAATAAATTTTCAAAGCTTAATTGCCCCGATCTACCGTTTGCTCCCTGAGTTCGACCTCCACACATACTTGCACCTTTACACATTTGTTGTAGAGTTATAATAAATTTTAACTCCACATTTTTGCTAATCATTGCTTGATTTATTTTATGGGTTAATTATTGATCGATTTAGGTTTCGTGAGTGGTCGCTTCAATGACATCATAGTTCTTGCCTTGTGTAGACTACTTTAGACCCTTGTAAAACCCGCTTCATCAAATGGTGTCGTTGTCAGGGATTGTTCCCTTGAGAGCCTTGTCCCCATATACTTGCCTTTGCTAGTCCATAGAAAACATTTTTGTAATAAGTGTAGATAATAAAAATAAAGAAAAGAAAAAGAAAGAAAGTGGATTAAATTTTAATTCTCAAACTTATCTTCACAAAATCAAATTTGGAGCTCAGGTTAGATCTTGGTGTGAAAGTGTGTGTGGAACTTGGTTGGGAAACAAATTTAAAACACAACAGCCTTCCAGAATCACAAAACTCGGTTCAAACCACATCAATAGCCATGTCAGAACTAGTCTACATCATACACAAACCCTTATAAAAATGAAGCTGACTTGTACGGTGTAAGTGATAGTGGATCTTCTCAACTAAAATGACAAAAGAACTGACTTCCCCATAATAACAACCCAATGATTCCCCAATCCAACAATTCCTTCCTTGAGGAGCGGGGTATTCCCTTCTAAGTTCAAGTGCATCTGACTCAAGAGGAGAGGGTGAAGAGAAGAATGGACGATAGCCAGTGTAGCTACCTATCAGGGGATGCATGACCATTGTAGTCAGGTCATCCAGTTGCAGGCTCATAGATATGACTTTGAAGCTCAAGCTTGCTTATTGACTATACAACATATGTACACTCCGATAGACATTTTATTTTCAATCAGGCATGTTCACTTTTTTGGAGTTTTTTGAATACTATATACAACAACATTTACATAAGAAGTTTTCCCTCTTGAGTCAGAAAATTATCCCTCTTTTGAAGCATTATTGCAACCCACACTCTCTTGTCTTTAGACATCGACATCACTGTACAGGTTGGGGTACACTTCCCTCCCTAGACGAGGATGAATGTGTTCCACTCTTGTGCATCTCAACCGACAAATCTAATCCCCTCACCACCTCAAATGAGTTGAGCCAAGTGAAAGGTGCAAATGTTCAAGCTAGGTCACGACCGATAAGAGTCATGTGTGCGTCTCCAAAAAGTTCCAGTTAATCAGTTGATGTATCTTGAACCCATCCCTGAGTCTCAAAGAATTAAGTCTGAATAGACCTGAAGTCCCTTAAATCTAGTTCCCATAAGGTTCTCGTGAAGTTAGGTGCATTAAGGTCCAACCAAGCTCCAATCCCCGACTTTACTCAGACTAGTTCAATCATCAAACTTAATCCAAAAAATGTGAATGCTATGCAAATGCTATGTACAATGCAGAAAATATTTTGATGACATAATTTTCAAAAGATTTTGCAAATATTTTGGACATCTAAATAAAAAGACTTTTGGCATCAATCGGAAATATGTGCAGCTATTTACACGGACATGCTTCTTTTTATTTATTTTCAAGAAGGAGAGTTTAAAGAATTTACAGGTTGGATGTTAGTTACTGGTATATATGTACAATTGGTAAAGGATTTTATTATTATTAATATTCTTTAAATGATGCATATTCAAACTTATTTGAAAGCAAATTTGAAAACTATAGTACAAAGTATTTTTTTTCAAATATTTACAAATATTTGAAAGCCTATTTTGCAAAGATTTTTTCAAACAGTATATATGGAATTTTCAATATATTTTTGCAACCATTTTCAAAAGCATTCACAAATAGGTTTTCAAAATATTTTTACACAAAGAAAAGAAATTTTACAAATCAAAAATATTTTTATAAATGTTTATTTTACAAAAAGTTTTCCAAATGGATCGAACCATTTTTCAAATCATTTTATAGAAATATTTTTAACCTGACTTATTAATCAGTATATACAAAAAGAATTTGAGGAATAATATGTACCATTTTATTAATTAATTTAATGAATTGTATATATATAGTATTTTAGCCATAATTATTATTAACAAATGAAAGTACGAGTTATGGCTAAAAGTATATACAAGATATATACGACCCCCTATACTTAGCTTGAGCTATGTCTTCATAGATCGAAAAGAAAAAGAGAAGACACAACTTGTACTGACTATAGAAAATCCTATACTATAACGACTAAATAAGGAATGAAAGAATAGAGAATCAAGTGAATGGGAAGTTGACCATCCCCCTATAATTAGGATGAAAGAATACTAAGTATAGCAGGTTGTATCTACATGCAGGGCGGGTTGAGGGTGGGAATAAACATATCACAGCTCGGTTTGTCTCCCCATATACTTAGGGTAAGATATCCCTAAGTATAGTAGAGAAAATCAATAAGAGAGGAGACAGTAGAGGGGATCAAATCAAATAAAAAGGGAAATATGGTGGGCAAATATACGAATCACTCCTCCTTTACTTAGGGTGAGATATCCCTAAGTATAAGCAACAACAGAAGTGATGAAACATAATGAAGAAGGAATAATGCGAGAGGTGCACCTCCTATACTTAGGATAAAGTACATCCTAATTATAGACACACAGATATGGCGAATGATCTGGGGTACTCATGACATGAAAAGATAAAGCATATATAGACAAGAAATAAAGACTAGTGAAGTGCATGACGGTATCTGAGAAAGTAATATCGTACTCTCGCCATCGTCTCCCTGTGAGAACGGTGACGTGGTCAGAAAGAAAAAGACACCAGATATACAATCAAGTGCATGTCTGCTACCAGTAACACCACATTGAAACTAAGCCAGGAATCGGTAGCAAAAAGTAAAACATGGGCTCATAAGAAAAGAGTGAGAGATCGAAGCCAATACCGTAAGATACCGAGGAAGAAGGATCGGTGCAGATTCCTCCATGTTAGTCATAGTCTCACCAAGATATGAAAAGTGAAGAATAGGAGACTCTCTACGCATCACGATATCCGGTGGACATAAGGCCGATAGATCTAGGACATACTGAATACCACAAGACATGGCTCAACCTTGTGACGGTCGTAAAGGTGAGCAGACTCAAATGAGTTAGAGATCTCAGAATAATTAGAAGACTTGATCCTGTACTCCAACAGATTGGAGACACAACCAGAGAGGAGGTCGAGTACACAAATCAGACGACTCGGCTTCGTGCTCCACCATATTGGAGACACCGGAAGTGAAGCCGAGAACCCATAAATTGATGTATCATCCCGCAGATAACCCTCGGGGGAGTGATACATACTAGGCAAAGAATATTCAGAACAGAACTCCCCCTTCCGAGGGTCTTCAAGGAGAGTGTACTTAAAGGAGTCAGATCCATTAGACGGATCGTCAGAAGTAGTCTCGGTAGGCGACAGATCGACTACCCAACAGATGAGACCGAAAAATCTAGAAAATGTCACAGTCTCTCGTAGATAACCCTCGGAGAACTCTGTGAACTAGGCATGGAATATTCAGAAGAAAGTGGTTTATCCTTGCGAGGACCGTCAAGGAGACAAGACTCAAAGGAGTCTAGACAACTAGGATAATCGGTCATGTACTCTAACAGATCGGATGTACAATCAAACAGTGAGACCGATAACACATATCAGATGACTTGGTTTCGTGTTCCATCTATATGGACACACAAGCAGTGAATGAAACTGATCGTAGAGAATGTGTTGCATCTTCCTACAGATAGTCCTCGAGGAGTAATGCAAATTCAGTCAATGGATATCAGGGAAATGCTGGCATCAAATCTCAGGTCCTCAAAGAATATCAATCAATCATCATCAGGAGGGCATAAGATTATTGAGGGGTCAAAGAGTAATCAAAGCAATCACAATGCAATCCCTAAAATCAATGAAATAGCTGAGATGGATCAAGATGTCAGAAGGATATCCTGAAGTGCTAGAGGGGGGTGGATGAGTGAGGATATTGAGGATGGATCGGTCAAGAAGATGCGTGGAACAATGTGGGTTCCGAGAGTCGTCGCTTTGAAGCCCAGGAAGAGATAGTACATCAAGTGTCTGAATCAAGACGGCAGGAACACATAATATATCGTACAGTTAGAGCTCATGGAATCATCATCAGATTATTAAAGTACATCACATCATCGATCCCGTGTGCGAGATAAAAAATCATCAATGAAGAATCACAACTGTAGTCGTGCCAAAATCAAAATCCTCGATATCATGTAAGCACATATCAGAGTTTGATCCACCAAATCTAGCACACCAATCTCAACATCCTCAATCCTTCTCAGTTTACTCAGATAAATAATGTAATCCATAAACCTCAATGCGAGCTTTATTTACTAGAGCAACAATCCCATGTGAAAGAAGAGATGATACCGAAGGGGACGAGGAGGGCGGGCGAGATGTAGGCGGAACATAGATAAAATTGTGGCTCAAGGAGGGAGTCTCCTTGAGCCGGACCAGAGATGGTGTGATATGAGCAAGGAGGAAGCCACAAAATCCGACTGCTAGAGTGAAGATCAAGACTTGATATCACGACTCAAATAAAGAAGATAGATAATATTGACAGGGGAGGGGAGAGGGACCCAGTAAAAAGTAGAACTCACACACTCAAGGATCTACTACTCAAAGAATAACGAATATGGATGGACCCAAAGTCACAGTCAATGTACAAAGCAAACCCCATGTTCACCTACACAACACAGTGAAGATCGAGACGGTGGTCTTTTATCTTTTCATTTTTAGGGTTAGGTGAGCATAAAAAAGTTGTAGAAACACGAAGATAGGCCCGGGATTGGGGTACTAATCCTTAGTGTGTATGTGAGAATAAAATGCTCAAACAATGAGGGGGTTGCTCTCCCCAAAGTAGTGAATCCATTATGTTTATTTTAAAAGTCCAGTAGAGTTAGCAGTCTCGTTTTTATTTAGGTTATCACTTTTTTTGTTATTTTTCAATGCGCACGTCTAACGAATTTCTAATTCCATTTAGCATCCTAAGTGATCAAAATCAGAGGGAGAAGGTCGGAAAAGCCATGCAAGTCGGAAATCGATGATGCATACAAAGTCAGAAGACTTATAATACTTCCCAGCTCTCTCCATGTGGGATGCATAATAGAATTGAAAGCTACATTACATGTAATGCAAGCCGATGAAATCACCCTAGATCAGGATATACTATTAGTTGTGAAGCACCGGATGCTAATTTTTAGAAAAGAAACCAAGGTCGTCTTCGATGCCACTTGATGCCTGCCACAACAGCTCCTGTCAGCTATGTATATGACCTCTCTTGACATGCGGTCTCAAATCCAAATAATTAACAATTACGATTTGAATAAGTCCAAAAGTGAAGATATAGGTACATGCAAGCATATTAGGGCTTTGGACCTTAATCTATCGATCAAGCACATCCTAAGCTAGGGCTCATTCACATAAAACAGATAAAAATAAAAGCGAAAAACAAATAAAAAGAAAGTGATGAAAATACGACAAAATTTAACGAGGCCCATAGGAGAACAATCCCTCGGGTAGTGGACCTCGTGAAGTGTGAAGTGTCAAGAGAGTCCAAATTATTGCAAATCCAATGTCACACTCTCACTTTAATTACAAAAGAAAATAAAAATAAAAAATAAAATATGAGAAAATTATCTTAAAAAATTCCTTCTTGTCCTCCTTTGCCGTTATCTCTTGCAAGTTAAGTCAAAAAGCCAGCTCCACCTTTCTTGGGTGTGCAGGCCATCCTAAGAAGTCCTCCCTCGCACGGTGGTCCCTAACAACAAAGATCAAACAAGAAGGAGTGTCAGACAATTCACAATGAATATCAAATAATAATAATAATAATGAAAATAAATAGACAAAGAAGCAAATATAGATAAGAGCAGAGAAACAAATAAATAAACCAATCTATGCGGAGCTCCCCGACAACGGCATCATTTGATAAAATAAATTGCAACCGCTTTTAATTGAATAAAATGAATTGTGATTGCTTTTAATTGAATTGATTGACATTAGTTAAATGGTCTTTTGAGAAATTGCAATCTACCCTGCAACGAAACGATACATTAAATAATTCTCACGAATTAAGTTGGGTGAATCCACATTTTTCAATATGACCAGAACCAAATATTGGCTCCTTAATCACCCAACATCTATCATCATTAGAGTACCATCTACTTGTCCTAAAGCATGATTTAAGGGTCCAGCCTTAGTGTAATATGTCAAGTTATGCTATAGTGTCGAAGTGGAGAAACCATAATCCATATGCATCAGAAATCGCATCAGAACAACCCGAATTGGGCTTCTGAAGAGTAATGAGTCAACTCAACGCAACCACCTGGTCAATGAGATGGGCCATGGGACTCATTAGGAATATTCACATAAAAATACACGTGTCATCTATCTTTGGTTCTTTATCCTTGTGACTGCAAAGAACTGCATTGTGGTTGTTTGTTTATGATGAATCTGAGGTCACTTAATTAGTCCTAATCAACTAATACGCTTCATCAAACAATATCAGGTCACTCATGATGAGACCTAAGTCAGAGGAGGTGATTCTTTTTCTTCGTAGCAGTGTTGTGGTAGGGGAGCCATTTTAGAGCGATGAGTATTTTAGAGATGGTAGGAATATGTGAAAATCCAAGAGGTGGTGCTCAGAAGGGGAAGGAGATGTAGGGAAGAAGAGCACACAACCAGATAGGAGTATGAAGAAGAGGAGTAAACTGTAGAGTGCCAAACCCCCTCCACTGTGACATCCTCATCCTCGCTTACATCATCGCACATGCCACCTTAACTTCCAACGTCCTCTTATGTTTTTGAAACCAAAGGAATATTAAATGAATGAAATTGTGATATAGATGGAATATAATGAAAATAGAGCCACTATGAGGTTTGATTTTAAATGAGGTATGGAACGAAGCCATTACGAAGAAGTTCCAGGAGTTACGAAAAAAGCTTTAGACTCACATTGTTCATGGGAAAGGGTAAAATACCTACATGTAATACATCTATATTCATCATTGAAATCAACTTATTCGTATGTTGAAAAGGAAGTTGTATTGTTAGGATAGCTAATAGAAAAGTTACAAAGTGAGAGAATAGGTACTTTGGACTTTGGGCCCTTAAACACTCAAATCTATACAAAAAATATGAGAGAGCTATATACTCGCTTTCAACATGCTTAGATGTACAATAGAGAAAGAGAAAAAGAAATACTTCACATTCTTTCAATTGACATAATTATTTAGAATTTGCTACTTGTATTCGTATCTTCTTTGAAATGGATATGTATATCAGTTTGATATATTTATATACATGTATATGTATTCGTATATGCATGTCTCCACATATTAGTATAGTTGTATATTTTTGTTTAACCATATGTAACCTAATTTTAACTCCGGTAACTTGGAAAGGAGCATAGGTTCGAGTTTGACTTAGCTTAGAAGAGAATGATAATTCTGTAAGGGGATGATCTGAAATTGGAAGTGGTTTGGGAAAAGAGTCATCCCAAAACAGTGAGAATCTCAGAGGAGAGATAGTTAGTGAGGGGCTCGCAAAGTTTGAGCAAAATTTGACCTCCTCCTCTATTTTCGATGCAAAACGAAACAGACGGGAGCATTGAATCAAAATAAGGGATGCATTAGTTAGATGGACTACCGGAAAAATAAGAAACATTTCACTTATTTTCATATACATGAGTAATTTCGAGCACCAACATATAACCATATTTAGTCGTGAAAAAACATCTACCACCTTTGGTATGCTCATACATATACAACTGAAAATATCAAATGAAGTAAACATTGACTTTGTTACCTTCATATATGTTCTTTCATAGCCTTTGAAATGCATGCTTGAAAGCCTGAACTACAAAAAGATCTACAAAGGAGTGTGAGTATATGTGTTAAAGTCATATTCAAAGAGAAATAACAAAACAAGTGTTCTAAGAATGTATTCTTATCTATACAAACAAGGAAGCTTCCCCATCACGCTTAACTCCTTGGAGACTTGACGTTTGATTGGATCAAAAAGATGTGATCTTCGGATAGTGGAACTTTTGGTTTCCTATCCAAAAAGCAGATAGGCTAGCGTTGTTTATGTTTTATTTTGCACTGATTGGGGTTTTTATGTGTTGTAACTTTGGGAAAGATATCCCCCAGCGTGCTAGTTCCTTATTGCGAGGAAAATCATATAGCCCAAATAATGGGCATAGTGATGGGTTTTGTAATCTCTTTTGGTACTTCATTTTTTAAAATGGAATGCTTGACCTTTTATCAAAATTCCACGACAAGCTAGGAGATAACCCCAACCTTCCCTATGAGACGTTGCCCGCAGATCGTTGATGGACCTTACTATGGCATCTTTGCAATGGTCAAGGACTCAAAGCACCAGCAAAGTGGCAGAAGGCAAGGTTTTAAAAATCGAACCGGACATCAAATCGGGCATGTATCGATTTTTGTTTTTATGGTTGGACCAATGGGACCGATCGATCGAACTGGTGATGACGTCAACAGTTCAAAAAAAAAACAAAAAAACGAACCGTTGTATTGTTGGTTTAGTTCTTCCGTTGTACCAGGTTGAATCGAGTTAGAACGGTATATCATACAAATAAATATGAAAAATGCTATCATATCTTTCAAGGATTTATTTACTCTTCTCCTTCCAAGTTTTTCTAATAGCACTTATATCCATATTTCTAATACAATTGCATGTCCCTATATTTCTACAAAATCAATAGTAGTGGCCTTTTATTAGTACACTTGTGCTCCCATTTTATACCAACATAAGGATAATATTGTGAGTTTTTAAAGAAAATATAAGAGCATAAATGAAATTGCTTAAAAGTTATGATATAAATGTTTTAAAAAACTAAAAAAGGACATAATAATCATATTTCGTAAAATTTATATAAAGGGATTTTTACCCGACAGACCCTATAATCTTTTTAAATTATCTCTACGACCTTTGAAACATCAATATTCCTCCCTCGACCCCGTAAACTTGCTAACCATTACCCTACAGACTATGTGGTAAACCCCCATTCATTTATCCGTTAAAACTAACTGGATTCCGTTATGTTCTTTTACATTTACCCATTTTGTTTATCAAATTTACATTCAATACCAATCCCCCCTCCTTCCTCCTTATCTCCATTTCCCACCCCCTCGCCCTCGGCCCTAGCCCTCCTCGTCGTCCGCCTCCCGCCCTCTGTCCCTCGCCCTCCCGCCCTCCACCCCTCGTTCTCATGCCCTCCCTGCCCTCCTACCCTCACCCTCCGCCCCTCACCCCTGTGCCCCTCGCCCTCGTGCCTTCCCGCCCTCCGCCCCTCGTCCCCTGCCGTCCTTGTTAGAAAATAGGAAGCAGAATCAGAAATAAAGATAACGAAATTGAAGAACACAAATATTTTTATGTGGAACCCTACTCCCTAAGGAGCGGAATGAAACCACGGGAGAAGCCCTCAAAGAGGAATATGCTTCATTGCTTTTTCTCAATAGATACAGGAGGTCTGGGGCTTCTTATATAGCCTCCACAGAGCCTCCAAGTCCCACCACTGGTAGATGTGGGACTAAACATATGGATGGGGTAAATGGATCCTAGAGAGATCCATTTACCCTCCTACAACTCATATGGCACACAACCAAATACTCCAACACTCTCCCTCAAGCCGGAGCATGCAATGCTCAGCTTGGACAAACAGAAAGAAACTCAACTCACAATACATGACACTATAAACAATATCAACTCAATGCGCACAACTGTCGGTTGATGTCGAGGACGTTGCTTCTCATGCCGTACAAGTGAGGAGGACAAACGAGCTGGAGTGCGAGTCTGTTGAATCTCCTTGTCGGAAAGCATGTGCTTTGTACTGCACCTGTCAGTCACTGCAACTGAAAATGAGTCTCCTCGTCATAGTACTATGGCCCGCCACAATATGTGGACAACTGCTCCATCTCTAAAAAGGGTTGAACTGAAAAGACCGTGAAAGTGCAATCCTCGTAGGAGTCCACAATTGCTGGATAATGGAGTCTGAAAGAAGTCTCCTAGTCGGAGAACTGTGTCTCTCTCATCTGGCACAGAGAATGGTACTCTACTCTGGAGTCCCTATGATACTACATGAAAATCCTTACCCACATGGCATAGGGAATGATCCTTTACTATGGAGTCCCCATGGCTCACATGAAAACTTTGGCCGACAACAATAAGAAAAGATGGAGACCACTATAAAAGATGACAAACATCTACACATCTGAAAAGAAGACCACATACATGTGCGAGTTTGAAACTGAGGACTCGAAATCAATCGTCGAGTCTGAACATCTGCTATAGAGTCTGGAAATCTGATTGGTCTGGAATATCTGTATCTGGATCCAGAGAATCTGAATAGACCTGTGACTCTACATATACTCCCCCTTTCTCTCATACTTGTCGGAAAATCAACATCGACAAAATTGGGAGAAGACAATATAGATGGTAATAAACAAAACCACTTAGCTGATCAACTTTTTTTCGGCTTCTGAAATCATAATCATCATTTTTTATCATCATTTTTTTAAATAAGACGCTTCTCTTTTTTCCCGACTTTTCTTGCAAAAAAAATCTCTCTTTTTTCCTCGACTATTTATCATCATTTTTTAAAATTACGTGCGGCTTTTTTTATTGTACGTACCTTCTTTTTTTATTTTTTAATAAGTCTTCAAAAAATTTTTTTACGGCTTTCTCTTTCCTTTTTTTTATTTGTACCGTACATCACAAGCCCACTTGAGCCTGCCTCTCCCAAAAGGGTAACAAAATTCTTCTCACACTCCAGGGCTCCATGCGCTAACATGTTTTGGAGAATCAGAACTCACTTCAACCTCCAGGTTCCTGGCAAGGGGTTTCTCATGCAACAAGCATCGACATCCAACCTCCTCACGTCTCCTGAAGCTTGAGCGCGCAGCGGCAGCGTACGTCGCTTCCATCTTCCATCTGATTATATGTAGAGTCACAGGTCTATTCAGCTTCTCCAGATCTAGATACAGATATTCCAGACCAATCTTGAATAAATCAGGAACTTTGAACAATGCAGAATATTGATCTCCATAAAATTGATCTTCAAGCATGAACAATAATCAAATCTCGAATATAAAATAAATATTAAAAAAAACAACTCCTCGAGAATCAAACCTTGCTTTGATACCATGTTAGAAAATAGGAAGCGGAAGCGGAATCAGAAATAAAGATAAAGAAATTGAAGAACACAAAGATTTTTACGTGGAACCCTACTCCCTAAGGAGCGGGATGAAACCACGAGAGAAGCCCTCAAAGGGGCATATGCTTCATTGCTTTTTCTCAATGGATACATGAGATCTGGGGTTCCTTATATAGCCTCCACAGAGCTTCCAAGTCCCACCTCTAGTAGATGTGAAACTAAACATATGGATAGCGTAAATGGATCCTGGAGAGATCCATTTACCCTCCTACAACTCATATGATGTACAATCAAATACTCCAACAGTCCTCGCTCTCTTCCTCCCTGACCTCCGTCTTTTCCTCTAGGAGGCGGAGCGGTCGATCTTGGTGAGGTAGGCGAAGCCGTTGTCCCCGTCGATGTTCATGGCACAGGAGCCGCAAATGCCCTCCTGGAAGGAGTGCCGGAAGGTCAGGGTGGGGTCCCACGAAATGGCACAGGAGCGCAGGAGCTGTACGATCGTTGCACTAAGCAGGAGAGTTGAAGACGTTGCAGCGCGTCCTAATCTCCCCCGCAGGCCCCACAAGGACATTGATGCTCCCCATCTTCATCATCGCAACCATGAACTTCCTCTGGAAGAAACTCCAATCCTTGGCGAACATATTCACGAATCCAGAGCTCAGCCTGTCCTCCTCGACCTTTCCAGGTCCGCCATCCTCAAGGAGCTTTCGATTTGATTTGGTAAAAGAAGACGATGGGGGAAGGAAGGAGAGAGGGAGAAAGAAGATACACCATCCGATTTTGTTTGATAAGATTAACTCAAGTTTAACCAAAGTAATTGACTCCAATAAAGTTAAAGTTGACGGTAGGGTTCGTGGGGTAATACAGAGCAAGTTTAGGGGGCCAAGGGAGTAATATCGATGTTTCAAAGGTCGTAGAGGTAATTGACAAAGATTATAGGGTCTGCCGAGTAAAAATCCCTTATATAAATACATGTATATGATGTAAAAATAATAATTTTAAAAATATTTAAATTTTAATAATGACAAGTGTTGTTAATTTATTGCTTCTCATAATATGACTATGACAACGTCTTCTTAGTTTGTCATTGTTATAAGTGGACAATCTCATACACAATACGGGAAGAAAGAGGCAATGCTCATATGACAAGAAGGGACAAGCGATAATGAGTCATTGACACATGTGAAGGAGAAGAGATAAAGGGGTATTCTACTATGTGTTAGAATGAAACTAGATTATGAATATTTCTGAAAAATTTGCATTTTATTATTTTATTGCAAATTATTTTTTTTGTCAAAAAATAGATGGTTGAACTTATAATTTGGTTCAATCGATTTAAGCGCTCCAACAGGATTTCAACTGGTTTTTTTTTCTGAATAAAAAGCGTATGGTTGGACCGTTTCCTCCTTTTCTTAATTTAACCGATTCAACCGGCTAGTTGGATTCAATTTTTAAAACCTTGACGGAAAGTCAAATGATACGATTGGAACTAGGCCATATTTGAATGCATTATACGAACCTAAAGTCAAGTTTCGATGAGAGATAATTACTTCATTTACTCCAAATACGCCAAAACAAAATACTCATATTATGATAAAGAAATTATTATTATTATTATTTATTCCTCGCAACAATGAAGAAGATCTAAATATGAATTTCACTTCTATGCTCTTTATCATTATTTATAGTTTATTTATACTTTATAGCAGGGTATAAAAAACCGGACCGGACCGGCCGGTCGGACCGGTTGGACCGGGAACCGGCTCCGACCCGGTCGGTTCGGCCGGTTCTTTGAAATTAATTTCAAAAAAAATAAAAAATAAAAACCGGGTCCGACCAGTGGTCGGATCGGGTTGACCTGGATGGTCGGACCGGGTTGACCCGGATTGACCCAGTTTTGATGGTTTGGTAATTTTCAAAAAATAAAGGTTTAAATAATGAAATAATGGGGTTTTTATCATATATGCCCTTCTTAACTTCTGCGATATAAGGTATGTCCCTCTCTTTTTTGGAATATACATTATGTCAATACTTTCTTAGAGTAATTTTCTTGAAACAAGTATAATAAATGATTACAATATTATACTCATATATAATTCTAGAAAATGCGACTAACTTTGTATAGTTTTACTCGAAAGAGGCAATCATGTTATTCTATTTAAAGATTTGAAATTTCTAACGATTATTTCATTGGTATATAAATATATACTTACATATATGTATCCGGTTTTATTGGTTCAAAAACCGGTTCAACCGGTCTGACCAGTAAATTAAGCCCGGTCCGGTTTTTTCCGAGTCAATGAGAATGATGACGTCATGCTGACGTCATCACTGGTCCGACCGGTTTGAACCGACGGTTCGACCCGGTTGGATCAAACCGAAGACTGACCGGTTTAATGTCCGGTCCGGTTTTTAAAACCTTGCTAGTTTATAGACGGGCCAAAAACCTGTTGATAGAAAGCCACGTTCTTTTACTTGCACAGGAAGAAAGCTGCTGACGGCGGGCGGATCCCCCTTCCATCTCCGGCTTCAACACAACGCGGGGCCCATCCCGAACGCCCATCGGGAATCCAAAGCGCGACTCCTTTCCCCCTTCCGAAACTATCAAAGGCATCCACCGTCACACCTACCTCTCCCGCACATCCATTTCTTTCTACCTCACCTCTACGTACGCGTTTATTACATGATGAACAGATAAATATCTACTATATTTTACGTATATCTGCGTACTGCAGAGCACATCTTTCCCGATAACACCGTGGACGCTGACACCCCCCTTCCCATCTCCGTACCTGTCATTTCCCCTCACCTTCCTCTCCCCCAAATATTCGAAAGTTCGGCCACCAGAACCAAAGGCCTCCTGAAAAATTTTCGAATCCAAACCAAGAGAGGTTGGCTTTCAGGGGGGCACTGCAGTAGTAAAGATCAGTTCGCCCCCACCGCACTGCCCAAAATACCCCCAACAACCACCAAACGCCACCGCCGACCTAAAAGGGGCAAAACGGGTATTCCGCCATACGCCCTCGGAACCAACGGCAGAGATTCAAAGTTTCCGATCCACCAGAATTTCCCGCCACCCCTTCCCGCTACTTTTTCGGAAGCAGGTGACTCGCTCCGCATTCCGCCTAGTTATCCTCCACTGGGATCCCGCCATGTGTCCCCTCCGCTGGGCGGGCGGTGCTCCTTCCTCGACACGGCGCGGGTGCGTGTATAAAATAGCCCCCAAAGCCCTAAACCCTTTCCCTCCTAAATTCGTAGCACCTGCAAAAAAATCGAAGAAGCACAAAGAGAGATCGAGAGAGAGAAGCGACGAGGTGATGGAGGTGGAGATGCAGAAGGTGGAGGAGGGGTGGGAGACGCCCAAGAGGAGGGAGTATCGGATCCCGGTGGTACTCCCTTGCCCGCCGCCTCCGCGGAAGAAGCCCGCGGCGCTGCCGAAGAGGAGGGATCCGCCCAAGAACGGGTACTTCCAGCCGCCGGATCTCGAGGCGCTCTTTTCCCTCGCGCCGTCGAGACGCGAGGCGTCTTGCGCCTGAAGGGGGTGTCTCGGCCTGGCGGATTGCGTTGCTGCAGCTTTGCATCAGAGGGAAGGGAGATGGGTCTTTTTGTTCGGTCGTCTGTAGATAGCGTGTACTCTATGTGTTGGCGAGGGATTTAGTATTGTATTAGTATGAAATTAGTAGATTTTTTCGTTTTTTTCATGTGCTTTTGAGTGTACTCCTTGTTTTGATTTCATAATATACATATATAGATGTTTCGTTTTTGTTTGTCTCATAATTGTTACATTTGATGTTTTCTGGTTGTTCGGACCATTACTTTTTAGATCATAATCAAATTCGAGTTATTTTTTATTTCTAATTCACAAAGCGATGGATCATGGTTACAAATTGTTCCATCTTGACGTACTTGGTTAATTCCGATGCAAGTTAGTTAGTTAAGGATTGTGAGGGTGGTGGTTGATGCCGTTTTCCTTGTTAATCAGGTTCATCAAGATTTATTGGTATGTTAAATAAACTCCACTTAGGTGGTGTTTGACATCAGTACTAGTATTTGTGAAATGTGCAATAATTTGCGAAGCCTTCAAGTGTAGACTTAACCTATGATTTGGTTTCTAATGTTTAATGGAGTGGGAGCAATTTTCACGTGATGGACACACGCTAGTAAAGAAATTAGTCCTAAAAAGGTTGCAAAGTAAATTGCGGATATGTAGTTGACATATTGGTACTTTGATTGATAAATTAATTGAGATTGTAGATATGATTGAAAGAAGATTTAGATACTATGTCTTTAGGAGACAATGTGTTGGAAAGAAAACTGTTAAAGGGATAAACTCAGATGAATTATGAAGGACCCAAGGGTTCTCTTATATAGGAGAAAAACCCATTGGATAAAATACAAAAAAGAAAAGGATAAATAGAGGATAAATAGAGGATTACAAAAGATAAAGCAAAAAACAAAACTAATAATTATATAAATTCAGCAATTATCTCAACACTCCCCCTCAAGCTGGAGCGTAGATATCAATAAGACTCAGCTTGGAACAACATTTCTGATAAGGTCCTCTTGCTAGAGCCTTTGTAAGTATATCTGCTGTCTGATTTCCAGAGCTGACATGTGTAGTAGTGATAAAACCCTTCTGTATCATGTCACGAGTGTAGTGACAATCTACCTCTATGTGCTTCGTCCTTTCATGAAAGGCTGGGTTATTTGCAATGAAGAGAGCAGCTTGATTATCACACTGGAGATGCATGGGAAGAGGTACTTCAATAGTTAGATCAGTAAGAACAGATTTGACCCACATCATTTCTGTACTAGCCTGTGCCATAGCCCTGTATTCTGATTCAGCACTTGATCTAGCAACCACCGTCTGTTTCTTACTTTTCCATGAAACAAGAGAATTTCCTATAAACACGGCAAATCCAGATGTAGACTTTCTATCTTTTGGACACCCAGCATAATCTGCATCTGCGCATGCTGTAACTGACAGAGATGTGCCTCTGTTGAAAAGAAGTCCAGTACCAGGTGAAGTCTTCAAGTATCTTAGAATCATATGGACTGCATCCATATGTGTCTGTCTTGGCTGCTCCATAAATTGACTCACTTTGCTTACTGCAAATGCTATGTCAGGCCTGGTAATAGTTACATATAATAGCTTGCCAACCAGCTCTCTGTATCTTCTCTTGTCGACTTCCTCAGTATCATCATCATACAACTTCATGCTTGGGTCAAGCGGAGTAGTGGCAGGTCTGCAATCTGTCATACCTGTCTCTGAGAGAAGATCTATAACATATTTTCTTTGGGTCATTACAAGACCTCGTTGATTCCTGGCAAACTCTATTCCAAGAAAGTAACGTAAATGTCCAAGGTCCTTGGTCACAAACTGCTGACCTAGGAAGTCCTTGGCATCCTGAATACCCTGCTCGTCCTCCCCTGTAATAATAATGTCATCAACATAAACAAGAATGACTGTAATACCTCTCTGGGTCTTCTGTATAAACAAGGAGTGATCTGCAGTTGATCTCACAAATCCCCGCTGCTCTATCAAGTCCGAGAGCTTCTGGAACCATGCTCTTGGACTCTGCTTGAGGCCATAGATAGCCTTATGTAACCTGCATACCTTATGACACTCCCCCTCAGCAGCGAACCCAGGTGGCTGCTGCATGTAGACCTCCTCCTGTAAGTCACCATAGAGGAATGCATTTTTCACATCAAGCTGATGAAGAGGCCAATCTCGTGTTACGGCAACAGCAAGGAGAATACGTAGAGTAGAATGCCTGGCAACTGGAGAGAAAGTATCTTGATAGTCCACCCCATATGTCTGGGTGAACCCTCGTGCCACAAGTCTCGCCTTATAGCGATCCACACTGCCATCCGCGCGGTGTTTCACAGTGAATACCCATTTGCATCCCACAACTGACGTATCAACAGGAGCAGAAACAAGACTCCACGTACCATGTGACTGTAGCGCAGCCATCTCCTCCTCCATGGCAATCCTCCAATGACTATCCTTGAGAGCCTCCTGGTATGTCCGTGGTATTTGTACGGCTGACAGTGCTAGCGTAAATCTCCTGAAATCTTCTGACAGCCTATCCAAAGAACTCTGGGCTGCAAGCGGGTAAGTAGCACATGTCCTTTTTGGCTTTCGCAGAGCAATTGGTACATCAAGATCATCTGCCAAATCATGGGCCTGGGTATCTCCCTCTTGAGAGGGTACATGCTCCCCATGTCTAGAATCCTGTTGTATAGTTAATTCAGTAGTGCCATCAGTAATAATATGTTCATTACATACCTGAGGCGTGCTGGATGATGGGCAAGGCTCGTGAGCAGGGAGAACAGAGCGAGATTTGCGAGGAATATTACGAGGCAAAAACTGAACCAGCGGAGGTGGCGGAGGAGGTGGTGGAGGTGGTGGAGGAGGTGGCGGAGGAGGTGGCGGAGGAGGTGGTGGAGGTGGTGGAGGAGGTGGCGAAGGAGGTGGCGCAGGAGGCGGTGGTATGTAAATGTCATCATCAGAGTCAGATGGATTAAGTCTGTCACCTGTAGGAGAAAAATACATGACCGACTCAAAGAAGGTAACATCCGCACTAACAAAATATTTCTGGCTTAATGGATTAAAGCAGCGATACCCTTTTTGGGTACGAGAATAGCCGACAAACACACACTTGATAGCTCTAGGAGAGAGCTTGTCACGTCCTGGAGAAGCATCATGAACAAAGGCAACAGATCCAAATACACGAGGTGTAAGAGAGAAGAGATCCTTCTCGGGAAACGCAATCGAGTAAGGAATCTTTTCTCCTAACACGGACGAGGGCATACGGTTTACCAGATAACATGCAGTAAGGACAGCATCACCCCAATAGGAATGAGGAGCACGACTTTGTATCAACAATGTCCTGGTTACATCAAGTAAGTGACGGTGTTTGCGCTCGGCAACACCGTTCTGCTGAGAAGTATAGACACATGAGGTTTGGTGAACAATGCCATGAGATCTAAGGAACTCAGAAAGATGTAAGGTGCTGAATTCCAAAGCATTGTCCGAACGAATATACTTGACATTGGCAGAAAAAATATTCTTTATTTCATTAATAAAATACTTGATTGTGGATCCAACCTCAGACTTATTTTTCAATAAGAAAACCCAGGAAAGTCTAGAAAAGTCATCGACTGCTACAAGATAAAAACGATGTCCTTGGATATCAGAGACACGACTAGGACCCCAAATGTCTAAATGAAGAAGCTCAAATAGCTGAGAACTGATTCGACTCTGACGGGATGGAAAAGATGAACGGTGATGCTTCCCAAGTTGACATGCTTCACACTGAAAGGAGGATCTCGTAGAAATCTGAGGGAGAACATGACATAACTTTTGCAGAGGAAGATGTCCAAACCTAAGGTGCCACAAATAAGGAGAGACCGGTCCAGTAGGTATAACAGAAATATTAGCATGAGGAGGTTGGTCCAGTTTGTAAAGTCCCCGCTGCTCATGGCCACTTCCAATCATCCTGCCTGTGAGTATGTCCTGAAACACAAGAGATGAAGGATCAAAGATGGCACGACAATGCAGATCTTTAGTGATCTGACTAATAGACAGTAAATTCATCTGAAAGGCAGGAGCATATAAAACATTCTTCAAACGTATGGATGGTGTCAATTGCACCTCTCCCTGTCCTGTAACGGGTAAGTGGTCACCATTAGCAATGGTGACCCATCTGCCAGGTGGTACAGCCCTGTAAGACTTTAGTTGCATTTTGTTTCCACATAAGTGATGAGATGCACCAGAGTCCACAATCCATTCTGTCATATCTGCATTCATACTACCAGTGAAGGCATAGGTTATACCTGAGGAGCTTGAAGAGGCTCTGGCTGTTGTAGCAGTATCTGTGGTGGTGTCAGTACTAGGAGTCACGATCTCTCGAATGCGAGAGACAATATCGTCCAGACGAGGATCAGCTTGGGGAGACACAATCTGCTCTGCTGCTTGACCAGAAACGGGATAGCCATGCTTCTGATAGCATGTATCCTCTCCATGTCCAGGCTTGCGGCAATAGGTGCAAGGACCACGTTGGCGTCCACCGCCTCTTCCTCGAGATGCGCGTCCTCTAAACTGGATCGGCCTACCTCGACCACGAGAGACTGCCATCGCTAAGGAATGCGAAGGCGTAGTTGTCGAAGGGATGTTGAGTCGGCTGAGACGACTATAGGCCTCCTCTATAGGAGGAATGGTTGCTCCAGTAAGAAGATGGGCACGTGCAACCTCATATTCTGCATCAAGTCCGGCCATGAAAACTCCAACCATCGTGGAGTTTCTATATGTCTTCTGTTGTTCAGCAGACGTCGTAATAGGCATGTAGCTATGAAGTTTTTCAAACATGCCACGCAATGAAGAGTAGTAGACATGTAGAGGGCGACCATTCTGCTTGGAGTTGTAGATATCAAACTGTAGTTGAAGGATTTTGGTTTCATTCTTTGCTTGTGCATAAGTGGATGCCAAAGTATCCCACATTGCCTTGGCAGTGGGCTGATTCAGAATATCATTTGCTATTTCTGTCGTAAGAGTCCCGCAAAGCCAAACACGCGCGTACGCATCATCTTGCTTCCAAGAAGCATTTGCACCGGTTTTGTCCGTTGGCTCTGGATCTGTCAGGATATGCTCCTTATTATTGCACTGCATGAGGGTGAGGAACTGCATGGACCACAACTCATAGTTGGTCCCATCCATCTTAACGATAGGAGCCGGGCCCTTGAAGACTCCGGACGAGAAGATATCACCCTTATTATCTGACATATTGTAAAATAGCCAAAAGCGGAACTCGACAGAGAATGTATTGATATAATGAAGTCTATAGATTCATACGAAGGATTGGTCGTATGTCTAGATTCATGCAAACATCCTTATTTCTTCTTTATTGCTTGCCTAAAGATCTGAAGTTACCTTTCCTGCCTGTATGAAGGACAATAAATCGAGAAGGCTCAAAACATACGAGGCTTCTTCACGTTGCGGGGCTTCACAGTGCTCAGGAGGCGCTGGCGCAAGATCACGTAGCGGGGCTTCACAGTTGCGGAGGATCACAGTGCTCGGAGGAGTCGCAGGCGCGGGTGAGCAAGGCAAGCAGGCGTGGGGTGCGCTGGGGTCACACGGGGCTGTGCGCTGAGGCCGGCAGGACACAGGCGCGGGGTGCGATGGGGTCGCACGAGGCGCTGGGTGCGCGAGGCGGAGGCGCGCGGCGCTGGGGTGCGCAGGGCGCAGGTGCGCGGCGCTGGGGAGCGCAGGGCGCAGGAGCGCAGGGCGCTGGGGAGCGCAGGGCGCAGGAGCGCAGGGCGCTGGGGAGGCTGGGCGCTGGGGAGGCTGGGCGCGGTGAGCGTGGAGGGAGGCGGTGGAGGGAGGCAGTGGAGGGAGGCGGTGTAGGGAGACAGGAGAAGGAAGGCGGCGGGGGTCTCCCGTTGGGAGAGACGTCGGGGTCCACGCGGGACACCCTAAGAGTTAGGGATTGAACATGGCTCTGATACCATGTTAAAGGGATAAACTCAGATGAATTATGAAGGACCCAAGGGTTCTCTTATATAGGAGAAAAACCCATTGGATAAAATACAAAAAAGAAAAGGATAAATAGAGGATAAATAGAGGATTACAAAAGATAAAGCAAAAAACAAAACTAATAATTATATAAATTCAGCAATTATCTCAACAAAAACAAATGAGATTCTAAGAAGACATGCTTTAAACTTTGGTTTCATGTAAAGATAATGCAGAAATAATGTTGGAGTAGTTGTTTATGCGGTTTTGAAGGATTATATGATATCATCTTGGCTTATGTTACACAAATTGGTTTAGATGAATGGATTAAACAAATATTTTGGAAGGATTTGGATAAGTTTATGCAAGGAATTTCACAAAGAGAATTTGTTTAGGCGAATATCTTAATGTACATGTGGGAAGGATGATTTAGGGTATGCTAGTGTTCATGGAGGCTATGGCTTTGGGGATAGAAATGAGAAGGGAAAAGTCATTCCGGATTTCGTAACGGTTTATGATATTTTCATAGCAAACACTCTTTTCAAAAAGAAAGAGGAACATTTAATTATTTATAAGATTGGTCTGCCAAGAACACTGATAGACTACTTCGCGTTGAGGAGAAGAGATCGGTTATGTTGCAAAGACTGCAAAGCGAGAGAGTTTGACAATCAAACATTACTTGTTAGTCATGTTTGTACAAATAAAATGGCCGGTAAGAAAAGGAGTGTTTCCAAGATTACTAGAACTAGATTGTGGAATCTTTAATTGAAGCAATCAAGCTTCATAGAGAAGATTTTAGAAGACTTATCTTGATATTGTGACAGAAACGCAAACGAGATGTGGGAGGCGGTATCATCTTGTATCCAAAGGGTAGCCAAAGAGATTTTAGGGGAGTCAAAGGGAAGAGCTACAAGACAAAAGAAGGCTTGGTGGTGGAGCGGAGAGGTGCAAAATAAGCTCAAAATTGAAAAAGAATGCTTTAAAACTATGTCTAACGATAAAACAAAGGAATTTGTCACAAACTACAAAATAGCAAAGAAGGAAGCAAATAAGGCTGTAAGCGAAGCTTTATATGAAGTTTCGTACAAAAATATTAATTTTAAGGAGGGCCAGAAGGATATATTCAGGTTGGCCAAAGTAAGAGAAAGAAAGACCAAAGACCTTTCTCAAGTGAGATGCGTTAAGGATTTGGAAGGTCATGTGATTGTTACTCGGAAGGATATAGAGACTAGATGGATACTGCATTTCCATAAAGTTTTCATTGAGGGAAGGAAATCAAAAGGTCACTTTGGGAGATCCAACTAGCAAATTAAGTTACTTGAATCATGCAAGCTGTAGACGAATACAAAGTAAGAAAGTAAATGAGAATTTGAAGGTTGTGAGACCTAGGAAAGGTGTAATACATGATGACGTTACTATAGAAGTACGATGAGTTCTAGGTGAGCGTGGTTTGACTTGGCATACAAATTTATTCAATGTTATTTGACGAAGCAAGAAAATGCCTGAAGATTGGAGGAGAAGCATGTGATGCCTCTTTATAAGAATAATAGAGACATTCAAATTGTTCAAATTACATAGATATCAAGCTGATGATTCACACTATAAAAATTTTGAAAGGTGTGATTGAAAGAAGGTTGAGGTAAGTTTCCAAAGTAGAAGAAAATCAATTTGGATTCATGCCAGGTCGCTCAACTATTGAAACCATCCACTTCCCGAGGAGAATAATGGACATTTATAAAGCTAAAAGGAAGAACCTCCATATGATTTTTATTGATTTGGAGAAGGCTTATGATTCTGTCCCACATGAGATATCGTGGAGAGTTTTGGATAAGAGATGAGTATCTGTCCCATACATCAACCTCATCAAGGTTGCAAAAGTCGATAGTCGGTACTCGGTCGGTCAGGTCACTGACCAAGGATTAATCCGCAGTCGGGTGATTAATCGGATTTAGTTGGACTTTAATCGGCTTTGAGTTTTTAAATATATAAATCATTTTTATACATATATTATTATATATTTACATAGATTTATAGATTTTTTTACTATCATAATGAATCAAAGAAGTAATTGAATTTAAATAAAATATTAAGCATATTAGAATAAGTTTGCTTTTAAAAAAGTAAAAAAATATGGTATCTCCTAGCAAAAATTGGTTGACTAGTGGACCTAGTCGGAATTAGTCGGTACTCGGTCGGCCACCCCACTGGGTAGACTAGTCGGACCTACTAGTCGGGCTAGTCGGGTGACTTTTACAACATTGAACCTCATAAAGAATATGTATGATATGACTTCATCTTGTGTAAGGATCCATTGTGGGAAGACTGAATATTTTGACATCAACATTGATCTGCATCAAGGTTCAACTCTGAATCCATTCTTTTTTACTTTGATTACGGATGAGTTGAAAATTCACATTCAAGATGAGATACCTTGATGTATGTTATTCGCTGATGATATTGTATTTGATTGATGAGTGTAGCGATGGAGTAAATGAGAATCTTGAGATTTGGAGACATGTATTAGAGATTAAAGGATTTCATATAAAAGGGTTATGACCGAATATATGGAGTGTACTTTTGATGGAAGCAATGATGAAGGAATCGAGGTGAAGATTAATGGCGACAACATTCAGAAGGGAGATTTTTTTAGATACTTGGGATCTATTTCGCAACATGATGGGAAAACCGACGAATATGCTACCCATAGAATAAATGCAGGTTGACTAAAGTGGAGAGGAGCCTCTATTGTTCTATGTGATAAAAAACCTCTTTGAAATCAAAGAAAAGTTTTACAAAGCAGCGGCGAGACCTGCTATGGTCTATGGATCTTATTGTTGGTATGTGAACCATAGACATAAGCAGAGAATGACAAAGCAAAAATGAAAATGTTAAGGTGGATGTGTGGACATACACACACACACGCACGCATGCGCACCCACCCACCCACCCACACACATACGTAAAGATCAGATTCAAAATGCAATCACAAGGAAAGTTGGTGTAGGTCCGATCAATGATAAGATGTGAGGAAATCATTTAATGTGGTTGATGCACCAGTTAGGAGATGCGAGTTTTGGGATGTTGAGCCGACTAAGAGAGGATGAGGAAAGTCCAAGTATTGAAATGGAACCAAGTGATCTTAGTTTTTTGTATCTAAACCCGAAATTTACCCAAGATAGATCTAAATGGATACAAAGAATCCATGTAACCAACCCTACTTAATATAGAAAAAAGGCTTTGTTGTTGTATCATTTCAAGTCATTAGAAATTTTAGGTCTTATTACATGCAAATTAAGATGTTTCCTTCTTTTTCTTTAGCTGTCCCGAGCCCTAAAAGCTGCTAGTGGAGGATTATACCAAACCCTGTGCGCTGCATTGAAGGGCTGACATGATTTTGGGGCAACATTATTAACTGAGGATTAACTCTTATTTTTGTTTGGTTGATGCAAAGTGTAGATAAAGGGCTAAATAACTAAAACAAGGTGGTAAGTAATGTGTTGGACTGGTTTTTGACATTGTTAACCATGTAGAGGATGTTGATTATGATATTGAACAATTAAATTAATTCTCACCTAGGCCCAACTTGCTCTTCTTTGTATATCACACACTCAAGAAAGTGGATTGAATCATCGCATCTCGATCAATGATGAACATACTCTACTTTGACAATCCCATGCACTGACAGGATCTCTTCCTCCATCAGGAATGACACTGAGCAACCTCTTGGGAATACCCGACTACCCGCACATTCAAGTCGCATGGGTACTTTGAGCAGGTTGCTTAGGCACAGAGATGAGACAGCAACACAACAGGCAGAAGTTTGAATGCAGTGAACTCAACAGGCAGTCGGCAACAGCAGTCCCTCGATCATTTCTGTGGACGAATTGGAAGGCAAGCACAGCTTGTTCAGGGAGAGGAGAGACATGGAGACATGGTCAGGCCAGAATAAGACAACTATCTCAAAATAAGCGATAGCGAGATAAGGGAGTCATTTTATGACTTCAGCAATTATCTTTCCTTCTACTTCTACAGTACTTATTTCTTCCTTCAATTTCAAATCAATCGAACATGAAAGAAGTACCTACATTCTTTCTTATCCCTTTGAATGCGCATAGAACACATGCTGAGAAGTTCACGGCAGTTAGCATATGTTTTCTTGGGTTGGAAGTTTTGAACAAGTTAGTAAACATCGTAGACCTTGGGGGAACCAAGAATTACAACACCATCCTTCAGTCGATATCAAGGACCAAAGAAAACCACGGTTGGTCATTTGTTTTTTCATCTTTCAGACTTCATTTTTTAGAAGGAATTTAACTTAACCTACAACTAGAATTGCCTTGTCATTGTTTGCACAATCCACGCTTCAGCAGTCTTGATTCTCCTCTCATCTCTTGGATCGTTTCCATGTTTCCTTGCACCGTGTTGCATCTAGAGTTCAACTTTGCACAGAAACGGCAACTCCATCTGCCAAATAGCATTCACTCCATCAGAACTGCAGATCAGAGTCAGATAAACGAAAGTCCATTATAAGGAGAAATACTAAGCAAGATCACTTACCAAAGGTACCGCCGACAGCACCGCCAGCCATCAACAGACAAGCTTAACTCCCTCAGCCAGAGAATCCAATACCTCCAGCAGCATCAAAACAGGGGAAAAAACTCCGGCAAATTAACGGTTCAACACCAATAGTTTCTTAACTCGGCATTGAGCAGAGAACTTAACGGAGAGAGAAACGTCAGGATTTCATCAGAGGTTGAATGCTATCGAAGTGCATCATAAGCCAAGGTTCAATGAATGTGTTATTTTTTCACATTGTATTCCCTACCATTCACATCACTATCTAGATGATTTCAAATGATATGCGAAGTATCGTACACGGCAGCAAGGTATCTTAGCATGACAACACTTTCACCAGAAACAATCAATTCTCAAATGACCTAACATGTTTTATATAAAAAATGTGTTTAGTCCGAAGTTTGTACAACATCAAGGCTATGCATAATTTTACCAGCATGTGCGCATGCGTGGAAAAAAGAGCAGCAGCAACAACAACAAAGCCTTTTTCCACATTAAGTAGGGTCGGCTGCAACGTGGAAAAAGAGTGAAAAGGAAAAATATAATCAATTGAGGCAATCCATTTAAGTTACATGAAAAACCACTTGTACAACTTCACTTCACTACTACAGCCAGATTATTTTCACAACCACCAAATTGGGGTGTCACAGTAGAATGGGGCAGCATGAAGATTGGGTAGAGCAAAAGAGAGAATATACAGCGGAGGCTATCTACAACATGTGCCAAGTTGTCAATCTGCTATGCAAGGAATAAACAATCCAGGGGACAAGCTGCAAAACCTGCAATGTCACAATAAAAAACCGCCATCTAAATGAAAAGCAGCTGCAAGCTTTCATATGCATAAATTTTTACAACCAACCATTCATCTCTGAACAAAAGTAAACTTGTCTGCTAAAACCCATACAACTGAATTTGTATTGACACAAGTTCCGATGATGACTCATGTTGCTTCATACCTAGGTAGGGTTTAGTTCATTTTCTTAGAACTATGGAGCAAATTATAGTCAGTATGCAATTTAACTTAGCTACGCAGAAGTGAGTAAATCCAAACTAAAGTCAAGCAGCCTTTCCCTTCTCATAGCTGCATTCAGTGTAGCAGTCCCTCCACTGCCTGATGTCCATATACATGTAGTTATTAGTGAAACCGAAATACCCCAAACATAGTCTCAAATTTAACACTAACAAAATCTGTGAAATAAAGACTGGGGAAATACTACCTAGCAGCTCGGGCTTAAGCATTTTGGGTGTCAATGGGTTCAGTTGGGCCTCAACCCAACAAATTGTTAGGACCAATTTTCCTCGAAAACGATCTGAAGGCTAAGCCCATGATATTACAAAAGCGGAGTCCTTTTGGTAGTGGAAACAGACCCGAAAGATAGATCCATCCCTTAAAAAAAATAAGAGGAAAAAGCTACCCGAATGTGCAACCACCATTATTACCGATTAAGTGATGTGTAATATCACAATGAGGACATTGCGAATATAATTGAGAGATGTTACAATACCCAAAAGCATAGCCCTCCGTCTAATATTCACAAAATGTGGAAGTATGTTATAAGTGGTGATGATTACTACTTGATAACTCAGATTTGAAGAGTTTTAGGTGGTTATCAACGGGTCCAACTGGCCTCGACTAACAAGTTGCCGGAGCCAGTTGTTTTTCCAATTACGGTCAAGGGATCTAAATCTAGATCGTTACAAAGGGTATACGAGACATGTTCCTTCTAATAGTAGAAAGGGCTATTTAAGAGGTGGAGCCAGCTCTACAAAAAGATTGGAGAAAAATAATACCCGGAGTGTGCAACTGTCAAGGAGAAAAATGCTACACGGAGTACACAACCATTATTATTATTATTATTGGGAATAAGTTGGAATTATAACCCCATAGAAAACATCATCTTGTTTACAACTTATGACCGCCGATGCATGTAGATGTATAAGGCACCCGCTTCAACTCAACATACATCCTTAAACAAAAATGTAGAAGGATCTCTGATTTTTCTTAAGAAAAAACGGATCCTTCGGTCTCCAATAAATGAAATTCACTTCCCCTGCGCGGACATAATTCCATCATTAAGTAGCTTATGATAAGAAAAGTGCTTTCTGAAGTTCTGAGCAACATGCACACAATCAAAGCCTCGTTCTTTTTCAAGGAAAAACTACTATGAACTAGAAGTTCTTAGCTGCTTTGCGAACTTCATGAGGCTTGCATACGAAGCTACCAAAAGGCATTACTATAACATACATTGTAAACCATCTAAAGAATCCCTTTGCTAGATTAGATGAGGGCACCCTCAAAATAAGAATACTATTCCTAAGACAAAAACAACACAAATGTAATAACATTTAGCTTTTTTACTTTGGTTTCTAAAACAAAAACAACAAAATCAAAGCCTTTTCCCTCATTAAGTAGGATCGGCTATATGGATCCTTTGCCTCCATTCAGATCTATCTTGGGTCATTCTGGGGCTTAGATCCAAATAACTAAGATCCCTTCGGATAGTCTCCTTTCAACACTTCTTGGGCCTTCCTCGCCCTCTCTTAACCAGATCAACATTCCGAATCTCACATCTTCTAACTGGTGCATCAACTGACCTCCTTTGCAAATGGTCAAACCATCTTAATCGATTTCCTCTCATGGGATAAAAACAACACAAACGTAATAACATTTGGATTTCAACTTTGGCTTCCAACACAACAACAAAGCCTTTTCCTACAATAATTAGAGTCAACTACATAGATTCTTTCCCTCCATTAAGATCTATATTGCATCATTCTCGAGCTTAGATCCAAATAACTAAGATCCCTTTAGATATTCTCCTTCCAACACTTCTTGGACCCTCCTCACCCTCTCTTAACCGGGTCAATATCCCAAATCTCACATCTTCTAACTGGTGCATCGGCCAACCTCCTTTGCAAATGACAAAACTACCACAAGCGATTTTCTCTCATCTTATCCTCTATCAGAGCTACACTAACTTTCCTTCCGACCGCATCGTTCTGAATTCGCTCTTTTCGTGTATGACCAAACATCCACCATAGGATTTTTATTTTTTTCTACTGTCATTCTCTGCACATGTCTATGGTTCACATTCCAACATTCAGATTCATAGAGCATAGGACAATCCTGCATTTATTTTATGAGTAACATCTCTATCCATTTCCCCATCATGTTGCAAAATAGATCCCAAGTATCTGAAATAATCTTTCTTCTAAATGTTATCTTCTCCAACCTTGACGTTGATTCCTTCACCACTGATTCCATATAGTGTACTCTATATATTCAGTCTTAGCCCTACTTATACAAAATTCTTTAGTATGTAAGGCTTGTCTCCTAACCTCAACCTTCTCATTTACTCCATCTTTGGTCTCATCAATCAATACAATATCATCGGCGAACAACACACATCAAGGTATCTCATCCTGAATGTGACTAGTCAACTCTTCATAATCGAAATAAAAAGGAATGGACTCAAAGCTGAACCTTGCAGACCAATGCTAATGTCAAAATAATCAATCTTCCCAGACTAGATCCTTACGCAAGATGAAATCCCATCATACATATCCTTTATAAGGTTATTGTACATGATAACTACTTGCCTTTTCTCCAAAACTCTCCGAAACATCTTTCGCAGGATTAAATCATAAGCCTTCTCAAATTATATAAATGTTCTTGCTTTTAGCTCCATGAATATCCATTCTTCTCCTCAACATGTAGATAGCTTCTTTGGTTTCCAATACTCTACCAAAATTCTTTCAAATTATTCTTAAAAAACACTCTACCAAATTTTAACCTATGCCATAACTACATCTTAGTGTTTAGAAAAAAAGCACTATGAATTATTTGAAAGATATATTATATATAATGCCTCTGTATGGTAGCGAAAAAGATTATAAAGGAGATCAAGTCAGTTCCGATCCACACCAAAGGTGTAACGATTGTGCATTGTCTCGGGGAGAGTCACTACCTCCATGTGTTGGTGGGTTATATAGAGGGCATCTCATCTCCTTTATATCTTGAGAAGTATAATATGAAGACCTTGCCCATTATGTAATTTATCTAAGAGTTAGACGACCCTCTTAAAACTGTCTCGAACAACATATATCTATGTTTTGCTATTATGCTTGCCATAAGTTGTTAATCCATCGAGGATACTCATCTTTTCACTCGAATATTGGATTGTTGCTAATGAACAATACTACCAGGTTGTGACACATGAGTTGCATAAGGAGAGGCACCTCTATAGTTATAATTAAATCAGTCAAGACTGACTTAGGCCCAAATCATCTCAGTATTGACATGAGCCATGTCTTCGTACTCAGATTCTGCACTCGATCTAACAACTACTGTTTGAACCACCAAACAAAACAAACACGTGGCCATCACCTCTCTTTTCCATGTGACCAGAAACCCACCAAACAAAACAATAAAACATGTAGTGGACTTTCTTTCCTTTCAACATCTAGAGTAGCCCTGATCAATACAACCTGATATGGGAATACAAGTCCCTTACCTAGTAAAGATTTCATGTACCTAATATCTAAACACCATTTCCACCTATTTCATGACAAAATAATGGCTCCTAACATTGTTAATCGCTATTGTAGAAGTTTATTTTATGTTTCTGTATCTTTTATCTATTGTTCTTTTCGTTTGTCTCATCGTATGTAATTTGCCCATAGACCTCTCCCTATATAAGAGAGTCTAGGGCTCAAGGAATAAACAAAAACTCTTATTTTTTCCAACATGGTATCAGAGCGGCGGTCCTAGACCGGAGCTCTCGTACCGAACCCTAAACCTAGCCCCCACCTTCAAGCCTCTCGCGCGCCGCCCTCCACGCGCACCACCCTCCGCGCGGACTCTCCTCTGTGACCTAGGCTTCGACCGTGGTCTGCAGCCGCTGTCCCTAGGGTTCCACTGCCCCTAGGGTTCGACCGTTGTCTTTCTAAGGGGCTCTTCTCTCACTTTCCAGGTTGATGGGTTTGGTTGCATAGAGGTCTACACGTGCAACTAAAGCTAGTCATGTCATTGTAGACCAAAGCTTATCTTGTCTACAACCCTAGTTTTCTCCAGTCAAAATGTCAGAAAGCAAGATCGAGATCCCCACTACAAGGGCCTTCAAAGGTCCTGCGTCTATTGTGAAGATGGATGGATCCAACTATGAGTTATGGGCCATGTAATTCATGAGCCTAATGAAGTCGATGGGTAAGAAACATATTCTTACCGAGGATGAGCCAGAGGAGAAAACATGGTTGTATGCCACATGGGAGGCTGATGACACATATGCTCAGGTCTGGTTGTCTGGTACTCTAATTCCAGACATTATATCTTGCACCAACCTACTGCCAAAGCCATGTGGGTTATTCTTGCTTCCACGTACTCCCAAGCCAAGAATGAGACAAAAATCCTACAGCTCCAGCATGACATTTTCACGATAAAGCAAAATGGTCAACCTTTACATGCTCACTACACTGCAGTGAGGGGAATGTTTGAGAGGCTTCATAGTTTCACACCTCTCACGGCTACTCCAGAACAATTGAAGACATATCGGAATGCCACGATGGTGGGAGTCTTTCTAGCTTCTCTTGACTCACAGTATGAGGCGGCTTCTTCTCAGATTCCAGCAGATGCTACCGTTCCTCCCATGGAGGAGGCATTTCGGCGATTGAGCTAAATCAACATCTCAAGCCCTACTACTGTGCCCAATTCTTCTGCTATGGCAGCCTCTCGAAGAAGAGGCAATTCATCTCATTTTCGTAGACGAGGACCACGTGGTAGGGTTGGCCGTGGCCGTGGATCACAGTGCACTTACTATCATCGGATTGGTCATACAGAAGAAACATGCTATTCTAAGCATGGTTTCCCAGTATCTACCCGTGCAACAGAACAGATCCAGCATCATGGTGCTACACCAGCGTCGGATCCACGATATGATGATCTAGTGTCTCGTCTGCGTGATATCATGCCTCTAGCTAGTACTCCACCTGTTTCAGAGAGCAGCTTGGACGTTGTTGCTACTGCAGAAGCTAGTTCCTCAGGTAGTGCTCATACTTCTTCTTTCTACCAAGGTTCACGTACCTTAGAATGGATTGTAAATTCAGGTGCCACACATCATTTGTGTGGAGATAGACACCAACTCACATCCTACAAGCAAGTTTCCCCAGGAAGGACAGTCGTCATAGCAGATGGGACTCATTCTCCCATCACAGGACAGGGACAGATCGCCTTAACACCTTCTATGCAGTTGCAGAATGTGCTCCATGCTCCTAATTTCTCAATGAATTTACTGTCAATTAGTCAGATTACTAAGGATCTATATTGCCAAGCGATATTTGACCCATCATTTCTTGTGTTTCAGGACATTCTCACGGGCAACATGATTGGACATGGTTGTGAGCAAGGCGGGCCGTATCAACTGGTCCATACACCTTACGCTGGAGCATCATCTCATTCTACCGGACCAGTCTCTCCTTACCTATGGCATCTGCGCTTTAGTCATCTTCCGCTTCAGAAACTGCGTCAAGTCCTTCCTCAAATCTTACCCCGCTCGTCATTTAATTGTGAAGCTTGTCAGTTAGGGAAGCATCATCGGTCCGTCTTCCCTAGTCGTCAGAGTCGGAGCAGTAGCTCTCCATTTGAGTTTTTTCATATTGATATTTGGGGTCCAAGTCGTGTTCCTGATCATCTGGGACACAGGTTCTATTTAGTTGTTGTGGATGATGTTAGTCGTTTGTCAATATGAAGCAGGCAACACTATTATGAATTTTATTAAAGAAGTGCAGAATATTTTTTGTTTCTATCAAAATTGTGTGAACTGATAATGCCCTTGAATTCTGTACTCGAACATTATCTCAATTTCTTTTATCCCATGACATTCTTCATCAAACATCTTGTTCCTACACGTCCCAACAGAATGGTATCGCGGAAAGAAAACACCGCCACCTTCTTGATGTCACTCGTATGCTTCTTATCCAAAATTGTGCTCCGCACTCGTTCTGAGGCGATGCGGTTCAACCTGCATGTTATCTCATTAACCGCATGCCCTCGTCTGTGTTGGGGGATAAGATACCTTTCTCCCTTGTCTTTCCTAACAAGGAGTTGTTCTCTCTAACTCCTTGTGTATTTGGGTCAGTGGCATTCGTTCACCAGTTGTCTCCACGGATTGACAAGCTCTCTCCTAGTGCTGTTAAATGTGTTTTTGTCGGGTATTCCAGGACTCAAAAGGGGTATCATTGCTATGATCCGTTACGTCGAAGATATTATGTCAGTGCAGATGTCACGTTTTTTGAGTCAGCCATGTTTTACTCTCCTACAAGTGACAGGTTGGTGCCATCCGACATAAATGATGAAATCTATATTCCTCCTCCACCCTTGTATGCACCACAACAAGCTCCTATACCTCCATCATCATCCCCATCACCACCACCATCTCCACCACCGCCACCACCTTCCATATCTTTGGTTCCTCTACCACGCCACTATAGTCGACGGCCAACCCCTGCTCATGATCATGGCCAAACATCAAGCATGCCCCAGATTTGTTCTGATATCATTATTTCTAATGATGGGACTGACAGTATTTCTCAGCCGGAGCATGCAAGGGATGAGACGGATATTGGTACAACTGATGCAGATCTTGATTTGCCGATTGCACTGAAAAAGCAGAAGAGGTCATGTGCTTCATATCTGATTGCCTCTCATGTTACCTTTGAGCGTCTGGCAGGAGATTTCAGGAGATTTGTAGTTGCTTTATCCGTTGTGAACATTCCACGAACTCACCAGAAGGCATTAGCTGATAATAGATGGCGTCTGGCTATGGAGGAAGAGATGGTCGCCCTTTAGTCGAGAGGTACTTGGAGCCATGTTCTAGCTCCTACTGGGGCATCTATTGTGAGTTGCAAGTGGGTTTTTATGGTGAAGCATAATGCCGATGACAGTATTGATAGGTACAAGGCTCGACTGGTTCCTCGGGGCTTTACTCAGACGTATGGGGTAGATTATCTTGACACGTTTTCTCCTGTTGCTCGACATTCTACCTTACGGATTCTTTTACCTGTTGTTGTGATTCGAGATTGGCCCCTGTTTCAATTAGACGTCAAAAATGCCTTTTTATATGGTGATCTTCAGGAAGAAGTTTACATGCAGCAACCACCTGGGTTTACTGCTGAGGGGGAGTGTGTACATGTATGCAGGCTTCATAAGCGATCTATGGCCTAAAGTAGATCCCGAGAGCTTGGTTCCAGAAGCTCTCAGATTTGTTTGAGAAGCAAGGGTTCAAAAGGTCAAATACAGACCATTCTCTCTTTTTGTATAGAGGACATCCAGAGGTATGACTGTCATTATGGTGTATGTTGACGATATACTCATTACAGGAGATGATATGCAGGGAATAAAAAGAGCAAAAGAATTCTTGGGCTGTGAATTCATTACCGAGGATCTAGGAGTACTTAGATATTTCCTTGGATTGGAGTTTGCTAGAAATGAACAAGGATTCGTGATGACTCAGAGGAAATATGTCACTGACTTGCTAAGTGACACAAGTATGCTTGGATGTCGACCTGCTTCTACACCCATGGATCCAAGTATGAAGATGCATGATGACGATACTGAGGAGGTTGACAGAAGAAGGTACAGGGAACTGGTAGGGAGGCTTCTTTATGTTACTATTACCAGCCCAGATATTATATTTGCAGTAAATAAAGTGAGCCAGTTTATGGAGCAACCTTGTCAGGTACACATGGACGCTATACATATGATACTAAGGTATCTTAAGTCATCTCCAGGTGCAGGATTGATGTTTAGAAAGAAGGACGCTATTACTATCTCAGCATGTGCAAATGCAGACTATGCAGGGTGCCCACAGGATAGGAAGTCTACATCAGGCTTTGCTATATTTGTTGGGGAGTCACTTGTCTCATGGAAAAGCAAGAAGCAAACAGTAGTTGCGAGATCTAGTGCTGAATTGGAGTATAGAGCTATGGCCCAAACATGTGCAGAAGTGATGTGGGTTCACGCAACAGATCTACATATAGATATTCCTCTTCCCATGTCACTAAAATGTGACAATCATGCTGCATTATTCATTGCAAACAACCCTGCATTTCAGGAGAGGACAAAGCACATTGAGGTGGATTGCCATTATATCCGTGATATGATCCAGAAAGGCTTCATTTCTACAGCCCATGTCAGCTCATGAGACCAAACGACAGACATTCTTACCAAAGCTTTACTTCGGGGTTCCTTCCAGAAGTGCTTATCCAAGATGAGCATGATAGATATCTATGCTCCATCTTGAAGGGGAGTGTAGAATTTTATTTTATGTTTATGTATATTTTATCTATTGTTCTTTTCGTTTGTCTACCATATGTAATTTACCTATAGACCTCTCCCTATATAAGAGAGTCTGGGGCTCAAGGAATAAACAACTCTTATTTTTCCCAACAACGGTTATATTGCACCTCACATTAGTTATTTTTAGAAAATAATATTGCGAAAGAAAATATCAGAGATAGAAAAATAACCATTGGAACATCGAGATTTACGTGGAACCCTACTCCCTAAGGAGCGGGATGAAACTACAAGAGAAGGTCTCAAAGGGCCATATGCTTCATTGCATTTTCTCAATGGATACAGGAGGTCTGGGGCTCCTTATATAGCCTTCACAGAGCCCCCAAATCCCACCACTGGTAGATGTGGGACTAAACAACAGACTTGACCCACATCATCTCAGTACTCCCTTGTATTATAGATCTATATTCGGATTCAACACTGGAACGAGCAACAACCATTTGTTTCTTGCTTTTCCATGAAACCAATGAGCTACCAACAAAAACAATGAAGCCTAAGGTGGACTTCCTGTCCTTAGGCACCCAGCATAATTCGCAACTGCTCATCCAGAAACAGTAAGAGACGTATCTCTCTTGAAAAGTAGACCTGCACCTGGAGAAGACTTCAGATATCTCAAAATCATACACACTGCATCCATGTAAACCTGTCTGGACTGCTCAATAAACTGGCTGACTCTGCTCACATTAAATGATATATCAGGCATGGTAACAGTAACATATAACAATTTCCCTACCAGCTCTCTGTATATTCTTTTATCCACCTCTTTAGAGTCATCATCATAAAGCCTAGCATTAGGGTCCATCGGTGTAGTGACAGGTCTGCATCCTATTATACCTGTCTCAGATAACAGATCAATAACATACTTCCTTTGCGTTAGAACCATACCCTTCTGATTTCGTGCAAACTCTAATACTAACGTAGTGTGCCAAGATCCTTGGTTACAAACTGTTGTCCAAGGAAATCTTTAACCGCCTGAATGCCATGTTCATCGCTGCCAACAACAATGATATCATCAACATAAACTAGAATAACAATGGTGCCTTTTTGAGTTCTCTTTATAAAAAGAGAATGATCTGCAGTAGATCTGACAAATCCCTTCTTTTCAATCAACTCTGAGAGCTTCTGAAACCAAGCCCCAGACTCTGCTTCAGGTCATATATCAAGGTTTTAAAAATCAGACCGAACATTGAACCGATCAGTCTTCGATTTGGTCCAACCATGTCAAATCGTTGGTCCAAACTGGTCCGACCGGTGATGATGTCAGCATGACGTCATCATTCTTATCAACTTGGAAAAAAACCGGACCGGGCTTAATTTACTGGTTAGACCGGTCGAACCGATTTTTTGAACCAATAAAACCAGATACATATATGTAAGTATATATTTATATATTAATGAAATAATTGTTAGAAATTTCAAATATTTAAATAGAATAACATGATTGCCTATTCGAGTAAAACTCTACAAAATTAGTCATATTTTCTAGAATTATATATAAATATAATTGTTACGATAAATATAGCGTTTTGTCTCTTTTATGTAATTTCCGTTTCTCTGAGTACTTATTATGTAATTAATCCAAGGGCTATTCTCTTATATAAGAGAGCCCTCAGGTACATCTAATGCAAGTAATTCTTTTCTCCCATCATGGTATCGGAGCAACGGTCCTAGACCGGGGTCCCGGCATCCCACCCAAAACCCTAACCCTAGACCACCCACCCGCCGCCCCCCCCTCTCTCCGGCGCCGCCATCGCCTGCCCGAGGCACCGCCTCGCCCCAACGCCCCCTCTCAGCGCTCCGCCTCGTCCCAAGGGCCCTCCCGGGCTCTCCAGCGGTGCCCTAGTGCCCCAACGGCGCCCCTAGCAGCGCACTCCCGCCTCGGTGACCTCCTGCCCCAAGCGGCGCCCTACCGCCCCGGCAGCACCCTCCAGCCCCTACGCCGCCCCTAGCAAGACACTCAGCCTCTCCAGCGGCCTCACGCGCCCGGGCGACCCTTGCTGCCCCCACGCGCGGCCACTGCCACTCTTCTGAGCGGCACCTCCGCGGGATCTGCGACGCCCAGCGCCTCCGGCAGCCACCGCCTCTGCCTCCAGCGGCTTCTAAGAGTCCCCACGACCTCCTGCGGGTACGGTTGTCGCAGCCACCGCTTCCGGGTTGTTCCGCGGTGACGTTGGTTGATAGCTTCAGCGCTTGAACGAGGATTACAGATGGGTGTATGAGTCTACACATACAACCTATCCCTCATATGATATTGTAGACTGATTATATTGGTTACCTCCGTCGGTCTGTGGCTCTTCTTCAATCATGTCAGAGAACAAGGGTGACGTCTTTACATCTTCGGATGCCTTCAAAGGCCCGACCCCAATAGTGAAGATGGACGGACCAACTAAGAACTTTGGTCCATGCAGTTTCGTACCCTGATGCAGTGGCATAATAAGGAGCACATCCTGACAGACTCCGAACCGGAAGACAATATTGGAGCGAATACAACGTGAAAGCAAGACGATGCTTATGCACGGATATGGCTCTTTGGGACGCTGACTACAGAGATTGCTAATGATATTGTGAATCAACCAACAACAAACGCTATGTGGGATATACTAGCAGCTACTTATAGGCAATCAAAGTGTGCAACAATCAAAAACAACATGGAGGCGAGTGGGCACCCTTGCCTAACATATCGTTGTGGTTGAAAAAAACCTCCTTTCGGTCTGCCATTAGCCAGTAAAGCATATGACGATGTTGTGATGCATCGCTTCATCTAGGTAATCCAAATACCAAGGAACCCCATCTTCTCCATAGATGCCCAAAGGAAGCGTCAGTCCACACAGTCGTAGGCCTTTGAGAAGTCTACCTTCCATAACACACCTTTGCTTTTGGAATGCTTCCGGTTCATAGCCATCTCCGATGCCAGCACCAACCCATCTGTCATGAGCCTGCCAAGGATAAACGTCGTCTGTTTAGGAGAAATAACATTAGGCAACACCTTCCGAAGTTGATTATCCAGGATCTTCGCAATGATGAGGTAGATAGCAATGGAGAGGGCAATCGGCCTAAAGTCTTCCACTCTGCTTGGCAATTCTCGCTTAGATAGGAGGAACAACAATACTTTATCCAGTCTCTCAAATCCTCGGTTACCATCTCTAAACTCCTGAAGGTCTGCCATCAAATCCTCCTTCACCACCTCCCAAAATTCTCTAAAGAACATCACCGAAAAACCATCCGGACCAGGAGACCCATCCTCATTCAAATGAAACACAACCTCCTTAGCTTCTGCCCCAGAAAAGCCAGAAATCAATGAATCTGTCTGTGACGAAAAGATCTTCCCTATTCTTTTTTCACGCCACCCCCACCCCGTCCGAATGCACCTTCTACTGAAGTCTCTGAAATGCGAACGTAGTGCCACTCTCACATCGACGTCTCCATGAAATTCCATCCCCAACGGAAATGGTGTGAATAAAATTCATTCACCGCCAACCACTAGCCATAGAATGAAAAAGTCGTATTGGCATCCCCCACCTTTAGCCATCTCTGTCTGGACCGCTGCCTCCACTCGACCTCAGTCTTTCTATCTTCTGAATGTATCTCATCAAGGTATTTCACCCTTTTGATAATCCCTTCTACTATAAGTTCCCGTTCGTCCTCTAGTTTATCTAGTGTGCATACCTCCTCCTGGGCTTGTGCCTGCTTTCCCATCGTTGCACTATGATATCCTTATTATATGCTAATTGCTTCCTCAGTGTTGCCAGCTTGCTAGCTATACGTGTCGTGGACACCCATCTGGACAATAACTCCTCCAGAAATCTGCAATCCGCTCCCAGAACCCCATCTCCAATAAGGCTAGATTATTTCGAGGCGATGATGTTGAATGCCAAAGATTCTCAGGAAGAAGATGTAGACCATCTTTTTCACTTGTCCCACCATTAGAAATACCTGAATTGTTTTAGCTATTGATGATTGGTTAGACTACTCAATTGTAGAGGGCTTCAGGAATTCCTTGGGGTTTGGAGATACAAGATCACTATCTAAAGAGAATAGATATCTTGCCCTCCTCCCAGGCATCGTGGTTGGCGAAAAATGGGGTAATTTTTTGGGATGAGTGACATTATGTGGAAAATGTTATTGAGCATGTCGAAGCCCCTTTTGAATCCTGGTGTTTGTAATTTGTTTTATGATTATTAATATATATTTTTTAGGGCATGTACTTTATTGGCCGCACACCCTCTTTTTCTAAAAAAACCCTGAAGTTAGAAGGATTGGAACTCCTACAAGTCAAGCAACACTTAACTACAAAAATGCGAAGATGGGCTTGAGATAATACAGGACATCCCCCTTTAAAGAGGCTTCAAGATTAGGCCGACCGTCGACTTACCCCAATAGATCATCTTAATCAATCCAAAACATATAGTTGGAACGAATTATCAATTAGGTTGATTATTGTGGCACCCAGGACCTCACTTTACCCAGGACAGATTTCAGAGAAGAGTCACCTGATCACCCATTTAAGCGAGTAATGGGAAAAAGGTGCATACAGATGCAAGAGAACAAAATACGACAAGAAAGAGCAATTACAAGTCAAACATGATGAGATAATGAAACGTACATGGCAGGGCTTGAGCTTTTCATTCTTCATGTGCAACAAGACATTATGCTCTTGGCATTGCGCACTTTCTACGGGTGACAAGAGAAACTCTCCCAACAATTTTGGCACCGTTTCTTTTCTATTTGCACTGCCTAATTCAATAGGAGAGAAATCTCCCGGCAGTTTTGAGACTGCTCTCTCTATTAGCACTTCCTTTTGTCATAGAATCCAGGTTAATATCAATTATAGGGATACTCAACCAAAAATCCTTCCAATTCTTCCAGGTAAAGACATAAAATACTTACTCAAAGGAGAAGCAAAAGACTAAAAGATGATGGCTGTTCGATGAAGAACTTCAGAACTCCGATCGAGACCATGTGATGCTATCTATTGTCAAGAAGAAAAAAATAAAGTTATTTTTGCAAAGATTGCTGGAGCATCCGACTCAAAACCAATTAGCCATTTAGTAGAAAAACTAGCCAGTTATAGGCATCCCTTATCAGATCTTTTTTGAGGCTATCCTCTGAAAATCAAGAGATGACAAAAAGATAGATCTTATGCCTTGTGTTTTTTTCTATAAAAAGAAATTAAAATGGGTCTGACATCCTTGTGAAGCACATAAAGAGGACTAACATTCACTAACAACTTCACACATGCAGAATTCCTGATTGATGCCCACAATAAGACAGGGTCCAAGAAAACAATTTTCTTATTAGTGGAACAATATCACATCATAGATGCATTATTGATAACACATATTTGAAAAATGCTACCGATAGCACATTTGCTGATTGCGTTAACATAATTACAATTAAATTTCTATGTCAAAAATTGCATAAGCATCATTTTAAAGTAAGAAATATTATGTAGCCAGATAAATTATTGCATAGTCTTCAACGTGTTTAATTTTCAAAGACCCCCATAAAACTCTGCAGTTGTAATGGACGACTCCAGAAATGATCACAAAGCAGAATGTGCAACTAATCTCACAATTATTTAAAATTTGCTAAGTTTTGCAGCTTGCATTAATGTGTCAAGGTTACAAAGTTTGCGACCATAACACAAGTTTGCAGAAAGGTTTAGAACATTCGAAATATCATTATAGGCCATAGCACCTCCAATGGTACCCAGGAAATCCCCAACTTCAAGTTATAGGCATGGTACCTGCGACATACCAATTTCAATCAAATGCAACTGTCTACAAACAAGTTTTTTCAAAGTGGAGGAGGATTGATGCAACTCAAAAGTAAGAATTTACCTAAAATTAGAGGGTTGTTACTGTATTTGAGCCAATCACTACTTTAATTCACAAATTAAGATCAATAAGTATCTCTAAATATGGTATGTTGACTTCGGATTTGATCTGATGTGTTATTTCTGTTTAGTGTTCCATACTAGTAGGTTTGTATTTTTTGTTAAACTTCAAGTTTTAGGATGTAAACCAAATCATAGTAATACAAGCAAGTTTTATAAAAGCATGCGCAAACAAACATGTAGAACAGAGAATCAAGATTCATTTACCAAATTAGTGAGAGCAGAATAGCGTTCCTTGCTCAAGTACAGTGGCTTCCCTCGTGACACACCAATGTCCTGTTAAAAAAAACAATGCCAAATATGGACATACTTATGTAATAATAACAATATTGTTCCAAGAAATTTGCACGAGGATAACATATCAATTGAAATAACAATATTAGCTCCACAAAGGAGGAAAAACATACGGAGACATCACACATCTTAGCACCATGAGAACATGCCATGAATGTGGCCTCAATACTCAGACAAACCATGTCTCTGAACAATAATCCCTCTCCATAAGGAAAAAAATGCACCCTCCAGCATGCATCTTTAATTCCTAATATTTTGCCAAAAGCATAGTTCCTCCTATTATTATTGTTTCATATTCTAGAACAACTATTTATGAAGATATGCTCAAAATTTTGTTTCCTATTGGACTCTTGTCTTATCTTTCCTAGCCTTAACTATATAAGTGGTAGAGCGATGCAAAATATTTCTACCATCCACCTCTACATGTATGTAACCGAAGTAGAAACCTCTACTAGATAAGTACACATTCTCAAGCCCCTACGGCTCTCATAACAAGATGAGGCCGGTAACATCACGCCAAAATCTCGGTTTGCTTTAGCAACTAACCCTCTTAATATTTATATTTAGGGTCGATTTTAGTTTGAAGAGCCCTTTCTCCAACTTGTCATCATCCAGTCATCATCTCACTAGCAACAATCCTCCCTAAATTCGATCTATTATTCAAATTGGAGTGAGGAATGCAAACACCATATTAGTACAGATTTCTCTGAAACTTTTTATGGATATCTCCTATGAAACCGGCGATCTTACCTAAAGAAGGGTGGTTCCTTTAGATCCAACGGCTACAGTATTCAAGCATACTTGGGTAGGAAATCCATTAAGTTGTGTAGCGAAATTCTGCTATTTCCTACGATTTTCTCCAAATAGGTTAACTCCTGAAGAAGACACATTTAAACCAAAATATCTCAAAAGATCCAACTTAGCCTTGATTACGAGTGTGATAAGCCCTAACTAGGTCATGCATTGAGTTTGCATCTCCAACCTATGCAAGGTTAGTTGGGCAAGAGTATCCACTTCATGAGCAGTGCAGCAATATCCAACTTACTTTAACATATCAGTGGACTCTTCGCCCTATCACAACATCAATGGCATAAATTTCAAGAAAATTGAATGGGATAGCGATCAGTATAGACCAACATCTCCAGATGGTGGAAAAGGTGCCTATGCTACACAAGAAGCAACGATGAAAGGCTGCAATCTGCAATCTGGAGACATTCCACAATTGGGGCATTAATATGCCTTCGACTAGGAGTGTCTATCAAGTTGAACAAGTCAAGTCAACCCCTACTCAGTCTTGACTCGTTAACCCAGCTAGGACTTGGACTCAATAACCTTCGAGTTCGAGATGGTTGACTTGAACTCATCCTCTCTGAGTTCAAGTCGGCTCACAAGCCCCTTATGAGTCTTTTTTAGATTGATTTCTATATTTGTCGTTTGTGAACTTCCTTTGACAAGACAACTTAGTCTTCAACTCATTAACAAGCTCAATTATCAAATGCAAAAGTGCATAAGCACTATGCACACATTCCTTGTGGTGAGATCCAGTTCGTAAGAAGTACTTCCACTTATAGACATGGTATTTGGCAATTCTTTCATCCACAAACGATGTGGGATCAACGAACCACATCCAATAAAAGAATTCGAATGTCATGCCAAATTGATATGGGAGAACTATTAATATACATGGCATGGGGGATTCAAACATGAAAATCCAATAACCCATGACCCAACAAGAACTACCATACCAAGTAGCCTAACTCTTCCTTGTGGTGAGATCCAGTTCATAAGAAGTACTTCCACTTATAGACATGGTATTTGGCAATTCTTTCATCCACAAACGATGTGGGATCAACGAACCACATCCAATAAAAGAATTCGAATGTCATGCCAAATTGATATGGGAGAACTATTAATATACATGGCATGGGGGATTCAAACATGAAAATCCAATAACCCATGACCCTACAAGAACTACCATACCAAGTAGCCTAACTCTTCACTACTAAAGTGGAGAGGGGCCTCTTCTGTTCTATGTGATAAGAAAATTTCTTTGAAAATAAAAGGAAAGTTTTACAAAGCAGTCGTGAGACCTGCTATGCTCTATGTATCAGAATGTTGGCCTGTGAACCATAGACATGTGCAGAGCATGACAATAGCAGAAATAAAAATGCTAAAATGGATGTGCGGTCATATACGTAAAGATCGGATTCGGAATGATGTGATCAGCAAGAAAGATGGTGTATCTCCGATAGAGGATAAGATGAGAAAAAACCGCTTAAGATGGTTTGGCCATTTGCAAAGGAGGTCAGTTGATCCACCAATTAAGAGATGCGAGTTTTGGGAAGTTGAGTCGGATAAGAAAGTGCGAGGAAGTCCCAAGAAGTGTTGGAATGAGACTATCCAAAGGGATCTTTGTTTTTTGGATCTACGCTCGAAAATGACCCAAGATAAATCTGAATGGAGGCAAAGAATCCATGTAGCCGACCCTGCATAACGTGGGAAAAGGTTTGCTGTTGTATTATAATCAACGACCGAGAAATTAAACCGAGTTAACAAGTTAAGCAAGACTAAACTCGGACTTGACTCATTAATGTTATTGAGATGTTTCTTTTGCTAAAGCTCATTAAACTTGTTGAGTCGAGTCGAGCTCACGATCCATCCAACGACCGAGTGTGAGTTGAGCTCATCTAGCCCGATCTTTCCTGAAACCCATACCTTTGGCAGAAGTATGAAGCCTAGCCTAGAAAGGTGAGGTCAATGTTGCAAAAGTTGGTATTCGGTAATCAGTCAGAGGGGTCACTGAATAAAGAATATCCGATATTCAGGAGAATATTCAGAATAATTCGATTGTGTATTTTTAAATATTTTAAAAATAAATTATCTCTAATATATATTCTTATGTATTTATACATATATGGTCATCAATCAATAAGAATCTAAGATAAAAGTACCAATTAACAAGTTACATATATAAAGATTGAGGTTGGGGAGCTTGCACCAAGGTGTATGTAACTTTACATGCACCGATGTCATAAACATCCATATTTTTTATTTTTTTGGAATGAAATCATGTGGGATTTAGATCATCATATATCACCGTGATGTTATTCAAAATTCAACTAAATTCGAGACTCCTAAGCCAACATCAGGACTGTGAAATTTTAACGGTCTCAGAATTGTTGAAATTTAATCATTCCAGATGAACATGTTAGGAATGTTTGTTTTATACGAAATTTGAAACACGGATTCCACTAATAGTTCTAAGTAGATCCCCCAAGGTTTTGTTTCAAAAAAATAGACATTTGTGATATCGGTACATGCAAAGTTACATGCCCCTTGGTGCAATCTCCCCAACCTCATAGAGATTTAACATTTGTGGTGATATTGGAATAAATGGGAACATGTAAAAAATAGAAAAATCAGCAATCTGTAGCAATAGTCGGTTGAATACGTGAATATCCAGGCTAAATATTTGGGTTAGACCGAATATTGACTGAATATAATATTCTACCGAATAGAATATTCGATCCGAATATTTGGTCCATTCGATTGAATATTGCAACAATAGTGAGGCCATGAATGGATCATTTCACACAAGTGCCCTTCTCAACATGCATAGAGTAAAGATCTAGATAAGTTCACAAATTGTTCACTCATTTATTTGACAAGGGTAATATAGAGAGAGCAATGCATATATCATGCCAACAAGTGTTTTTTAATTAATTGACCTTAGAAATTTTGTATAATCTAACAAAAAATGAGTAAGACAGTAAAGAAAGCAAAAAGAGGGGTGAAAAGAAAAGAAAAAGAAGAATTAGGTAAAGGAAGAATGTAAAAAAGGGAATATATGCATTAACTCTCCCTCTAATGGACCTTATTATCTAATTGTACCTCCTTTGAGGGCGAAATGAAAATCAAGTACGTTGCATGCCTATATTGGTCTCTAGATACTCGCATACATCTCTGTGTCCAAAGGTAATAGAAAGCTTATATAACACATAATCCTCCCTGATTAGGGCGAGTATATAAGATGGAAGAGTTTCTGAGATGTATTATTGTGTTCTCAGGTTTGTGTCTGCTTTTTACATGTCCACCAGACATACCACCAGACCATACGTAGCATAGTTCAATCAACTTTAAATCTTTAATGGATTATGAAATTCTGAATATCATCTCAGTTTATGCACCGCAAATTAGTTTAGATGAAAGGATCAAGCAAGCTTTTTTGGAGGATCTGGATAAGATTTTGCAACCAATCCCACAATGAGAGATGATTTGTCTGGGTGGAGATCTTAATGGACATGTGAGAAAGGATGCTTCAGGGTATGCAAGTGTTCATGAAGGCCATGGCTTCGAGGATAGAAATGAAGAGGGAAACGTCATTCTAGATTTTGTAACAGCTTATGATCTTTTCATAGCAAACACTCTTTTCAAGAAGAGGGAGGAGCATTTAATTACTTATAAGAGTGGCCCGACTAGAACATAAATAGATTACTTTGCATTGAGGAGAAGAGATCAGTTGTATTGCAAAGACTGCAAAATAATCCCAGGAGAGAGTTTTACAACCCAACATTTCTTGTTAGTCATGTATGTGCAAATAAAAGGGCTGGTAAAGAAAATGAGGGTTTTCAAGATCACTAGAACTAGATGGTGGAATCTTCAACTGAAGCAATCGAACTTTAGGGAGAAGGTTTTAGAAAACTTATCTTGGGATTGTAACAGAAGTACAAACGAAATGTGGAAGGCAGTAACATCTTGTATCCGAACAGTAACCAAAGAAATGCTAGGCGAGTCAAAGGGAAGAGTTACATGCCAAAAGGAGGATTGGTGGTGGAGTAGAGGGGTGAAAAAGAAGCTTAAAATTAAAAGAGCATGTTTTAAAGCTATGTCTAAGGATAAAACAAAGGAAACAATCACAAACTACACAATAGCAAGAAGGAAGCAAAGAAGGCTGTAAGTGAAGCTAATTCAAAATCTTATGAAGTTTTGTACAAAAATCTCGATTTTAAAGAGGGCCAGAAAGATATATTCAGGTTGGTAAAAATAAAAGAAAGAAAGATCAAAGACCTTTCTCAAGTGAGATGCATTAAAGATGAAGAAGGCCATGTGTTTGTTACTCAGAAGGATATAAAGATTAGATGGAACAGTATTTCCATAAGCTTTTCATTGGGGAAGGAAATAAAGAGATCATTTGTAACATCCTTAAATCCTAATGACTAATTAAGCCAAGATGGTGAATCATTAGTGAGCTTGATAGAAATTAGAGATGCCATTAATGGTTAATTGTGATAATTGTAGCTAGAGGTGATTAAGTGGCTAAGTATGATTAGTAATGTGATTACTATTCATGGGTGGGCCTTGGTTGCAATTAGGAGGAGTTGGTGGGGTTTATGTTGCAATTTTCCCAAGGATATAACCTCCCTAAGGTGTCACCCCTTCCTCCCACTTCATCTTCTTCCTCTTGAAATCTTGGAGCTCTTTTCTCCATGGCTGAAAAATCCATGGATCTCCATCTTCTTTTTTAGTTTTCTCCCTCATTTCTCCACCAAAATTCGAGTTCTTGGGCTCAAATCAAAGCTGGGAAGGAGAGGATCTTGGATCTTACATTGCATATAAGATCAAGGGCCAAAGAAGAGGAGGAATCCAAGCTTGAAGCTCAAGGTGTGGACAGCCCAACATTTTCTTGGAGAGTTCTTCAAGCTTTTGAAAGGTTGATTTGAGGTACAAATTAAACCCTTCTCTTGCTGCCATTTGTAGAGTTTTTACCACCTATATTCCAGATCTAAGACCAAGTGTTTGTTTTGGGGATTTTGGTTGTAAAAATTTGAGAAAATGGGGCTTAGAGTGGACGGTTTTACTTGGTGTCCAGATCTGGTTGCTTTCTTTTTAATCCAAGTTAGACATGTATTTCTTGATCTTTCTTGGGTTTTCTTGGGTAGATTCATATATTGATTAATACTCCATTAAGTTAGGCTTAAATCCATGGGATTAGATACGAAATTGCATGTGATTATAACATCTTAAAGAGACTATATCTATGGACGGGTATACTGAAATTTCAGATTTTGTTGTTGTTGATTGTTGGCCAATAGCTTACATGATTTGGGTATCTTCTTTAAGTTTCCTTGAGTATATTTGCTTACTGATATGACCTCACTAAATTGACTTATGATTCTTGGTTTTTAATTTGAAAATTTAGGTGATTAAAAATGTTATGGATGTTGTCATATGCATGTAACTGAATGTGTCCAGATCTGTCCATGAACTTTAGGTTAGTGTTTTAAGATGCATTTGAGGAGTTCTTCATGTTTCCTTGAGTGCAATTACTTTTAGATATATACTCTTTCATATTAACCTTTAGTCCATGGAGTTGTTTTAGAAAAATAAGGAGTTTTCAAGAGTTGTTGACTACCTATATCATAGATGTCATTGAATGTCCAGATCTGTCCATACATTTTAAATTAGAGTTTTAGGATGCATTTTAATATATACTCTTTCATAGCAACCTTTAGTCCATGGGTTTGTTTTAGAAAAATGAGGAGTTTTTGAGGAATTATTGACTACCTATATTATATCTCCACTGAATGTTCAGATTGGAGATGGTTGCCTTAGGACTAAGTACATGATTTTGATTATATCCTTAGACATCCTTTGGTGGATTTGACTATAGATATTTAGGGAGTGTAATACACATGAAATCCATGTATTTGGATTGGTTTTGATGAGGATTTTGGAGACAAATTCGGTTGCTGTCCATGAAAAAAACAGTGGCCAAATTTCCATTGTTGAATGTATGTCTAACAAATTTTTAGGCATTCATTAATAAGTTTTAAAAACACCAAGTTCCCTTGTTTCCCTATATTGAAATGGGAAATCAATTAGTGATTTAATCCCAGTCAGGAGAGGGATTAAGATAGGATAATTTTCCTTATTTTTGCAGCCATATGCTTATTATACACATAGGTCTATGAGTGGAATAGATACATACATGATTGGAGCATGGGATGCTCTCTAACAGACCCCCTTTAAATGTTAGACCTTAAAGTAAATTAAACACCTAAATAGCATCTTTAAAGTCATAAAGTTGGGTGTGAACTTAAAAGGACTAGATGCCTTGGATTATTATGAAGTATACACACACAATGACAATGTTTTGGGGTGATCAAAAAGTGAATAGGGTAAATCTCTATTTGTAATCATTTTAGAGCATGCCTTAGGATAATTGCTACTTATAAAGGTGGGCTTGAAACACCTATTATGAAATTTAGAGATTGGGGATGATCTTAAGGATACATATATATATGTAGTTACTATACAGGAAAACAAGACTATATGAACTTGCCATGAAGCAAGTCTTCCTCTAAGGAGTAGCCCGATCCTTATAGGTTTTTCTGAATCTTTTGGGACGTAGGAAAGAACGAAGTTTCCGGTAAGATAGCCAAAATCATAAGATTGATGTTCTTGAGTAGGAAATTAGAGAGAGACTATCGTATCATGTCCGTATCGTCGACCTTGGATCAATAGAGGTTCTTATAGAACAAGTTCGGGTCTAGGACTGATAACTTGTAGATGGCAAACAAATCAAAGAAACCATAGACGCTTAGGGCGTAACATGAAAAAGAAATGGTGATGTCACATATGATCAGTCATGGAGAATGGTGCTCCGACTGTGCGAGGGCGCAGTGACCCTCTCCTGAGCAGGAGATGAGGTCGCTCAGGCTTGGGTAGCGGACATTGGGAGCATGGGTCTAGGATCCCAGTCTTTTTACGTGTTTTCTTCGAGCCGGCTCGGTTTTTACGCTTCGTTGGGATCCACGAGTTGTCTAGATCATTCCGCTGACCCGTTGGTTTTTCTTTGAGAGCCTAGGTTGGGGGTTCTCTGCGGTTAGTTACGAGCTCGTCTGGTTTTTACTTAGCTCTTCTCCTCCGGGAGTTGAGCAACGAGAGAGGAAGTCGGGTCCGGCAGGCTTACCTCTTCTCTTTCCTGCCTCCAGTGGCGTAGTAGTCGTACTACCACTGCCTTTCCCTTGGACCACACTTCCACTGGGATTGGCGAGAGCAGACGAATCCCTTCGGAGGTTTCCTCACCGCTATAATTATTACTCTTCCACCAGGTTGTGCTCTGGTGATGGGATTGTGATTAACAGACTTGTGACATTTCACCAATTGCCCAGTTAAGATGAAGTTTCATCAGTAGACATTGATGTCCCATAAATATCTTTCCACTATGTCGTGCACTGGTGATGGGGTAGTGGTCAGTAGACATCAATGTCACCATTTGTACCTTTCCGCTATGTCGTGCACTGGTGATGGGGTAGTGGTTAGCAGATACTGATGACTTCATTATTACCTTTCCACCATGTCGTGCACTGGTGATGGGGTACTGGATAACAAACACTAAAAACTTCATCAATACCTTTCTGTCAGGTTTATGACCTCGTGATGGGGTAAGAGATATGTGATCTTTAGACTCTTCCGCTACGAGACTAATGACGACAGTACCGTTAGTCAAGACTAACGAGGAGTGAATGCTGAGAGAGAGTTGTGAGTACACGTACACCTTCGGGAGCAAGCTATCACATGTGTCGACCTAGGATCAATGTGAGTTGAGAGAACAAGCTAGAAGGAGTGTTGGGAACTTAGTTAGGATGCAAGACACCATCGCATGCCTACGGATGCACCCCAACCCTGAGGCATACACCATACCTCAGAGTCATAGTGTGAGGTTCAACCTGGACTTTGAAATCCTACCCGGATATCAAGGTCCTAACCGGACCAAGACCACAGACTTACTTCTAGGCTTGAGTTGTTGTTGGTTAGTTCCATTGACCAAGGGAGACACAGTGTGGTAGTGAGCGAGTGTGTTCTGTTAGACTTCTGAAAGCAAGTAAATAATTTAAAAGAATCTATTAACCCACTTTTACTTGCTAGCTTCTTTTGTTAGTCTTTGCTTACTACTTTCCTTAGTAGAACTGTGTAGAATTTGTACTCGACAACTTTGTGACAGATACTTGCTTGTCCTTTTTCTACTATGGCAGGCAAAGGGCCTGCGATCGAGTAGCCGACGTACTTGGGGCTGCTGTTGTTCTTTTGGTGCTGACACTTACAGAGCAGGTATATTCTTTTGGAGCTCATTAGACAGTTGTTTGTTGTGTTCTCCTCTGTAGTGTTATTTTTGGGATACATACATGTATATTGAATGTTGCGAAACTTCAGCATGTATATGAATGAAATGAAAATGAATGGATATGTTGTCGTTCAGTTCTGGTGTACTACTTACTTCCGCTTTTAGTTTTTTTTGTGGTTGCTTGCTTAGCCAAATTTAAATCTTGTGAATGTCATGTTTAAAAAAAAAATTCCCCAGGTTTTCATAAGCATGAGATTAACTTAAGCTTGTTAAGTGTGCAAATGACGTTTTTGACGGGTAACCTAAGGTCCTCGGGAGGACGGTCGTTACATCATTTTGGGTAATCTAGCTAGTAGTGAATGTTACTTAAATCGTGCAAGCTATAGACGAATACAAAGAAAGGAAGTAGATGAGGCTTCCAAGGTTATGAGAATTGGGAAAGGTGTAGGACAGGATGACATTCCTATAGAAATATGGGGAGTTTTAGGTGAGCATGGTTTGACTTGGCTTACAAATTTATTCAATGTTATTTGACGAAGTAAGAAAATGCCTGAAAATTGGAGGAGAAGTATCGTGGTGCCTTTTTATAAGAACAAAGGGGACATTCAAAATTGTTCAAATTACAGAGGTATCAAGCTGATGAGTCAAACTACGAAAATTTGGGAATATGTGATCGAAAAAAGATTGAGACAAGTTTCCAATATAAAAGAAAACCAACTCGAATTCATGCCAGATCACTCAACCATTGAAGCCATACATTTGCTAAGGAGAACAATAGAGATTTATAGAGCTAAAAGGAAAACATACATATGATTTTTATTGATTTGGAGAAAGCTTATGATTATGTCCCGCGTGAGATATTGTGGAGAGTTTTGGAGAAGAGACAAGTACATGCCCTATACGTTAACCTCATAAAGGATATGAATTATCTTGTGTAAGGATCTAGTCTGGGAAACTGATTATTTTGACATCATGATTGGTTTACATCAAGGTTCAACTTTGAGTCCATTTCTTTTTACTTGATTATAGACGAGTTGACAAGTCACATTCAAGATGAGATACCTTGATGTATGTTATTTGCTGATGAGATTGTGTTGATTGATGAGACTAGAAATGGAGAAAATAAAAAGCTTGAGATCTGGAGATGTGGATTGGAGACTAAAGGTTTTCGTATAAGTAGGGCTAAGACTGAATATATAGAGTGCACTTTTGATGGAAACAATGACGAAAGAATCGAAGTAAAGATTGGTGACGATAACATTCAGAAGAGGAATTCTTTTAGATACCTGGGATCTATTTTACAACATGATGGGGAAACTTATGGAGATGTTACGAATAGAATAAATGCAGGATGGCTAAAGTGGAGAGGAGCCTCTATTGTTCTGTGTGATAAAAAAATTCCTTTGAAAATCAAAGTAAAGTTTTACAAAACAACCGTGAGACCTGCTATACTCTATGGATCTAAATGTTGGCATGTGAACCATAGACATGTGTAAGAGAATGACAGTAGCAAAAATAAAAATGCTAAGGTGGATGTGTGGACACACATGTAAAAATCGGATTTATAACGATGCAATCAGAATGAAAGTTGGTGTAGCTCTGATCGATATTAAGATGTGAGAACATCGCTTAATGTGGTTTGGTTATTTGCAAAGGAGGTCAACTGATGCACCGGTCAGGAAGTGCGAGTTTTGGGATGTTGAGCCGGCTAAGAGAGGACGAGGAAAGCCCAAGAAGTGTTGGAATGAGACTATACAAAGGGATCTTAGTTTTTTGGATCTAAGCCCGAGAATTACCTAAGATAGATCTGAATGGATGCAAAGAATCTATGTAGCTGTGGAAAGGAAAATAGAATAGTATATTCATCGTAGCCTTAGAGCTCTCTTATATAGGAGAAAAGCTCTATGCGAAAATTACATAAAGAGGACATGATAAATAAAAAATATAAATAAACCTCAGAGAGATACAAATATCTCAACAACAACGATGAAAAGGACCTCTAGCAAGGGCTTTCGTGAACATATCTGCAATCTGGTTACCTGAAGCAACATGAGACATGGAAATGAGTCCCTTCTAAATTAGATCTCGAGTGTAATGACAATCTAACTTAATGTGCTTGGTTCCTTCATGGAATGCTGGGCTATTAGCTATAAACATAACAACTTGGTTGTCGCATTGGAGGTGCATGGGAAGAGACACCTCAATAGTTAGGTCAGTTAGGACGGATCTGGCCCACATCATCTCCGTTGTGCCATAGCTCTATACTCTGATTTAGCACTAGATCTAGCCACCATTGTTTGTTTCTTACTCTTCCATGAAACCAGTGAGCTACCTAAAAACACGGTGAAACCTGATGAGTACTTCCTGTCTGTTGAGATAATTATATCTCTTAGTACCTATTTTATATTTTATGTTTTCTTTGTGTATCACTCATGTAATTAACCCATGGCTTTTCTCCTATATAAGAGAGCCCTGGGATCCCTTCAATAACAGGTCTCATTTTTATCCCAACATGGTATCAAAGCAACGGTCCTAGACCGGGGTTCTCGTACCCTAACCCTTCACCAGCCAGCCCCCCTCCCCCCTCTCTCTCGGCGCGCCACCGCACCTTCGGCGGCACCACCCGCAGCGCCACCACCCTCCCAGCGGCCCCGCCCAGCCCTGCCGTGCTCCAGCGGCCCCTCCCAGCCCCGTCGTGCTCCAACGGGCCCTCCTGCTCCCTCCCGCGCCACCTTCCAGGGTCAGCGGTGCTGCCCTCTCTACAGCGACGCCGCACCGCCCCTACTTCGGCGCTGCTGCCCTCTCCACAGGGGCTTCAGCGCCCGCCTAAGGCCCCAAGGCCCTTGTGCGTGCCCGGTGGCCCCCTTTCCAGTCGTATCGAGGTCTGGACTGATTCTAAATATGTGATATAGTCTGATTTATCACGTTATTTGAGGCCCTAGACCTCTAACGAAGCATTAGGGATGAGTGTATAAGTCTATAGATACAACTCATCCCCCCTATGATGCTGTAGACAGGCCTATTATTGAGTTGTTCCCCTCTTGTTCCGCGACTTGGCCTATTGAAGAATGTTAGAAAATAAGGGTGACGTGTTCTCCTCTTCCGGTGCCTTCAAAGGCCTAGCACCTATCGTGAAGATGGACGAGACTAACTACGAGTTATGGTCCTTGCAGTTCCATACCCTAATACAATGCCACAACAAGGAGCATATTTTGATAGACTCGGAGCCGACGGACAAGACTGGGGCCACAGTTGTAAAAGTCAGCCGACTAGGCCGATTAGTCGGCCCGACTAGTCGAGTCGATGGGGTAGCCAACTCGACTAGGCCTAGTCGGCCATTAGTCGATCAATCCGACTAATCGGGCCGACTAGTCAGCCTAGTCGGCTGACTACAAGGCCAACTTTTACATAGAGATTTTTAAATTTTTTAGTTTTTCAATTTTTTTAAAAGCAAACTTATTCTAATATGCTTAATGTTATATTTAAAGACAATTACTTCTTTTATTTCATTATGATAGTATAGAAAATATACAAATCAATGTAAATATATAAGAATATGCGTATAAAAATTGATTTATATATTTAAAATAATTAAAAATTCAAAACCAACTAATGGCTGACTAAATCCAATTAGTCGCCCGACTGTCGATTAATCCTTAGTTAGTGACCTTGCCGACCGAGTACCGACTACCGCTTTCTGTAACCTTGACTGGGGCAAATGCGTCATGGAAGCAAGATGATGCTGTTGGGAAACGTGAATGAGATGATTCTATTCCATAGCCCTAGGCTCTCTTATATAGGAGAGTAGCCTATGGGTAAATTACATAAAGAGAATAACAAGAAAATAAAATAACAAAGAGATACTGTTACTTAATATGCGTCAACACTCCCCCTCAAGATGGAGCATAGATGTCAATCATGCTCAGCTTGGAAGCACACTTCTGAAATGGACCTCGTAACAATGCCTTGGTGAATATATCTGCAGTCTGGTTCTCTGAGGTAACATGAGATGTGGCAATGAATCCTTTCTGAATCATATCACGTATGAAGTGACAATCCACCTCAATATGCTTGGTCCGTTCATGGAATGCAGGGTTGTTTGCAATAAACAAGGCAGCCTGATTATCACACTCCAAGTTCATAGGAAGTGGTACATCTAAGCACAAATCTGTCAGCACCGCTTTCACCCACATCATCTCTGTAGTAGCCTGGGCCATAGCCCTATATTCGGATTCAGCACTAGATCTAGCTACCACAGTTTGTTTCTTGCTCCTCCATGAGACTAGAGCATCTCCTACATAGACAGCATACCCTGAGGTGGACTTCCTACCTTAGGACATCCTGCATAGTCTGCATCTGCGCATGCTGAGATAGAAATTCCCTTTCCTTTCTTGAATAGCAGACCTTTACCTGGAGAAGATTTGAGATATCTAAGAATCATGTGTATTGCATCCATATGCACCTGGCGTGGCTGCTCCATGAATTGGCTCACACGGCTCACTGCAAATAATATATCTGGCCTAGTAATCGTGACATATAACAATTTGCCTACCAGTTCTCTATATCTTCTCCTGTCCACCTCCTCTGTGTCATCATCATACAGCTTCATGCTAGGGTCCATTGGTGTCGTAGCAGGTCGACACCCTAGCATACCTGTCTCACTCAGTAGATCTGTAACGTACTTCCTCTGTGACATGACTAATCCATGCGGATTTCTGGCGAATTCCAGCCCCAGAAAATATCTAAGGACTCCCAGGTCCTTGGTGACAAACTCAGTCCCCAGCCTTTCCTTTGCCTGCTTAATACCCTGGTCATCATCACCTGTAATCAAGATATCGTCAACATAAACCATGATTACAATAATACCTCTCGCCGTCTTCTGTACAAACAAGGAATGATCAGCATTGGAGCGTTTATATCCTTGTTTCTCAAAGAGGTCTGACAGCTTCTGGAACCATGCTCTGGGGCTCTGCTTAAGGCCATAGATGGCCTTATGTAACCTGCAAACCTTGGAACACTCCCCCTCAACAGCAAAACCTGGTGGCTGTTGCATGTATACTTCCTCCTGCAGGTCGCCATACAGAAATGCGTTCTTCACATCTAGTTGATAGAGTGGCCAGTCTCTAGTAACTGCAACTGATAACAAGATCCGCAGAGTGGAATGACGCGCCACAGGGGAGAACGTGTCAAGGTAATCTACTCCATATGTCTGTGTGAATCCCCTTGCGACTAGGCGTGCCTTGTACCTGTCAATGGAGCCATCTGCATTTTGTTTAACTGTAAACACCCATTTGCAACTCACCGGGTTTACATCTGGAGGTATAGTAACCAAACTCCATGTTCCTCTCGACTGAAGTGCCGCCATCTCTTCCTCCATTGCTAGCCTCCATGTAGAATCCTGCAAAGCCTCATGGTGGTTCCGTGGAATATCTGTAGCTGAAAGTGCCAATGCAAACGTCCTGAAGGGTCCAGATAGCCTCTCAAACGATACAGCTGCTGATACTGGATATTTGGCACAGCTTCTCTTCGGCTTGCGTAGAGCGATTGGAACGTCCAGATCCTCTGTGGTAACACCATGCTCCTGTAATGCATCCTGCTGAGAAATGTCGTCAGATCCATCAACATTAATATTTTCATTACATACCATAGGCGAGCTAGTTGACTGGTCAGGGCCATGAGCTGGATGCGGCCTGCGGGTGTAATGGAATGGTAACGGGGATACTGTTGGTGGCGGTGGAGGTGGCGGCGGTGGTGGTGGTGGTGGTAATGGTGGTGACGGCTGTGATGTTGGTGGTGACGGCTGTGATGTTGGTGGTGCCATGAATACAGTATCAGGAGATAATGGTGGTGGCTGCATGTTCCCGGATTCTGAAAAATACATAATGGATTCAAAGAATGTAACATCTGCACTGATCATATACCGCCGACGCACAGGGTCAAAACACTTGTACCCCTTTTGAGTTTTGGAGTACCCCACAAAGACACACTTGACAGCCCTAGGAGAGAGCTTGTCAGAACCAGGCAACAACTGATGGACAAATGCGACTGACCCAAACACACGAGGAGTAAGAATGAACAGATCCTTGTCCGGATAAATAAGTGAAAAGGGAACCTGTTCATTCACGACAGACGAGGGCATACGATTTATAAGATAACATGCAGTGAGGACTGCATCACCCCAGTAGGAATACGGAACATGACTCTGAATGAGAAGTGACCTTGTAACATCAAGAAGGTGACGGTGTTTTCTTTCTGCAACCCCGTTTTGTTGAGACGTATGAGCACAGGATGTTTGGTGAACAATTCCTTTAGAGGAGTAGTAGTTGGCTAGATTGTTAGTGCACAACTCTAAGGCATTGTCAGTTCTCATAATTTTGACCGTTGTGGAAAAAACATTCTGAATCTCATTTAGAAAGTGAATAATAATATTTCCAGCTTCAGACTTATTTTTCATTAGAAATACCCATGATGCTCTAGAAAAGTCATCCACAAATACAATATAAAACCTGTGCCCCTGATGATCGGGAACACGACTCGGACCCCAGACGTCTACATGAAACAACTCAAACTTGGAGTTACTACTCCGACCTTGACTACTGGGAAAAGATGACCTGTGATGTTTTCCCAACTGACACGCCTCACACTGGATAGGTGTGTGAGGAAGACTATAAGGTAGGACTAGACGCAACTTCTGAAGCGGTAAATGACCAAAACGCAGATGCCACAGGAGAGGAGATACTTGTTCTGCGGGAGAAGCTGTGATTCCGGCAAACGGGGTCGGTGGTTCAGACGATAAAGGCCTCCTTGCTCATAGCCATGACCAATCACGTTGCCCGTACGGATGTCCTGAAAAATCAAGGAAGATGAATCAAAAATAGCTCGACAATGGAGATCCTTCGTAATCTGACTAATCGACAACAGATTCATAGAAAAATGCGGTGCATGCAAAACATTCTTAAGCTGCATAGAGGATGTCAATCTAATCTCCCCCTGACCCGTGATAGGGGAATGTGTGCCATTGGCAATCACTACTGTCCGTCCTGGAGGAATCTGAGTATATCCTGTAAGTACACCCTGGTCACCACATAGATGATGTGTAGCGCCCGAGTCCATGATCCATGGCAATGTATCCGATCTACTACTGTGGAGAGCAAGTGTACTACCTGAAGTACTCGTAGAGGCAGAAGCAGACGCAGCAGCATCAGTATGATTCTCTGTCGACGGTGCTGGGCCAGATGGTGGTATAATGCCCCTAAGACGGGCAACCAGATCATCAAATCGTTGATCCAGTGTAGCTGCAGACGGGGGCTCTATCTGCTCAGCGGCTCGTGCAGATGCAGGAAATCCATGCTTTGAGTAGCATGTATCTTCAGTATGTCCGACTCGGTGACAATATGAGCATGTTGGCCTAGTGCGGCCACCCCTTCCACGAGGAGTACGTCCACGGCCCTGGTAATGAGAACCACGGCCTCTGTTGGCCGCCATGGCAGAGGGATTCTGACTCGCAGCTGCTGAAGGTACTGTGATCCTACTCAATCTGTGAAAAACCTCCTCCATGGGAGGAATAGTCGAGTCTGCCAAAATCTGTGAACGTGCTGCCTCATATTCTGGATCAAGTGCAGCGAGAAACACACCCACCATCGTCGCATTCCTATATGTCTTCTGCTGTTCTGGCGTGGCGGTAAGAGGCATGAAGCTGTAGAGCTTCTCAAACATCCCTCTCAATGATGTATAGAGAGAATGTAAAGGACGGTCGTTCTGCTTTATTGTGAATATGTCATGTTGTAGCTGCAGGATCTTCGTCTCATTTTTCGCCTGAGAATACGTTGCTGCCAGGATATCCCACATGTCTTTAGCCGTGGGTTGATGTAAGATGTCATTGGCAATTTCAATAGCCAATGTACCGGATAGCCACACCTTGGCATATGCATCATCGGCCTCCCAAGAGGCATGAACTCCAGTCTTCTCTGCAGGCTCTGGCTCGGTAAGAATGTGCTTCTTACCTGTAGACTTCATCATGCTCATGAACTGCATTGCCCACAGTTCATAGTTCGTACCATCCATTTTGACAATAGGCGCTGGACCACGAAATGCGCCAATAGAGGGGATATCTGCCTTGCTGTCCGACATACTGGAAGCGGAAGACTGGAGCGACTGAAAGAGAAATAATCTTTGTCTACAGTGACATAAACGGGATTAGTTGCGTGTGTAGACTTCAAGCAACTAACCCCATATAGATCCGGATCTGTGCCCTAGGGTTTCGGGACTTAGGGCACGTAAGCGCGTGCGAGGGGCACGCGCGCACGCACCTGGAGTATCACGCGTGCACTGGAGCGCGCTACTGGAGAATCACACGCGCACTGGAGCGCGCAACTGTGCACGTAATAGTGCGCACAGTTGCACGGGGATGCTGCGCACAGTGCTGTGCGAGTAGAGGCGCAAGACTTATGCGCGTAGGCGTGCAGCGATGCACGCACAGGCGTGCGAGGCTATGCGCGAGCGTGTGCGATGCACGCAGAAGCGCCGATGATGCGTAAGGTGCGCGCGCACAGGCGCTGGAGTCGATGCGGCGTCGCCTACACGGAGATGGTGGCTGATCGGCTGGGCGGCGCCGACTCGAAGGAGAGAGAGAGAAGAGAGGCCGGCGGGTGGGGTTAGGGTTAGGGTTAGGTTTCGAGAACTCCGGTCTAGGACCGTCGCTCTGATACCATGTTGGGAAACGTGAATGAGATGATTCTATTCCATAGCCCTAGGCTCTCTTATATAGGAGAGTAGCCTATGGGTAAATTACATAAAGAGAATAACAAGAAAATAAATTAACAAAGAGATACTGTTACTTAATATGCGTCAACAGATGCCTATGCTCGTATCTGGCTCTCTGGGACACTTAGCACAGATATTGCTAATGATATTGTCAATCAGCCAATTGCAAAGGCCATGTAGGATATATTGGCTGCTACATATGGCCAGGCGAAGAATGAAAGCAAGATCCTCCAACTTCAGTTTGACATTTTCTCGACCAAGCATAATGGTCGACCTCTCCATGCCCACTTCGCACATCTAAGAGGCATGTTTGAACGACTCCACAGTTTCATGCCTATTACTACAAGCGTGGAACAACAACAGGCGTATCAGAATGCCACTATGACTGGAGTTTTCTTATCTTCCCTTGACTCAGAGTATGATGTTGCTCGTACCCAACTTCTAACTAGCGAGAACATACCACCAATGGAGGAGGTCTACAAACGTCTGAGTAGGATCAATACCACGCCTACAACTACGCCATAGAAAACATCTTCAGATATGACCGCCTCTCGAGGCCGTGAAGGCTCGTACCAGTTCTGTGACCGTGGCCCTCGTGGTCGGGGTGGAGGACGTCAGAGAGGTCCATGTTCCTATTGTCATCGTCCTGGACACTCGGAGGAGACATGCTTTCATAAGCATAGATATCCAGCGTCTGCACCCATTGCAGAGCAGACAGACTCTTCACCATCCCCTACTGCAGATACACGTTTTGATGATCTAGTCTCGAGACTTCGAGAAATGGTGACCACCCCTGTGTCTCAGACTGCAGGCCCATCAGATGCAGCGGGCAATGCCAGAGCATTGTCTAGTTCCTCAAGTATTCCCTAAGTGTTTACCAGTAGTAGCAGTTCTGATGTAACAGATTGGATAATGGATTCTGGAGCGTCCCATCATATGTGTGGCGATCAGACGCAGTTTACCTCTTACAGATCTATTCCTCCTGGGCGATCTGTGATCATTGCCAATGGAGTTCGGCTACCCATTGTTGGTCAGGGGAGGATTGATTGAGCACCTTCTATGTCTTCAGAATGTCTTACATGCTCCAGATTTTCAAATGAATCTTGTCTATCAGTCAAATTACAAAAGATTTACACTGTTGTGCCATCTTTGACCCCTCTTCTCTTATGTTTCAGGACATACTAACTGGCAGGATGGTTATTCATGGCCATGAGCAGAGAGAATTGTACAAGCTTGCAGTTCCATCATGTGCTGGAGTAGCCTCTATTCCATCTGGTCATGTTTCTCCTTTCACGTGGCATCTTCGTTTTGGTCACCTGCCTCTTCAAAAGATGATAAGGGTTCTACCGCAAATATCTCCTAATTGGATTGTGAAGCTTATCAACTTGGAAACATCATCGCTCCACTTTTCCGAGTCGTCCGAGTCGTACTAGTCGTCAGTCTTTCGAGATGTTTCATTTTGACATTTGTGGTCCCAGTCGTGTTCCTGACCATCAGGGGCATCGATTTTATATGGTTGTTGTAGATAATTATTCTAGACTCTCTTGGGTTTTTTTGTTAAAACATAAGTCTGAAGCAGGTTCGATGATTAAGACCTTTCTCATTGAAGTGAACAATATTTTCTCTGCCAACGTTAAATTCATTCGTACTGATAATGCTTTGGAATTCTCTACATTACGCTTAGCAGAATTTCTCAGATCTTTGAGTATTGTTCATCAGACTTCTTGCAATTATACATCACAACAAAATGGTGTGGCAGAACGTAAACATCGACACCTTCTTGACGTCACAAGAACCTTGTTGATTCACAATCATACTCTACATTCTTTCTGGGGAGATGCGGTTCTCACAGCTTGCCACCTGGTGAATCGTATGCCTTCCACTACTCTTGGCGAGAAGATCCCCTTTCAGATTGCATTTCCCGAGAAAGAACTCTTCTCTCATCCTCCCAGGGTATTTGGATCGGTTGCTTTTGTTCACGACTTTACTCCTGGTTAGGACAAGCTCTCTCCTAGAGCTGTCAAATGTGTTTTGTTGGTTATTCACGTACCCAAAAGGGATATTGATGTTTTGACCCTATTGGAAAGAAATACTACGTGAGTGCTGACGTTAGATTTTTTGAATCTATTATGTATTTCTCTCCTACAGGTGACAGTTTGTCCCATGCTGGCTCTAGAGAGGATGAGGTGGTTCCCCTACCTCCATCTTCTCCTTCCCATGCTACTTCCGATGCTCCTCGATCATCTCCACCTCCACCTCCACCTCCTACCACCAAGTCCACGTTTTTACCCTATGTTTATTCTCGCAGGTCTTCTACTCGCTTCTCTGCTCATGCGCCATCGACATCATCCACCATGCCTCAGGTATGTCATGAACATATTATTTCTACTGATGGCACTGGCAATTTAAATGCTACACAGGATGAGTTAGTTCCAGAGGATGAGGAGGCTAATGATCTGGACATACCTATTGCCCTAAGGAAACCTCGTCGCAAATGTGACACGTACCCTCTTGTTGCGCCGTATCCTTGGATCACCTTTCCGCAGATTACAGGAAGTTTGTGGTGGGACTATCGGCAGTCAATATCCCACGAATATATCAAGAGGCACTTCAGGATAGCAGGTGGCGACTTGCAATGGAAGAAGAAATGGTGGCCCTACAGTCACGTGGGACCTGGAGCATTGTTTCTGCTCTCCAGGTGCCTCTGTGGTTAGCTGCAAATGGATTTTTATGGTTAAGCAGAGGGCAGATGGCAGTGTGGACCGCTACAAGGCAAGGTTTGTGGCTCGGGACTTTACTCAAACCTATGGTGTGGACTATCAGGACACCTTCTCTCCAGTAGCAAGACACTCGACACTACGCATTCTTCTCTATGTTGTTGTTTCGCGGGACTGGCCTTTATACCGGCTTGATGTGAAGAACGCATTCCTCTATGGTGATCTATAGGAGGAAGTATACATGCAACCGCCACCAAGATTTGCTACTGAGGGGGAGTCCCAGAAGGTGTGTAGACTCCATAAGGCGATTTATGGCCTGAAGCAGAGTCTGAGAGCTTGGTACCAAAAGCTATCAGAGCAGATAGAGCAACGGGGGTTTGTTCGGTCTACTGCAGATCACTCACTGTTTGTTCAAAGGACATAAAGAGGTACTGTGGCTATTCTTGTTTATGTGGATGATATTGTTATTACAGGAGATGATGAGCATGGCATTCATACTGCCAAGGAGTTTCTTGTTCAACAGTTCGTGACTAAGGACCTTGGCAAGCTCCGTTACTTCATTGGGTTGGAATTCGCCAGGAACCAGCGTGTCCTGGTAATGACTCAGAGGAAGCTTGTTATGGATCTTCTCTCTGAGACAGGTATGACAGGGTGTAAACCTACTACCACACCTATGGATGCAAGTATGAGTCTATATGATGAGGATGTTGGGAAAAATAAGAGAGTTGTTTATTCCATACGCCCTAGGCTCTCTTATATAGGAGAGTAACCTATGGGTAAATTACATCAAGAGTCCAAAATAAAAGAGAAAATATGAAACGGTACAAAATAGCATAGCATATATCACTACACTCCCCCTCAAGGTGGAGCATAGATGTTGATCATTCTCAGCTTGGACGAGCACTTCTGGAATGTCCCTCTAAGTAACGCCTTGGTAAAGATGTATGTAGTTTGGTCCCCTGAGCTAATATGGGATGTAGAAATAAACCCCTTCTGAATCATATCTCGTATAAAGTGACAATCAACCTCAATGTGCTTGGTTCTTTCATGAAATGCTGGATTATTTGCAATAAATATAGCAACTTGATTGTCACATTCCAGATTTATAGGAAGTGGGACATCTATATATAGATCTGTAAGAACAGCTTTCACCACATCATTTCTGTACTGACCTGGGCCATAGCCCTATATTTAGACTGAGCACTGGATCTGGCTACAACCGTTTGCTTCTTGCTTCTCCATGAGACCAGAGAGTTTCCGACATACACAACAAATCCAGCGGTAGACTTCCTATCATTGGGGCATCCTGCGTAATCTGCATCTGCACATGCTGAAATAGTCATCTCCTTGTCTTTCTTGAACAACAGACCTGCACCTGGAGATGACTTAAGATACCTGAGTATCATATGTATAACATCAATATGTACCTGACATGGTTGCTCCATGAACTGGCTCACCCGACTAACAACAAAAGAGATATCGGGTCTGGTAATAGTAACATAGAGAAGCTTGCCCACCAGTTTACTGTATCTTCTCCTATCCACCTCATCAGTGTCGTCATCATATAATTTCATACTCGGATCCATGGGTGTAGTGGCAGGTCGGCAACCAAGCATTCTTTTTTCACTCAACAGGTTAGTGATATATTTCCTCTAGGTCATTACCAGTCCATGAGGGTTTCTGGTGAACTCCAGTCCCAGAAAATATCTAAGAACTCCAAGATCCTTGGTGACAAATTCACGACCTAGCATTTCTTTCGCCCTCTGAATTCCTTGTTCATCATCACCTGTAATCAAGATATCATCTACATATACCATGATTGCAATGATACCTCTGTATGTCTACTGTGTGAACAAAGAATCATCTGCATTGGAGCGTCTGTACCCCTATTTTTCAAACAAGTCTGAGAGCTTCTGGAGCTAAGCTATGGGGCTCTGCTAAAGGCCATAGATGGCCTTATGAAGTCTACACACCTTAGAACACTCCCCCTCAACAGCAAAACCAGGTGGTTGTTGCATGTAGACTTCCTCGTGCAAGTCACCATATAAAAATGCATTCTTCACATCTAATTGGAATAGTGGCCAATCACGAGTAATCGCAACAAAAAGAAGGATCCGTAGGGCCGAATGGTGTGCAACCGGCGAGAATGTATCAAGATAATCCACCCCTTATGTCTGTGTAAATCCACGAGCAACCAGGCATGCCTTGTATCTGTCAATGCTGCCATCTGCATTTTATTTAACTGTGAAGACCCATTTGCAGCTCACTGTAGACACATCGGTAGGTGCAGTGACAAGGCTCCAGGTACCTCTCGACTGAAGAGCAGCCATCTCTTCTTCCATGGCTAGACGCCATCTACTGTCCTTCAACATCTTGGTAATTTCGTGGAAAATCCACCGCCGATAGTACAATGACAAAGCTCCTGAAGTCCCCAGATAAACGATCAAAAGAGACAGTGGATGCTATAAGATATGACGCGCAGCTGCGCTTCTGCTTCCGGAGTGCAATAGGTAGATCCAAATCACCTGCATCCTCATCTGGCCTCTGTAACACATCCTACTCAGGTAAATCGTTAGATCCATCAATATTGATTATATTATCGGAACATACATTAGGCGAGCTAGATGATGAGTGGTGACCATGAGCAGAAGCAGGCCGACGGGTATAGTGGAGTGGTAATGGGGGAACAGGAACTGTAACAGGAGGTGTAGGAGATGTAGGTAGTGGTGGAGGTGGGAATGGTGGTGGCATGTATATAGCTTCATCAGTGTCTGAGGATACCAACTGGTCACCTGTAGAAGAGAAGTACATAACAGACTCGAAAAAGGTAACATCAGCACTAATAAAATATTTCCTGCGTAATGGATCATAACACCTGTACCTCTTTTGTGTTCTGGAGTACCCGACGAAAACACACTTGACAGCCTTGGGAGAGAGCTTGTCAATACCTGGAGACAACTGGTGAACAAAGGCCACCGAGCCAAACACGCGTGGAGTGAGGGAGAACAATTCTTTTTCAGAACAGACTAGGGAGAAAGGAATCTTCTCACCTAAGACAGACGGCGGCATACGATTAATGAGATAACATGCCGTGAGGACAGCATTGCCCCAGAAAGAATGAGGAGCATGACTCTGTATGAGAAGCTACCTAGTGACATCAAGTAGATGACGATGTTTCCTTTCTGCAACTCCATTTGGTTGGGAAGTATAGGCACAGGATGTTTGGTGGATAATCCCTTATATTGAAAAATAGTTGGACAAATTATGGGTACAAAATTCCAAGGCATTATCACTTCTCACAATCTTAACAATCTTAACAGATGCAGAAAAAACATTACGAACTTCATTGATAAAATTTATGATAATATTCTCAGCTTCAGATTTATGTCTTAACAAAAAGACCCAAGATACACGAGAAAAATCATCCACAATAACCATATAAAACCTGTGTCCCTGATGATCAGGAACACGATTAGGACCCCAGATGTCGACATGAAACAACTCAAACTTAAAGATACTGCTCCGACTCTGACGACTGGGAAAGGTAGACCGATGATGCTTTCCCAACTGAGAAGCCTCACATTGGATGGACGTGTGAGGTGAAACCTGGGGTAATACGCGACATAATTTCTGAAGCGGTAGATGGCCAAGGCACAAGTGCCATAGGAAGGGAGAGACAGATCCAACAGGAAGAGAGGAGACTCCGGCATATGGGGTTCGACTGAGACGATATAGGCCGCCCTGCTCGTAGCCACGCCCAATCACGTTGCCCGTAAGGATGTCTTGAAAAATGAGATAAAATGGATCAAAAATTGCTCGATAATGTAAATCCTTTGTAATTTGGCTAATGGACAACAAATTCATAGAAAAGTCAGGTGCATGCAACACGTTCTTGAGGTGCATAAAGGATGTCAGGCTAATCTCCCCCTGACCAGTAATCGGGGAGTGCGTCCCATTAGCAATATCCACAGTACGTCCTGGAGGAACCTGTCGGTAGGCCATAAGTAGACCTTGATCACCACACAGATGATGTGGGGCACCAGAGTCCATAATACTCTAAAGTATCAGATCCACTACTGGTACTGAATGCATAAGTGCTACCTAAGGTACTGGTAGAGGCAGAAGCAACAACGTCGGAATGACTCTCGGAGGCAGGCGTTGGTGCAACGGGACCGGATGGAGGAATAATGCCCCTCAGACGAGCTACAAGATCATCAAAACGCTGATCCAAAGATGAAGCAGATGGAGGTTCAATCTGTTCAGCTACTCGTGCAGAAGCAGGAAATCCATGCTTGGAATAGCATGTGTCTTCTGTATGTCCATAACGGTGGCAGAAAGTGCATGATGGCCGAATACAACCTCCTCTGCCTCGTTGTCCACGACCACGAAATTGATGATGGCCCCCACGACCTCGAGAAGCTGCCATAGCGGAAGCAGTCTGATTGGCAGTAGATGAAGGAACAGTAATGTGACTCAGACTGTAAAAGGCTTCCTCCATCGGAGGAATAGTGGAATCTGCCAAGATCTGAGAACGTGCTTCCTCGTACTCTAGATCAAGGGCTGCCAGGAATACACCAACCATAGTGGCATTCCGGTACGTCTTCTGTTGCTCAGGAGTGGTTGTGAGAGGTATGAAGCTGTAGAGCTTCTCGAACATTCCACGTAAAGACGTGTATAATGAGTTTAAAGACCGGCCAATCTGTTTGATTGTGAAGATGTCATGCTGGAGTTGCAGAATCTTCGTCTCATTCTTTGTCTATGAAAATGTAGCAGCCAGAATATCCCACATTACTTTTGCAGTGGGCTGATCGAGAATATCATTGGCAATCTCAATTGCTAGAGTTCCTGATAGCCAACCCTTGGCATATGCATCATCTGCCTCCCATGAGGCGTTGACCCCAGTCTTCTCAGCAGGCTCTTCCTCAGTAAGAATGCGCTTCTTACCGGTTGACTTCATCATACTCATGAATAGCATATGCCCACAGTTCGTAATTTGATCTGTCCATCTTCCCAATAGGCGCTGGAACTCTGAAGGCGCCTGTAGATGGGATATCTGCCTTGCTTTCAAACATGATGATAATAGAAGACTAGGGTAGTAGACTGAAGATATGATCATCTACACTGACATTCACGGGTTTAGTTGCATGTGTAGACTCAAGCAACAAAATCCATTAACTTGAAAACGCAAGCGAGAGTCTCCTCTATCACGAAGGTACCCTAGGGTTAGACGAACCCTAGGATGTGGGACTGCTCGCAAGTCCTAGGAGGGCCGAGATGCGCTGGAAGTAGTGCACACAACCCGATGAAGGCGCACAGTGGATGGACACCGCACGCGCACGGGACTAGGGCTAGAGCTGCACGCGCACGGGACTGAGGCTGGGGCCGCACGCGCACGGGACCGATGCGAGACTAGGGCTGGCGGCGCGGAACCGGGGCTGGGACCGGGCGGCGAGCGGGCGGGGCCGAGCGCGGCGCTGGGGGCGGCGCGGGGCCGAGCGACCGTGGAGTGGGGGCGACGCGAGCGCAGTGCTGGGGCCTGGGAGGCGGCGCGCGCGGAGGGCTCGAAGGTGGAGGCTAGGGTTAGGATTAGGTTCGAGAACTCCGGTCTAGGACCGTCGCTCTGATACCATGTTGGGAAAAATAAGAGAGTTGTTTATTCCATACGTCCTAGGCTCTCTTATATAGGAGAGTAGCCTATGGGTAAATTACATCAAGAGTCCAAAATAAAAGAGAAAATATGAAACAGTACAAAATAGCATAACATATATCTCTGCAGAGGACACAGAGGAAGTCGACAGGAGAAGATACATGGAGCTTGTTGGGAAGCTCTTATACGTTACATTACCAGGCCAGACATTGCTTTTGCAGTAAGCAAAGTTAGTCAGTTCATGGAGCAACCCAAGAGGGTGCATATGGATGTCATCCATATGATCTTGAGATATTTGAAGGCTTCACCTGGTTCGGGCCTCATATTCAGTAGGGATCCATCACTTGATGTGACAACATGTGCAGATGCAGATTATGCAGGATGTCCTAAAGATAGAAAGTCCACTTCTGGCTTTGTTATTTTCAGCTCACTGGTTTCATGGAAAAGCAAGAAGCAGACGCTAGATCTAGTGCGGAATCTGAATACAGGGCCATGGCACAAGGGTGTGCAGAGATGATGTGGGCCAGATTAGTATTAACCGACCTTATTGTTGAGGTTTCTCTTCCCATGAAGCTTCTATGTGATAATCAAACAGCTATATTTATTACCAATAACCGTGCTTTTCATGAACGGACAAAGCATATCGAAGTGGATTGTCATTACACTAGAGACATGATCTAGAAAGGGCTCATATCCACCTCTCATGTTTCCACAGGAGATCAGACGACAGACATCTTAACTAAGGCCTTGGCTAGAGGTACGTTTGAGAGGTGCTGTTCCAAGCTGAGCATGATTGATATTTATGCTCCACCTTGAGGTGTGTTGAGATAATTATATCTCTTAGTACCTATTTTATATTTTATGTTTTCCTTGTGCATCACTCATGTAATTAACCCATGGCTTTTCTCCTATATAAGAGTGCCATGGGATCCCTTCAATAACATGTCTTATTTTTATCCCAACACTGTCCTTAGGACACTCTGCATAGTCTATGTTTGTAATGTACTCTACGGTTCTTAATTATTATTCATGTATCCTGTTGGGGCACTTATGTATTTTCTCTTTGTTTAAGCTCTCTAGGGTTTTGTCCTATATAAGGACCCCTAGACCTCCAGAATAAAACATATAATTTTATTCTTTCGTTGTTCTCCACATGGTATCAGAGCGGCGGTCCTAGATCGATGCTCTGACCTAATTCCTTCCCACCACAGCCGACCTCGTCCCTCTCTTGTGCCTGCGCCTACAAGTGCTTTCCTCTTTAGCGGCGCTCCGCACTTTCGCAGGTGCTCTGCGCCTCTGCAGGCGCCTCGCATCCATGCTCCCAGCGATGCTTCGCGCGTCCAACGGCGCTCCGCTGCCTCCTGCACCTCCGCAGGCGCTCCACAAGCACTCCTAGGCGCTCCCGTGCATCCCCATGCGCCACCAGGCGCTTCCTGGTGCTCCAACGACGCCCCCTGCCTCCTGGACCTCCACATGCGTCTCTGCAGGCGCTCCCAGGCGATCCAACGGCGCCTCCTGTCCCTTCTCGCCTCCACCAGCACCCTCTGACGCACCTTCTCGTGTTTCATGTGTCTCTAGGGCACTACAACCGGTTCTCTTTGCGTATCCATCCTCTTACAACTAGCATCCTCATAGATGTAATACTAAACCTTCATGATGATTGATTGATCAAGACGGCATGAACTACCTAGGTCACTTTTTCTTGACCTGTGCATGCACCATGACTTCTGCTGAGCCCAAGCCTCTGTACCCAACTTCTTCTGTGATGGTCCAGGGCACGTCAAGCCTCTGTACCCAACTTCTTCTGTGATGGTCCAGGACACGTCTATTAAACTGAAGGGCTTCGAGAGCTATGTACTATGGTCCCGATCATTCAAGGTATTTATTGGTGGTCAACGAAAGAACTGTCCTCACCAAAGATCCGCCTAAGGAGGCGGACAAGGACTATGATACTTGGTATGTGGACAACTGCCAGGTGATTACGTGGATGACTAGTAGTGTTGGTCCAAATATTGCTTCGAATCTTATCTACAAAGAAACTGCAAAGGCAATGTGGGGAGTCTTGAGAATACGTACTCCCAAAAGACAACCAAAACCAGGATTTCTGATATTTACACACGGATTTTGTCTGCAAATCAAGGAGATACATCCTTGATCGAATACTACCGACTTCTTACAGGTCTGTTTGAGGAGCTTCTTATCTTCCAGCATGCTTGATGTGATAAACATATAGGAGAACGTGCATAGTAGCAAGTGTATCAGTTCTTATCAGGATTACATCTGCAATACAAGCCAGTGAAGGATCAATTTCTGACTGTTGCAATCCTACCCACTCTTGAGACCATCTTTGGTCAACTACAAAAGCTTTAGTCTCCGTCACCCCCTCTGTATGCTGAGACTACATCACATGTTGCTAGGGGACGACCCAACTACCAGGGGGACGTGGACGTGAATTTGGTCATGGTCGTGGTCGTGAGTTTGGACGAGGACGCGACTCGGGATGCAGACGTGGATGTGATCCAACTACTGCTCGCTATCCAGCATGTACACATTGTGGATGCCTGAATCATCCGTCGGAACACTGCTGGGCCAAGTTTGGCATGCCTCACAATGCTAATAGTGTCTATGAAACAACTTCCTATGATGACACTTATGATACTGCAGATGCCTTGCACATTCAACCTTCTGGTGACAGTCAACCTTTACTGCATCCGAGTATGCTCGACTTCGACAACTATTGCAGGACTCTACCAGTGACACTGCTACTCCTGTTCCTACTGCTAGTCTGGCCACTACATCAGGTACAATTGCTAGCTCTGCCTCTACATCTGCTCCTGCGTGGATTATTGACTCGGGTGCCTTAACTCATCTGACGGGAGAAGGTAGTCTTCTCACCTCGTCACAACCATCTTCTATTGTGACTATTGTTCGTGTTGCAATGGAGCTCATTCCCTTATTACTACTGTGGGGACTATGGAGTTTTCCTCCAAACTCCGGCTTACTGGAGTTCATTGCGCTCCTGACTTCCCTCTTAGTCTATTATCTGTTCACAAGCTATGCACTGAACTTAAATGTCGAAATATATTTGATGAGTTTTGCCGTTATTTTCAGGACATCCGGATGAGACAGATTTTTAGTGGGGGACATAAGAAGAACGGTCTTTATTATCTTGGCATTCCCTCTGACTTTGGTTTTGCTGGTGCTTCGTCAATCTTCGTTGATCCTCTTCTCTGGCATCTTCGTCTCGGTCATCCGTCTGTTAAAGCTCTCTCTTTAATGTTTCCCGAACTCTCCATGCTCAAGCCTTTTGAGTGCGAGGTATGTCAGTTCCGAAAGCATCATCGAGCAAGTTCCCTGCTCGTACTGAACCTCATCGTCAAGTTCCATTCTCTTTAGTCCATTGTGATGTTTGAGGACCAAGTCTGGTCCGTACTCTGAGTGGTCATAAGTATTTTGTCGTTTTTGTTGATGATTACAGTAGGACATCTTGGGTTTATCTTTTAAAAGAACGTTCAAATATTAAAAAATTGTCAAAAAAATCTTTTATTATGTCAAGAATATCTTCTCTGCGAATATAGAAATTTTCCGATCTGATAATGCCCTGTAATTCACTCAACATGACCTAACAAATTTCTTTGCATCCCAAGGTACCCTACATCAAACCTCATGTCCGTATACGTTCCAATAAAACGGGATAGAAAAGAGAAAACTCAGACATCTCCTAAATATTGCCCACTCCCTTCTTACCTAGATGAAAGTTCCCAAGACCTATTGAGGTGATGCCGTTCTTATCGTTGTTCATCTTATCAACAAAATTCCATCTACCACCCTAAATGGATCAACCCCATTCTCTCTACTTTACCCAACTGAATCACCTTATCCTCTTCCCTTGCGAATCTTTGGATGTGTGTGCTTTGTTCATAATTTTCACACCACGGACAAACTTTCCCCTCGTGCAATCAAATGTGTCTTCCTTGGTTATTCTCGCACTAAAAAAGGCTACAGACGTCATGATCCAACTGGGCATCGTTATTATATTTGTGCAGATGTAACTTTTTTTTAGCATACCAGTTTCTTCAATCAGTCGGTTACAGATATCCCTCTAGATCTCCCACCTCCACCCATTGTCTATAAAAGTAGAAAAATATCTTCACCACCAGATGTTCCTTTACTTATTTCTTTATTGTAGGATGATATGCCTTCTACAAGTGTTCCCCACATTGATGTCCCGGATGCTCCTCAAGATCTTCTAATCGCTCTACGCAGAACTAAGAGGCAATGTACTTCTCATCCCATGTCTCAATTTACTTCCACTGCATGTTTATCTTCCATTAACATACAATATGCATATGCTCTCACAGCTATTTCTATTCCGAAAGACCACCATAGTGCTTTGCATGATTCATGATGGCGAAAGGCCATGGAGGAAGAGATGGATGCCCTTATTTCCAGGGGGCATGGTATCTAGTGCCGTGTCCAAAGGGGACTAGACCTATGGCGTGCAGATGGGTCTTCACGACCAAGCAGTCACCATATGGGTCCATTGACAGATTGAAAGCTCGCCTTGTGGCCAAGGACTTTACACAAACATATGGAGTGGATTATTTTGAAACATTCTCCCCGATTGCAAGAATGGGGTCCATACGGACTATATTTTCAGTGGCAACTGATAAGGCATGGCCTATTTTTCAGTTAGATGTGAAGAACGCATTCTTCTATGGCGATCTAGATGAGGAAGTGTACATGATGCAACCTCCGAGTTATGAAGTTAAGGGGGAGTGTGTATGTCGACTCCGTAAGGCCATATATGGCCTAAAGCAGAGCCCAAGGGCATGGTTTAACAGACTTACTGCGGAGGTCAACACTCTTAACTTCCAGAGAACAACCTCTGACTATTTTGTGTTTGTTAGAAGACGCGCAACCTTTACCTATGTGGATGATATGGTTATCACAGGTGATGATAATAAAGGGATACCAGAGACCAAGGCCTTCCTTCAAAAGGTGATTATTACCAAGGAACTTGGTCCACTACGCTATTTCTTGGGTATAGAAGTACTACGCACTGCAGAGGGCCTTCATCTCTCACAGAGGAAATACTGCCCGGACATTCTTACTGAAGCCGGACTACTTGGATGCAAGCATGGAATAAAAAAACACGCCTCAAGGCGCTTGAGGCGTACGCCTCGAGGCGAGACGGTCCATTTTGGTTCTGAGGCGTACGCCTCGGCTTTTTCTTGTGAGGTGGGCACCTCGTTGTCGGAAAACACCCTGAGGCAGTTGCGCCTTGAGGCGATACGAGGCGCTTTAATAGGTTTCTTCTGCCCGAAAGCTCGAGGACCCCGTTTGCTCGACCCGGTTCTCTGTTGTCTCTGGAAAACCCAAACAAAGCCCTAAACCTCATTCCGATTGCTCTGGTTCTTGAGGTTGGCAAGTGGCAAGTCGACTGGTGACACCTCCGATGTTGGGTTCTCGAAGCTTGCAAGCTTCCATAGCTGTCTTCGCCTCCTCCCTCGCCACCGCCGCCTCCCTCTGCATCTTGCGCCGCCGCCTCCATTTCGAAGGTATGATTTTATGCCTTAAGTGTTACTTGAATAAGCTCATAAATCTTTTGATTTGAAAACCCAAATATCATAAAGTTCACATTCTATAGCATAAGCAAAACCATTATTGATATTTCTTCGTATTCTGCAGAATATTTGTTCCCAACAAGAAGTAGGATTTGGCTTTTCAATCTGAAAATTATAAAATGATACACATTTCATTGGAAAGCGTCAAAGCATAGGTAAACTAAATGCATGCATCATAATGAAAATTATAAAATGATACACATTTCATTGGAAAGTGTCAAAGCATAGGTAAACTAAATGCATGCATCATAAAGATAACTTCAAGTGCAAAAGATAAAGAAAGATACCAAAAGGGCTAGTCCTGGTCGGTTCAATCAGTCGTACATTGGAAAAAAAACATATTCGACGCACTAGTTTTCTTCTAACTATCATATGATACAGAAGAGAAAGTGGGAGTTTCGACGAAAATCAGTTTTTGCATTGAGCAATGAATCCTAGACTCACTTTTGCGTTGATATGAAACGAAGTACCAGCATTGCCATGGTGACTCAAAATCATTAATTTTAGTTAGGTTTTTCGTTTCCGTTGGCTTGATAGGAATCTTGCTATTTGTGAATCTTGTGATTTGTGAATTGTGATTGTTGTGCATATGTGATTCAAATTTCAAACTTTATGACAAATTGTTTGTACATGTATTTGCTTTTTGTACAATAAATTTCAGAAATGCCAAAAGCAAAGAAGAGAGGCGTGAAAGATTCCGAAGGACGTCGAAGCGACCCTGGGTGGAAATACCGTGTCCAACTCGAAATGGACGAGTCTATGAGGGGCAAAGGTTATGTTTACGTACAATGCAATTTCTGTGCTAAGAGGATTACCGGTAGAGTTGCAAGACTCAAGCACCACATCGCCAACAACAACAACAACAAAGCCTTTTCCCACAATTAAGTAGGGTCGGCTACATGGATTCTTCGCCTCCATTCAGATCTATCTTGGGTCAATCTGGGAAAAACTGGGAAAAATGTTAAAGCATGCCCAAAAGTTCCAGCTGAAGTAGCCAATGAAATGAAGTGTTTGCTAGCAGTGCACGAAGAAAAAAATAGAAGAGATGTGGAAGAGATGGAGGAATTTTGTAGAGTGGGTGCTTTTGGAATGGAAGAACCTCGTGGAAGTAACGATCCTCAAACATGCACAGGAGGATCCAGCAGTGTGAAGCAGGTGAGGGGTCCTATGGACTTATTTGTTGGTGTGGTCGGCTGGGGAAGAACCAGTATTGGGACTAGGGTTGAGCATTGGGCCGGGTCAGCCCGACCCGACCCGAAACCCGACCCTAACCCGAACCCGAACCCATTATCTATTGGGCCAGGCTTTGGGCCTTAAATCAAGCCCAAACTGCTTTTCGAGCCGGATTCGGGTCTAATAAGACCCAAACCCAAGAGCCCGATAGCCCGACCCATTACAACAACCCGATTTAATGCCCGAACCTGATCCGATCAATTCTAGTTTGGGTTGGAGATATGGGCCATATGTTTCAGCTATATTTGAAATGGGGTTGCTTTGCTTTGGCCAATATTTCCGGCGGGGTGAGATTGGGCCCAGCTGGAGTGTGCACGGATTTGGTTTGAGTGATGTGGGCAGCACTAGCCAATAGGGATTTTCGACTGTTTGGCTTCCCACTCTAAAATGTAAACTCCATTTCCCAAAGAAACACGAATATCTCCCGCCTCCCGGTCCTTCCTCAAGCTCCTCCGGTCCTCCCCCTCACCTTTCACGACGTCACCCCACCCCAAAATTTATTTCACGCACGAGGAGTCCTACGGGCTAAGGCTAAGGCCCTAAGGGCCTACATTGTTGGCAGTGGGAGCCTCTAATCGATCGTCGTCGACGGAAGCCTCCAGGTAACTTGCTCAGTTGCTCCCATGAGTTCCATCCCTTTTCTCTCCAACCTTCGGTCGTCCACTCGTCCTCCCCTTTCCAAAATAAATCGCTTCCCCTTAATCGCTCGTTCGTAAAAACCCGAACCGAGCAAGGGTTTTTTGTTCAGGTGGGTGCTGGAAGCCTGGAAGTCCACTGCTTTGAGTGTTGAAGCAATTATCCTAAGGACTAGCAGAATCGAAATAGCGAAATTCTTGGGTCATCTCAATGGGTTCAGAAACCACACGTTTCTCTGGATCATCATTGCGTACTTCCACATATCCACTCAGAGGAAAGTCTTTTCGTAATGGATAACCCTCGAAACCATAATCAAAGTCCCTTGATACCTAGAACGTCTGACTTGCTACACTTATTGAGCAACTTAGTTATTTTATTTGCTGTCAGTTCTTTACGCAAGAATCGCGAAAAAAGAGTGAAGGGGGTCAGGAAAAGATGGGTTTTTTCCGCTATCTTGCAACTGACTTGGATAAAAGGTAGTCAGTCTCCTATATGTGCTTGAGGGCATGTGTTCTTTCTTCCCAAATCACAACAAAACCACGGAAAATTTCAGCAGAAAGCTTTCTCAACGAAAAGATTTTCATGGTTGGTTCTCTAATTCATGGGCACACATTAGTTTTTATTTCTACAGTATAGATAACACAGAAACAGAAAGTATCCATATTTTTTTATCCATTTTTTGTCATGTTTTCTGCCATCTAAATGCAATCCATTATCAATCAAAGAATATTCATTACCAATCCGTTGGAAATTTAGTGGATTGGATTTGGAGGGATCTGTTAGAAATTTAACGGACTGGAATTTAGATGGAACGTTTATATTGTGGTCAAGATTTTTTTCATTTCTTAAAATACCCGAAGGAACATTTACCTGTATCTTCTTTTTTTGTCCTTTCGAGGATCTAGCCTCAGCTTCCAGTCTTGTTGTTCAACTATTAAATTGACACCGATTAATATTTCATCTCAACTATTGTAATTACCTAAGGATGGATGGACCGACTACCCTTTTCATTAGTAAGTAAAATGGGTCGGCCCGGCCCAAACCCGACCCATAATGTTTGGGTCGGGCTTAAGCTTGGGCCTAGATTTTAAAAAATAAAACGGGCCTAGGCCCGACCCGTTAGCCCATATAATAAAATGGGTTTGGGCCGGGCCAAGGTGAACCCGGCCCGAGCCCGGCCCATGCTCAACCCTAATTGGGACTACAAACGTCCTCGAGAAGCAACATCAGATGACATTGAATGCATCATGGAAGAAAAAAGAGAGGACTCGTGTTTGTCGTGATATTGGAAGATTTTTCTTTGAAAATGGATTAGCATTCAATTGTGCAAATAGTCCATCATTTCAAACAATGGTTCATTCTGTTGGTGCATTTGGGAGGCGATTGAAACCTCCAACGGCACATGAGATGAGAACATGGATATTGAAGGAAGAAACGAATAATATCGACAATGTGATGAAAGCGGCAAAGGCTTCTTGGGCAGAGACAGGTTGTAGTATCATGTCTGATGGTTGGACGGACACAAAAGGTCGTTCACTTATCAATTTTTAAGTGAACAATCCTACTGGGACTTGGTTCTTGAAGTCCATTGATGCATCAGATAGAACAAAGAGTGCATAATTACTATTTTCTTTGCTAGATGATGTAGTTGAGGAGGTTGGTGAAGACAATGTCATACAAGTTATAACTGATAATGCTTCAAACTACAAAGCGACAGGAAAATTGCTGATGGAGAAGAGACAACATTTATACTGGACCTCGTGTGCCGCCCACTGCATCGATTTGATGCTAGAAGACGTTTTAAAATTGCTTTTGCATGCTTCTGTTTTCAAAAAGCCAAAAGAATGATTAACTACATCTATGCACATGGTTGGGTTTAGTCCACGATCAGGGTAAAGATTGGGGGAGATTTGGTCCGACCTGTCGTTACCCGTTTTGCTACGGCTTTGTTGACATCTACAGAGATTGATCACTGTTAGGGACTCCCTTGAGTCATTTTTTACTTCCTATGCATGGAAGAGGAGCCCCTATTCTTCCAAGCCCCAAGGGCAAAGTGCATGCAACACAATTTTGAGATGCAAATCTTTTTGACCCGGCGTTGCCTTTGTGATTAGTACAACCAAACCTTTGGTCATGGTTTTAAGGATGGTTGATTCCGAAAAATATCTTCCAATGGGATTCATTTAAGAAGCCATGGAGTAAGCCAAGGAGGAAATTGCACATGCGTTAGGCAATGAAGAAGAAAAATACAAGCCATTTTGGGACATCGTGGATGCTAGGTGGGATCGCCAACTTCATACTCATTTGCATGCTGCTGCCTACTTTCTCAATCCCCAATATCACTACGAACCCTCATTTTCCACACACACAAAGATAAAAATTAGATTGTATGCTTGTATGGATCGGTTGATAAGTCATACATTGGAGAGAGAGAAAGTAGATCTACAGATAGATGCTTTCAGGAATGCACGAGGCTTGCTTGGATATTCCAATGTTGTGAACACACGCAAGAAAATAAGTCTAGGTATGTATATCTCAGATCCTCTAGATCCATTATTCTTTGCTTTTCATTATTGAATTTAACCATATATTATGGATTTATCACCATCATCAGCTGACTGGTGGAGGGCTTTTGGAGATGATACTCCTGAGGTAACCAAGTTTGCCATAAAAATTTTGAGTTTCGCATGTAGTGCATCTGGTTGTGAACGCAATTAGAGTTCATTTAATCAGGTAGTATCTTGACTTCACTTGAGTAGATCATAAACATATTTTCTAACTGTATATGTTCTAAGCATGACAATGTGTATTGGGTAGGTACATACGAATAGGAGAAATCGAATCACACAAGTAAAACTCAATGATTGGTTTATGTGATGTTCAACTTGAAGTTGAAGCAGAGGGAGGTCAAGAAAAAGACTAGAGGATCCCCTATGCTTGGAAGATGTCGATTCTGGTGATGAGTGAGTTTCAGAGCTTCAGACATGTGAATACAATGCATATCATGAGCTTGATGCAAATACTCCTCTGGAGGAGGATGTTGAGGAAGCTGAGGAAGAACAAGATGATTCTCGTAGGAAGAAGAGAAAGAAAGGTAAATGCGAAGTTAAACTTATTTCATTCGAATAAAAAATATAATATACTAACAAATAACAATGGTATTGTATAATACAGGTAAAGCTATGGTCGATATTGATGAGGACGAGATTCATACTGAAGATGATGTTAGTGATGGAGATGATGATGAAGAATATTTAAACTACATGGATGATTCATTGGATGATCCAATGAGCAGTAGTGAATCGGAGGATGATATTCTTGCTGCCGATGTTAGAGTTCAGAGCAATGATTAGAAGATCTTTATGAGTCTACATGACAAGAGCATGAATTGGCAATTGGCATTCTACTTTTTGAACCAGAAATAGTATTTGAAATCTGGAAGTTGGAACTTATTGTGTTTTGTACTCTCTATTTTGTCTTGTGTTTAATTCTAACATTCCGTACACTGCAAGTCTAAGGGTCTAAGACAACGATGGATTGCATTAGAATTCTTTTACTTGCTTTATGCTTCAAGATATGTGTTATTGTATTGCTCTCTTAAGATTTATGTACTAGAATATGTTAGATTAGTAAATTTTTGGGGGAAAACTGAGGCTTACGCCTAGACAGCCTCGAGGCTATGCCTCGCCTCGATTTTGGTGGAACCGCCTCGTTCCGCCTTTCGTTTTTTCCAACCTTGGATGCAAGCCCTCTGGTATTCCTGTGGATCCAAAGAAACACTTCACATCATCTGATCCTACCTTAGACGATATTACTCGATATAAAAGCCTGGTTGGCGAACTTCTTTACCTTACTGTCACCAGACCTGATATTTCTTATGCAGTGAACAGAGCTAGCCAACACATGAAGCAACCTAGTTATAGTCAATGGCAGGATGTTCTTCAGATTATACGATACATGAAGGAATCACTAGGATGTAACCTCTTCTATGGGGCAAATGGGTACACAGATGTTATTGCATATGTTGATGTTGTTTTTGCAAGTTCGCCAGAGGTTCGACGTTCTACCACAGGATATGCTATGATGGTTAGAGGAAATCTTGTTACTTGGAGAAGCAAGAAGCAGATTGTTGTATCCAGATCCAGTGAGAAGCAAAGTACAAGGTAATAACGCAAGCTACTTGTGAGATCATGTGGTTATTAACCTTTTTGCAAGAACTCAGTATTGTTGTCACTACTACTATTCCACTACACTATGACAACAAATATGCTACGTACATTGACACGAATCCCGTGTTTCATGAGTGAACCAAGCATATAGAGGTTGACTTCCATTTTGTTCGTGATGCTGTCACAAGTGGAAGGATTACTGCTCCTCACATCAATACAGATCTTCAGCTTGCAGATGTATTCACAAAGACCTTACCCAAGAAGCGGCTTTCCTGGATTGTTTACAAGTTAGGCATGACTGATAAATATGCTCCAACTTGAGGGGAAGTGTTAGTAATGACTCTACAGTTCTTATTTATTATTCATGTATGTTGAGGAACTTATGTATTTTCTCCTTGTTTGATCTCTCTACGTTTTTGTCCTATATAAGGACCCCTAGACCTCCAGAATAAAACATGCAATTCTATTCTTTCATTGTTCTCCACAGTCTGTATCAGCACACCTTGTCACCGTAAGAGATTTGTCTCTTCTGAACAATAGTCCTACACCTGGAGAGGACTTTCGATATCTCAAGATCATGTTTACTGCATCCATATGGACCTGCCTAGGCTGCTCCATAAACTGGATGACTCTACTAACTGCAAATGATATATAAGGCCTGGTGATTGTGATGTATAACAACTTCCCAACTAGCTGGGTGATAATCCACTCCATACGTCTGGGTGAATCCACGAGCAACAAGTCTAGCCTTATATTTGTTTATTATACCATCAACACGATGTTTCATTGTAAACACCCACTTGCTCCACATAACAGATGCACCAGGGGGAGCATCAACAATACTTCATGTGCCTCAAGATTGCAATGCTGCCATTTCTTCCTCCATAGCAAGACACGGCTGACTAACCTACAATGCTTCCTGATATGACCTTGGTATTTCCACTTCGGACAGACCCGCAACAAACTTCTGAAACTCCTCTGAAAGACGTGTAAGAGAGATATGGGAAGCAAGGGGATACATAGTGCATGTACGCCTCTGCTTCCGTAGTGCAATGGGCATATCAAGATCCTCAACCTCCTCAGTGACAGGAACAACTATAACCTCTTGCTCATAATGTTGTAAATGCAAATCACCAATGCCATCAGTAGAAACCAAGTATTCAGAACATACCTGGGGCGCCCAGGATGTTGAAAGAGGCACATGAGCACAAGGTTGACGTTGGTAAACCTGTGAAAAACATGAGGGTGCATCAGGTGAAGTTGGTGGAAGCAGTGGAGGTGGAGATGGCGACGAAGGTGGTGAGGAAGTAGAGTTCGGTGTGGACAAACTTGGAGATAAAGGCATGTATACCTCTTCACCGGACTCCGAAGAAATCAGCTTATCACATGTAGGAGAGAACATAATTAGATTCAAAGAAAGTGACATCAGCACTAACATAATACTTCCTATGAATAGGGTCAAAATAACGGTATCCATTTTTAGTCCAGAAATACCCCACAAAGACGCACTTGACAACTCTAGGAGAGAGCTAATCATGACAAGGGGACATATGATGTACGAAAGCAACCGACCCAAAACACGAGTGAGGGAGAAAAGATCCTTCTCGGGAAACATAATCAAGAATGGAATCTTCTCCCCTAATACAGTTGAAGCCATACGATTCACTAGGTAGCAAGCTGTTAGAACCGCATCTCCCCTATATGAATGAGGAGCAGGACTTCGGATCAAAAGGGTCATGGTAACATCCAAAAGGTAAAGATGTTTGCGCTCAGCCACCCTGTTGAGACAATTATCGTTCTTTTGTCTATTTATATTTCTCCTGTTTCCAGCCTTCTTTATGTAATTTCTCCCTAGAGCTTTTATCCTATATAAGAGAGCTCTAGGGCTACATAAAATACAACTTTTCATTCTCGACTTCAACATGGTATCAGAGCGACGGCGCTAGACCGGAGCATGTGCTCTAAAACCCTAACCCAACCGCAAGCCTCCTCCACGCGTGCGTATGCAACTCCACGAGCAACGCGGCGGCGCCGCCCGCTGCACACGCTCCCTGCACCCTCCTGCGCACGCACCGCTCTACGCATGTTTTGCACAGCGATCTCCCGCACGCGCTTCTTCAGCGATCGCACATCGCCAGCACACAAGCTACCTGCGTGCATTCTGTGCAGCGATCGCGCATCTCCAACGCACGCTAGCGCACGCACATCTCCAGCACAGCGAACGCACGCGTTCTGCGCAGTGACTGTGCACATCGTGTGCAGTGTGGCCTCCTGACTGCGCACATCGTGTGCATCGCCCGCCCGTCTTCAGCGCAACACCTATGCATCTCCTATGCCGAGCCTCCCGTGCTCGTGACCTCCTTGCGTTGCTGCTCCGGTGATTCAAAGGAGTCACCAAAGAATGGAAGTGATTGTGGTATGCGTCTATACCCACAATCATTTTCCCATGTGTCTGTGTAGACACTATTTTTACGGTGCGCAACCCCAGTCTTAGAGATCGTCGTCATCATGTCAGACAACAAAGCAGAGATTCCATCCTTGGGTGCCTTCAAAGGTCCATAACCCATTGTTAAGATGGATGTATATGAACTGTAGGCCATGCAGTTCATGAGTCTTATGCAATGTAATGGCAAGAAGCATATCTTCACAGAGGAGGAGCATGTTGACAAGACTGGGGTTAACGCCTCATGGGAGGCAGACGACACTTATGCATGTGTATGTCTTTCTGGAACAATTTCCATGGAGATAGCCAATGACATATTTGTTAGAGTAATCGATACTCTGATGTGTTATTCCATAGAGCCCTCGGGTCTCTTATATAGAGAGAAAACCCTTGGGTAAATTACAGAGACGTACAATATATAAATAAAAAATACGAAACGGTACATCGCAACATATATAAGCCTCTACACTCCCCCTCAAGATGGAGCATAGATATCTATCATGCTCAGCTTGGAAGAACATCTCTGGAAAGGTCCTCTGAGCAATGGCTTGGTGAATATGTCAGCAGTCTGGTCCTCTGAACTGACATGAGAAGTAGAAATGAAGCCCTTCTGAATCATGTCCCTAGTATAATGACAATCCACCTTGATGTGCTTTGTTCTCTCATGAAAAGCTGGATTGTTGGCAATAAACAATGCTGCCTGATTGTCACATTGAAGATTCATAGGCAAGGGGACATCTACATTCAAATCTTCTAAGACTGCTTTACCCACATCATTTCTGTGCTTGCTTGTGCCATGGCTCTGTACTCGGATTCAGCACTGGATCTCGCCACAACAGTCTGTTTCTTGCTTTTTCAAGAAACTAAAGAGCTTCCTATGAAGATAGCAAATCCAGAAGTAGATTTACGATCCCTTGGACATCCTGCATAATCTGCATCTGCACAAGCTGAAATAGACAGATCTGTATCTTTCTTGAATAACAACCCTGTGCCTGGAGAAGACTTCAGATATCTCAATATCATATACAAGGCATCCATATGAACTTGCCTCGGCTGCTCCATAAATTGACTCACCCGGTTTACTGCAAAGGCAATATCCGGTCGAGTTATAGTAATGTATAAGAGCTTACCCACCATCTCTCTTTACCTTCTTTTGTCCACCTCCTCGGTATCATCGTCGTACAGCTTCATGCTTGGGTCCATAGGTGTACTTGAAGGTCTGCATCCAGTCATTCCTGTTTCAACTAGCAAGTCTGTGACATATTTTCTTTGAGTCATCACCATTCCTTGTGCATTTCTTGCAAACTCTATCCCCAGAAAATATCGTATCGTGCCCAGATCCTTCGTAATGAACTGGCTTCCCAACAGGGACTTGGTTATCTCAATCCCCTGAGCATCATCTCCTGTAACCAAGATGTCATCAACATATATCATAACAACAACTGTACCTCTAAGGGTCTTCTGGACGAACAGTGAATGGTCCGCATTTGATCTCCTGAACCTCTGTCGTTCAATTAGCTGGGAAAGCTTCTGGAACCATGCTCGGGGACTCTGTTTGAGGCCATAGATAGCCTTATGAAGTCTGCACACCATCTGAGTCTCCCCCTCAGCAGCAAACCCTGGTGGTTGCTGCATGTAGACTTCCTCCTGTAGGTCACCATACAAGAAAGCATTCTTGACATCAAGCTGGAAAATGGTCCAGTTACGTACCACAGCAACAGATAGGAGGATGCGAAGAGTGGAGTGTCTCGCCACTGGTGAAAAAGTATCCAAATAATCTACCCCATACGTCTGGGTAAATCCCCGTGCTACAAGTCTGGCCTTGTATCTGTCTAGACGTCCATCCGCATGATATTTCACCGTAAACACCCACTTACAACTCACCACGGAGGCACCTGGAGGAATGGGGACAAGAGACCAAGTCCCTCTAGATTGCAAGGCACGCATCTCCTCTTCCATGGCTAGACGCCAGCAATCAATCTTCATGGCATCCTGATATGTCCGTGGAATCTCAACTGACGAGACAACAGCTGCAAACTTCTGGAAATCCCCATTGAGACGATGAAATGAGACTTGAGAGGCAAGAGGATATGAAGCACACTGTCTTCGCTGCTTCCTGTGAGCAATGGGTTGATCCAAATCATCCATCACTGTGTTGACCGGTTGATCCTCCTTCTGTAGTAAAGGCTCCTGCACTGGTGCATTGTCAAACCCATCATTAGTGTTAACATCAGAACATACCTGAGGCGTGTTGGATGGTTGACATGTAGCTTGAGCAGGGCCTGGCCGCCTTGTATAGAACTTAGTAAAAGGTACAACTGGAGGTGGTGGTGGTGGTGGTGGTGGATGTGATGGTGGAGTAGAGGATTGACCCAGGCTTGGAGGTGGAGGCACATAGACATTGGAATCTGTGGATGTAGAGGAGACCAATCTGTCACCTGCAGGGGAGAAGTACATGACAGGTTCGAAAAATGTAACATCTGCACTCACATAGTACTTGTCATGAACAGGGTCATAGCAACGGTATCCTTTCTGTGTCCTGGAGTAGCCCACAAAAACACACTTGATAGCCCTGGGAGATAGCTTATCAAGCACTGGAGATAAGCGGTGGACAAACGCAACAGTGCCAAAGACCCGAGGTGTAAGTGTAAACAAATCTTTGTCGGGAAAAAGAACAGAGATTGGAGACTTTTCCCCAAGAACAGTTGTAGGCATGCGGTTGACCAGATAGCATGCTGTAAGTATAGCATCCCCCCAAAAGGATAGTGGAGCACAACTCTGAATAAGTAATGTGCGAGCAATATCAAGGAAATGTCGATGCTTCCGTTCTGCAACCCCATTTTGTTGAGATGTGTAAGCACATGTGGTTTGGTGGATAATGCCTTTAGAAGAAAGGAAGCGTGCAAGTGAACGAGTGCAGAACTCCAATGCATTGTCAGTACGCACATACTTAACAGTAGATGAAAAAACATTTTGAACTTCATTAATGAGATTTTGAATAACACTTCCTGCTTCGGATTTATTTTTAAGAAGGAAAGTCCAGGACACTCTAGAAAAATCATCAACCACAACTAAATAGAACCTGTGCCCTTGATGATCTGGGACACGACTTGGAGCCCAAATATCTATGTGAAATAACTCAAATGGGGAGCGACTGCTCCGACTCTGACGACTGGGGAAGCTAGACCGATGGTGCTTCCCTAACTGACATGCTGCACAACGAAAAGACGAACTCGGAGAGATCTGAGGCAGGAGGTGACGCATTTTCTGTAACGGGAGGTGACCAAACCGAAGATGCCAGGTATATGGAGATACGGAGCCCTGGGAATGCAGTGAGACGCCAGCGTAAGAGTTTCGGACGAGACGATAGAGGCCATTGTGCTCAGAGCCACAGCCAATCACCCTGCCCGTTAGTATGTCCTGAAAAATAACAGACGATGGGTCAAAAATAGCACGACAGTGCAAATCACGTGTAATCTGACTAATGGATAAGAGGTTCATAGAGAATTCTGGTGCATGTAGAACATTCTGTAAGTGCATAGAGGGTAGCAAAACCGTCTCCCCCTGACCGATGATAGGGGAATGAGTGCCATCAACAATGAGTACAGAGCGACCAGGCTGAACAGCTCTGTAGGACTGCAGAATATCTTTCTCACGGCAGAGATGATGGGTAGCTCCAGAATCGACAATCCATCCTGTGAGATCATGATTATGAAATGAGACGGAAGGACTACCTGAGGCACTGGCTGAAGCAGATGTACTAGCTGACGCTGAGGCCGTAACATCAGAAGCTTCAGCACCCTCTGACGATGACTGTGGCATGATATCACGAAGCCGTGCCACTAGCTCCTCGAACCTGTGATCTGGAGCAGATGCCGGTGGACCTTGAACATGATCAGCGACACGTGAAGAAGGAGGGAAGCCATGTTTGGAATAGTATGTATCCTCCGACCAGTACGACGACAGAATGAGCACGTAGAGCGTATGCGACCTCCACGGCCACGTCCACCACTTCCTCTGCCACGAAATGAGGAGGAACTACCTCGTCCTCTAGAGACAGCCATTGCCGAGGGAGGTGCAGTCGCTGTATTCGATGGAACAGGTACACGACTGAGCCTCCTGTATACTTCTTCCATCGGTGGGATGGTGGCATCTGCAAGGATCTGAGAGCGTGCTGCCTCGTACTCAGGGTCAAGGACTGCAAGTAGTACGCCAACCATAGTGGCGTTGCGGAACGTCTTCTGCTGTTCCGACGTGGCTGTGAGCGGAATGGTGCTATAGAACTTCTCGAACATTCCACGAAGAGACGTGTATAGGGAATGAAGACGCCTCCCATTTTGCTTCGTGGTAAAGATATCATGCTGCAAGTTGCAACTGTAGCATCTTCGTCTCGTTGCGTACCTGAGAGTACGTCGTGGCTAAAATATCCCACATCGCCTTGGCGGTGGGCTGATGGAGGACATCATTCGCTATCTCCGTCGTGAGCGTTCCTGAGAGCCAAACTTTGGCATACGCATCATCAGCCTCCCATGAGGCATATATTCCTGTCTTCTCCGACGGTTCATCCTCGGTAAGAATATGCTTCTTACCACACGACTTCATGAGACTGAGGAACTGCATTGCCCACAGTTCGTAGTTTGTCCCGTCCATTTTGACGATAGGTGCCGAACCTTTGAAGGCACCGATGGCGGGCATATCGACCTTTTGATCTGACATACTGCCGGAGAAGAACGACTAGGAATGATAGACCAAGTAACTGGTGTCTACCACGACATGTGAGGATTCAAGTGCACATGTAGACGTTATGCACTTGAATCCATCATCTATTCGGAACCGACCGAAGGTGCGCCGCCCCGAGGACGAATAAAAGCTGTGGAAGCCTTGGCGGAAGAGAGCGGCGGCAACTAGGGGTACACGGCGGCTGTGCTGGGCACCGCTGGCGGCTGGGAGGTGCCTGGCGGAGAGCTGGCTGCACCGCGGGCGGCTGGGAGAGGCCCGACGGAGAGCTGGTGGCGCCGGATGAGGGCTGGCGGCGCCGCGGGAGGGCTGGGAGTCGAGCTGGGGGCCTGGGGGCCTGACTGCGGCGGAGGGAGGGGCCGATGAAGGGCTGGGAGCCCTGCGGCGGAGGGCTGGGGGCCTGGAGGACTGGCGGCGGCGGCTGGAGAGGGGGGGGCGGGTGGAGAGAAAACCCTAGGGTTAGGGTTTTAGCTCTGATACCATGTTAGAGTAATCGATACTCTGATGTGTTATTCCATAGAGCCCTCGGGTCTCTTATATAGAGAGAAAACCCTTGGGTAAATTACAGAGAGGTACAATATATAAATAGAAAATACGAAACGGTACATCGCAACATATATAAGCCTCTACAATATTGAGTCAGCCCACGGTGAAGGCTATGTGGGACATTCTCGCCGCTACATATTCTCCGACGAAGAACGAGTCGAAGATTCTGCAACTTCAGCACGATATCTTCACGTCGAAGCAGAATAGTCGTCCTCTCCATACACTTTACACTTCTCTAAGGGGTACGTTTGAGAGGTTACATGGATACATTGCCTTGACTGCCATACTAGAACAGCTCAAAGCATACAGGGATTCGGTGATGACAAGCATTTTCCTAGCGGTTCTGGACCCAGAGTATGATGCAACTAGAGCACATATTCTTACTGACGACACAATACCTCCTATGGAGGAGGCATATCGCAGGTTGAGTAGGCTCTCCATATCGTCTAGGGGTACTCAACTTCTCAAACATCCTTAGCCATGGCAACATCTTGTAGTGGGGGGGGCTACACAGTTTCGTGGCCGTGACGGCCATGGTAGGGAGGGGGTAGCGGCCTCTGCATCAACATCTACATCAGGTATATCATATGCCTTTACCAGTTGTTACAGGGCAGATTTGTCAGAATGGATCATGGATTCAGGTGCATCCCATCACCTCAGTGGTGACAGAAATCAATTCAGTGCTTTCAGTCCAACGCAACCTGGACGATCTGTTGTGATAGCAAATGGGACACATTGTCCCATTAGTGGTCAGGGGGAGGTGCAGTTAATCCATACAACGAGACTTCAGAATGTTCTTTATACTCCAGAATTTTCAATCAATTTACTGTCTATTAGTCAAATCACCAAGGATTTACACTGTCGTGTCATTTTTAATCCGTCTGCTCTTTTGTTTCACGATATTCTCACGGGCAGGGTGATTGGATCTGATCGTGAGCAATGAGATCTCTACAGATTGGTACAATCTCCATATGCTGGTGCGTCTTCTCTTCGCACTAGTTTTGAGTCTCCCTATATGTGGCATCTTCGCTTTGTCCATCTTCCTCTACAAAAGTTAAGTCATGTTTTTCTACAGTTTTCTCCCCGCTCTACTTTTCAGTGTGAGCCCTGCCAGCTTGGGAAGCATCATCGGCCCACTTTCCAGAGTCGTCAGGGTCAAAGTATTCATAGTCTGTTTGCGTTAATTCATTTTGATATTTGGGGTCACAGTCGTGTCCCAGATCATCAGGGGCATAGATTTTATCTTGTTGCTGTTGATAAGTTTTCAAGATTGTCGTGGGTCTTTCTTCTTAAAAATAAGTCTGATGCTGGTCATGTTATTTTGGTCCTGTTATTCAGTCCTTTATTAATGAAATAAAGAACATTTTTCTGCAAAAATCAAGTTTATACAGTCTGACAATGCCTTGAAATTTTGTAGTACTCAGCTTGCCTAATTTCTTGCATCACATAGTATTGTGCATCAAACTTGTACGTATACTTCAGAAAAAAGTGGGCTGGTTGAACGAAAACATAGCCGTCTCCTGGATGTTACCAGGACTCTTTTGATTCAGAGATGTGCTCCTCATTCATTCTGGGGGGATGCGGTTCTAACTGCTTGTTACTTGGTAAATCGTATGCCCTCTTCGATTCTAGGGAAAAGGATCCCGTTCTTGATTGCATTTCTCGAGACGGATTTTTTCTCCCTCACGCCTCGTGTCTTTGGTTCAGTGGCCTTTGTTCATCAGATGTCTCCTGGTCTTGACAAGCTCTCTCCTAGAGCTGTCAAATGTGTATTTGTTGGGTACTCCAAGACCCAAAAGGGATATCGTTGCATCGACACTGATCGACAAAGGTATTATGTTAGTGATGATGTCACCTTTTTTGAGTCTATTATATATTTCTCTCCTACATGTGACAAGCTCATTCCTTCTGAGGATGGGGAAGAGGTTTATATGCCTCTACCTCCAATCTCCACTATATCATCATCGCCACAACTATCACCGCCACCACCACCTCCTCCTCCACCACCATTACCACAACCACCTACTTTCTTTCCCCAGGTGTACCAGCGTCGACCTCGTGCTCATGTGCCTCCTCCATCATCCAACGCGCCTAAGGTATGTCCTGAGCATTTGAGTTTTACTAATGACTATGATGATTTGCATGTACAACTTGAGGTGCATGATGTCCAAGATGCTACATCCTCTACGTGTACTGAAGATTTGAATGTGCCTATTGCCCTACAGAGGCAGAGGCGTGCATGCACTATGCATCCTCTTGCTTCTCATGTGTCATTGGACTGTCTTTTAGAGGAATTTCAGAGGTTTGTGATGGGATTGTCTGTTGTAGAGATACCACGTTCCTATCAGGAAGCGATGAAGAGTTGTCCGTGGCGTCTGACGATGCAAGAGGAGATGGTCGCTTTACAGTCTCGAGGTACGTGGAGTGTTATGCAGACTCCTCCAGGTGCGTCTGTTGTAGGCAGCAAGTGGGTGTTTAATGTGAAACACCCAGCTGATGGATTGTGGATAGATATAAGGCCATATTGGTTGCTCGTGGGCTCACTTAGACATATGGGGTGGACAATCAGGATACATTTTCTCCTGTTGCGCGTCACTCCACGTTGCAGATTCTTATTGCAGTTGTTGTGGTACGTGACTGGCCACTTTTTCAGTTTGATGTTAAGAATGCATTCTTGTATGGAGATCTATAGGAGGAAGTCTACATGTAGCAGCCACCAGGGTTTGTTGCTGAGAAAGAATCCAGTATGGTGTGCCGAGTTCACACGGCCATATATGACCTTAAGCAGAGTTCGAGGGCTTGGTTTTAGAAGCTCTCAGAGTTGATTGAAAAGAAGGGATTTGTCAGATCTATCGATTCCCCTTTCATGCCTCCAACCATAAATGCTAAGCTGTCGGGGGCTAGTGGTTTATACACCCCAACCAGCCATCATGACTGCAGTCTGCAGATCATTCTATTTTTATTAAGAAAATTCAGAAAGATACCATTGTTATTCTAGTTTATGTTGATGATATCATTGTTATTGGCAACAATGAACATGGCATTCAGGCGGTTAAAGATTTCCGGCACATACCACTTGACGATCGCATTCAACCTTATGTTGTGCAAGCAGGTTTTGGTGGAGTTACTGAATTGGAGTTCATTGCCTTCGATTGGCATCTTATAGCAGCGTTGCTAGAGCGATGGGGATCGGAAACACATACATTTCATATGGCCAATGGGGAGATGACGATTACACTTCAAGATGTAGCAGTGCTGATGGGGTTGCGAGTTGATGGCATGGCAGCTACGGATGCTACATCTACAGTAGAGAAATGTGCTGATGTGTGCGAACAACTACAAGGGGTTCGACCGGAAGAGATTGAGATCCAAGGATCAAGTCATTTTCATAGGTGCCAGCCCATGCAGATGACAAGACATTGATACGTTATGCGAGAGCGTACATCCTGCAGCTCCTTGGTGGTGTATTGTTCACGGACAAGAGCAGGTCTTCGATATCTATTATTACTTTACCGCTTGTGTCCGATCATGATGTCACTGGGACATTCAGTTGGGGATCCGCCACATTGGCATACTTGTACAGACATCTGTGTTATGTCGCAAGCATGAGGACCGAGGTAGGCAGTTCTGTTATACTTTTGCAGCTTTGAGCATGGGAGCACTTTCTCCATATTGCCCATGTCATTAGAGTAAGACTCCAGTGGCATGAGCGACCATTAGGTGTTTGTTGGAGGACAGACTTTGAGAACATATGCCAGCCAATGCACGTTGTTCAGCCACATCATGATGCATTTGATATGCAATCTCCAGAGCAGGTATACCTTTTCAAAAAAATAAATCATTTAGAATATCCATGAAGTGATCGGAATAACATGCAGGTTTGTGGATGTCGTATGGGACAGACATCTTGGAAGCTCTCCCACATTATTGCATCGATGGTTAACATATTTGGACATCACGTATTCCTCTCATCTACTTCCGCGTGGTCGAGCACTAATTTCTCGACAGCGCCGTATGTCAATTTGGTGGTTGTCAGAGTATCCCATTTTCTTGCGACACTAATGAGGTGTTACATGCGATAGATTTGCGGGGTAAGGTGGATGTAGATTGGAGAGAAAAACACGTTGATCACATCACTGTTTGGGTGTCTCGTCACGAGTGAGTTCTCCACATAGACCAATCAATTGGGATCGGTACCTCTCCAGATTACATGGATTAATATCTTCGGGTCACTAGAAGATATGTGGGGAGATTGGTTGCAATCCTCGCCTACAATATAAGTCTATAAATAATTAAGGTATATATAATTCAAATAGATTTCATTATGGTATAAATATCTAACTTTAAATTTATTTAAAATTTTCAGATGCAGAGATTGGATCTTGTCATGGAATTAGGAGACAGAGATCCAAGCCACTACCAGTATAGAGACATAGCGCGAAGACCAAGTCTGAAATGGATCGTTCATTAGCCATTCAATTTGCAGATGTTATGACCTTGAACGAGGAGTGCACGCAATAGGAGAATGTCCAAGAAAAAGGAAGAGGACGTGGGAGAGGAAGAGGTCGGGCTAGGGCACACCAACAACAACATGGTCATGGACGAGGACGTAGACGAGGCAACAAGACTTTGCACATGACGTCGAAGTGGGGGAAGAAAACCAGCATATGGACAAGATCCCTGAGTATGTTTTGGAGACACAATTTGTCAGACCAATTATTGAACCTCGGGACGGGGAGATGACAACTCCACAAGCGTCTGCAAGGAAGATAAGGGGTGAAGAAGCTCAATATACACACGTCGCACTGACCCCGCCACCCGTACCCACCTTCGATGAGGAAGAAGGCATAGGAAGTTCGTAATTACAAGGAATTGATCTTAAATATAGAAAAACAACCAATCAAAGGAAGAGGAAGGGATAAATATGTATTCTGTGACAATTTTTGCAATGTACTCTATCTTAGATATTTTGTATTGTATCTTAACATGAACTATTTTCTAATCCAATGGAGCCTTTTTGTGGATATCTTTTCCTACTCTGTATGACATGAATGACTTTGGTATATCCTATTAGTGGAGATATTTATGGAAATCTTTTCTCTGATGTGGTAAGGTTCAAGAATCATGTTGTGTTTCTTTTTTTGGTCCCGGCAACAAGTTCTGTTTATTTTTTTGATGAAAAGAGCATATCACAGGAATTTCATGCGCTATAGGGAAGAAACAAATATATGCACTAACCTATAGCGCATAAAATCTATGTGTGGCCCTATAGCGCATACAATTTATGCGATTTGCCTACAATATTGACAGAAAAAAATTGTTGTCTTAGTTGAAGAATAATATTTTAGAACTACATTACTAAGGAATTTGCCTCCCTTGAGTTGTTTTGGCATAGGAGTCAAGGGGATGAAACCATGAAGGTTCTCAAACATACCCTTTAGAGAGGTGTAGAGAGTATGGAGAGGATGTCCATTCTGCTTCGAAGTGAAGATATTATGTTAGAGTTGCGGTATCTTTGATTCATTTCTCGCTATAAAATACGTGGTGGCAAGAATGTCCCGCATAGCCTTTGCAGTAGGCTGACTCAGAATATCATTGGTTATCTCCGTTGACACGGTCCCAGATAGACATACATGTGCATACGCATCGCCTGCCTCCCATGAGGCATTAACCCCAGTCTTGTAACTAGGTTCATCCTGTGTGAGGATGTGCTTCTTGTCGTTATACTGCATTAGGGTCATAAACTGCATAGCCCATAGATCATAATTTATCCCATTCATCATGACAATGAGTGCTGGACCTTTAAAGGCACCCAAGAATGAGACCTCGGCTTTTGAGTCAACTTTGTTGTCTGACGTGATGACAACAATGACAAAGACTGGGGTTGTCGACAAGATTGACTGCATCTACACAATCATACAGAAAGACGGTTGTGGGTGTAGACTTATACCATAACCTCTTCCATCCGTTTAAGGTCTCTCTAGGTAACTAGGATGATTTTAGATGGCCAAATCAACCCCAAAAACCCAAAGATAAGACCTCGAAACTATTGAATAGGGACCTCTAGTGAGCCACACGGCCCCTAGGACGAAGACGGAGTGCGCGAACGATGGCAAGGACTGTTGGCAATGAGGTTTGCAGCTCTAGGACACCGTACCAGGGTTCGACGACAGTAGCCTCGGTTGTCGCTACTGTGTGACGGTGACGGCGTTGGTCGTTGCTATTGCTATTGCGTGAGGCACGACGGCGATGGTGGCGGTCGACGATGCCCGCTTTGCTCTTGGTGATGCTCGCGTTAGGGTTTTGCTAGGGAGAGGTATCAAGGGCACAGGCTACGACCTAGGAGTGTCCAAGGTTCAGAAAGTCGGTATGCGGTATTCGTTAGGTCAGGCGGTCCCGAGCGAGTAAGCGGATATGCGGAAGTATATGCAGATTATGTTGTTTGCATTTTTTTAATTAAAAATATTATAGATATATATTTAATTGTGATGTCAGAGACAAAAAAACTTCATGTTTCCTTTAGATTCCTACAAAGACATACTTTGGAAAAAAGGCACCACAATAAAAAGCTACATACTTCATTTAGATATTAAAATATGTTCCTGAATATAGAGTGTTCAAATGTATAAAGTTATAAACCAGCTTCTAAATTCTAATCTAAATCATCTTCAAATTTGATTGTTGGAATATCATCATCGCTCTCTGAATCACTCATAATTTCTTCTTCTTCACCCAAAGTTGGCAAAGCTTCCACATTCCTTTGGCTCCTCCTATTCTCAACAAATTCTTCTGTCCCACTTGCTTCTGCAACCAAGTTCCATGTGAGGCCTGACCCTTGGAAGATTTCTTCTTCTTCTTCTTCACTGGCACTGGCACCAATCTAATCCATAACATGTGTTCTGTCCTTTAAAACAAATGGATCTCTCCCAGTTAGTGATCGACGTTCCTTCAACTTTGAATTGAATTTTACAAAAACCAAATCATTCAATCTCTTAGTTTCTAATTTGTTCCTTTTTTTGGTGTGAATCTGCATTAAGAATAATATGTAACATTGATCAATTATAAATTGTAATGACTTAATGAATATACTCAATTGTACATCCAAATGGTGAGAGTTATACCGCTGCAAAAGAGCTCCAATTCCTCTCACAGCCAGAAGAAGAGGATGTCAACTTTAGAATTCTCAAAGCCATTTCCTTCAAATAAGGCGTTTGAGAACCATATAACAACCACCAATGAGCTACAAGAGATTAGACAACTAATTTTTTGTAAAATAGTAAATCTAACTTGAGAACTTTGAAGTCGATAATAAGCTTGAGATATATTACCAGGATTGAAATCATCATCATTGGTGGATCTTTGTCTGACAGCCATTGGCTTTCCAAACGCTCCTTCTCCCCTTCGATAAATATGAATCTCTTTCTTCGTGATGGCATCCTGAATCTCCAACTCAGGATAAAAAATCTCCACGCATTCCATTAAACCATCAACGACGAAACTATCCTTAGAAATCGCATCGCTATCCCTATAAAAATAATAGGGATTAAGATAGAAAGCTGCAAGATGGAGGGGGCTATCCAATCTTCCTTTCATTTTCAAGGTAATGGCATCTATAAAGGGCTTGTAGGAATGTTCAACATCTTTAAAAATAGCCTTTATTTCTTTTTTTGCATCCTCCAATCCTCCATATATATATACAAATCCCATTGACGGCTTCCTTTCTCCATCAACAACACACGCAAGAGGCAGACAAGTGGAGAGAAGATCTTCAGCGTCAAGGATACTTGGCTCCAAAATAATGAACCGAGGACAACGGATGCAGCCACCTCACCTTTTCTTGTTTTTGACCACTTACACTCCCTCCACTCATCAGAAGAGAACATTAACCACAATTTCTCCTTCTTGTCCATTACGCTTTGTAGTGTAAGGAAATTGGTGGCAAATCTTGTTTGCCCTGGCCGAACAATTTCACCCTTCTGGGTGAACTGTCTCATCAAGCTCAAAGTCTTTGCATGATTGTAGATAAAGAGAGTGAGAGTTCTAGCCTTAGTGATGCAATTTTTTATCTTCGATTCCTTACCAATCTCCTCAAGTACAAGATCAATGCAATGAGCTGCACATGAAGACCAAAATATCCTTGGATATTTGGTCTTAAGGAGTCTCCCAGCTGCCATATTTGCAGAAGCATTGTCAGTAACAACTTGTATAACATTGTCTTCTCCAACATCCTTGATACACTCCTCTACCAGAGAAGAGATGTATTCAGCTGTGTGAGAATCTGCAGATGTGTCAACGGACTTCAAGAAAGTTGTGCCCAAGTCACAATTCACACACAAGTTCATAATGTTCCTTCCCCTCATATCGGTCCACGCATCGGTCATTATTGTACAACCATTGTTCTTCCACGATTCATTGTGGCGCTTTAAATATTCCTTTGTTTCATCAACTTCCTCCTTCAACAAAGTTTCTGCAATTTCATAATATGAAGGCAATTTGTATTCGCTTCCGTATTGTCCAATTGCCTCACACATTCGGATAAAGGGATTATTGGTCACTACATTAAAGGGAATGTCAACATCATAAAAGAATTTTGCCACAAACTTGTTGACACGTGCACGCTCCCCTTTGGCTAATGCATCTTTAATCACCGTCTGCCGCATTGTTGCACCCAAAGATGCATCATCTTCAGAAACACGAGGTCTTTTTGCATCATTTTCTGAGGCTTCTCGTTCATATGGATGGTTAGAAGATCCATCATATGTTTTGGTTGTCACTTCCTCACGCAGTTCTCTCATACTAACAAATTTCTCATTCTTCTTCTTCATAATATCTTCCACATAACCTCTGATTTCCTTCTGCACTTCACCATCGGCCTTTGGACATGCCCTCATGTTTCCCTTTATGTGTGCGAGATGCTGCTTCATTCTATTGATTCCTCCTTTTATGATCTTGCCGCACAAGCGACACCCAATCGTGTTCGAATCCGTCCTCTCAACAAGGTATGCGTATTTCCATCTTGGATCGGTAGAGCCGGGTGGAACATAAAATGTGGAGGAATCCGTAGTAGGAGTGGAAGGGGTAGCCATATCAAAAAACCTAAAGATGACACAAAAATTGTGACATTAAAAAAAATACAGAATGTAATCCATAACTTTAATCATGAAGAAAAATATGAATCATATGATAATATGATAGAGATTTCATGTGTTAATTTGTTAAGCTAGTTTTATGTTTTAGATGTTAGCTTTAAGTTTAGATATTATTATATTTGAACTGTGAGTCTCATAGTCGCAACATGATATCTATAACAAATATGATATTATTATTTTGTTAGTATCATATTGCTTTAAGTTTTATGTTTTAGATGTTAGCCATAAGTATTATATTATGCATTGAGATGTTAAAGTGAGACTGTGAGGCTATAAGACTCACAGTACAAATATGATAGATTATAGTACAAATATATTGTAGACTATAAACAATATATTGTAGACTATGAGATAGAGATGCTATAGAATATAGTTATATATTGTTTATAGTTTTATTAAACTTTAAGTTTATAAGTTTTAGGTATTATTATAATTTGTTATAGTTATCATATTTCTTTAAGTTTTATGTTTTAGATGCTAGGTATAAGTTTTAGATTATGCACTGAGATTTATGCTATAAAAGCAACTACTTTTAAAGTTAAACATGATAATTTGGACAAACGTATGCTGAAATTTTGAACAAAACAAAGAGGGCAAAACAAAAAATTAATAAAATCATAAAATTATTACAAAACCTAACATAATTTCATTACGTATGCTGAAATTTTGAACAAAACAAAGAAGGCACAAGAAATGATGTTATCGTACGGGGGAGGCGAAGGTACGAGACCAGCTAGGGGCGGCGCGCGGTGGTGCGGAGAGCCGCTATGCAGCGAAGGTGGAAGGCCGAGAGGGAGAGGTTGGAGTCTGGCAGAGCTTGGCGGCGCAAGACGGCGAGGCTGGAAGGCCGAGAGGGAGAAGCTGGAGTCTGGCGGAGCTTGGCGGCGCAAGAGAAGCTACGCGGCGATGGTAGGATGCCAAGAGGGAGAGGCGGAGCTTCTGCGATGGAGGCACTGGAGCTTCTGCGATGATAGAAGGCCGAGAGGGAGAGGCGATGTAGGCACTGTGGTTTGGCCTTAGGGTTTATCGAGATGGGGGGTTGGGGTTTGGTTCGTTAACAAGTTAAGACCTTAAGATCCAGTCCCTTAAAATCGAAAATCGGATCTTGCTAATGGGTCCTACCGCATGTCGGACCCGCATATTCGGTAGCATATGCGGCTTATGCGGCCCGCATATGCGTGAGACCCGCATATTACTGTATATTCAATATGCGGTGCGGCTACCCCTCCGCATGCGCATATGCGGCCGCATAAACCGCATTTCTGAACATTGGGAGTGTCGCTCTGATACCATGTGGAAATGAGAAGTAGAATTGTATATTCATCCTAGCCATGTAGCTCTCTTATAAAGGAGAAAAGCTCTATGGGAAAATTACATAAAGAAGACAAGATAAATAAGAAATATAAATAAATCTCAGAGAGATACAAATATCTCAACAGTAGCCGACCCTACTTAATATGGGAAAAGGCTTTGTTGTTGTTGTTGTACCTCATGATTGTCTCCATGCACCATCTCCTCAACATACGACGCATATAATGAATACTCCAACACTCCCCCTCAAGCTGGAGCATGCAATGCTCAGCTTGGACAAACAGAAAGAAACTCAACTCAACGCTACAAGACACTACGGACAATATCAACCCAACTCGCACTATTGCTGTTGTCGAGGATGTTGCTTCTCATGCCGTGCAGGTGAGGAGGACGAACGGGCTGGAGTGTGGGTCTGTTGAATCTCCTCGTCGGAGAGCATGTGCTCTGAACTGCGCTTGTCAGAGTCACTGCAACTGAAATGAGTCTCCTCGTCGGAGTACTCGGGCCCGCCATAATAATGTGGACAACTGCTCCATCTCTAAAAAAGGGCCGAACTGAATAAGGCCGTGGCTGTGCAATCCTTTTCGGAGTCCACGGTCGCTGGAGAATGGAGTCTGAAAATAGTCTCCTCGTCGGAGAACTGGGTCTCTCCCATCTGGCTCAGAGAATGGTGCACTGCTCTGGTGTACCTATGATACCACATGAAAACCCTTGCCAACATGGCATTGGGAATGGTCCTCTACTGTGGAGTCCCTATGGCTCACATGAAAAACTCTGGCCTACAAAACAAGAATAATGATGGGGACCTCGAACAAATGATGACAATATATGCTCATCTGAAAATGACCGCAAACTCGTGGGTGTCTGAAACTGGAGTCTTTCTCTGGAGAACTCGAAAAATGGGCCTCAACACGGAGTGCCTCAAACTTGGACTCTGATCAATCTGTCGAGTCTAAACAACTGCGCATCACACCTGGGGACTCAGAATCTTGAACGTCGGGTCTGAATCTTGCGCATGAAGAATCTTCATCTGAAAATCTTATAGAGTCTGAACATCTGGCTGGTCTGGATTTCTGCATGTGAATCTGGAGCATCTGAATAGACCTGTAACTCTACATATACTCCCCCTTTCTACCAAACTTGTCGGAAAACATGGACGTCGACCAAGTTGGGAGAAGACAAAGAGATACATAAATAGGAGGGGAAATAAAAAATACTCAAAGAATTTCTTGCGGTTTTCCACTTTTTTTATAAGCCGTTTCAATCAATATTTTTTTACGGCTTCTTTTTGAAATTTCGCGTACGGCTTTTTCTTGTACGCAGCCTTTTTATCTCTCTTTTTTTAAGTCTCCTCTCCTATTTTTTTATATAGCTGACTCACCTTCTCCCTTTTTTATATCAAAGAAATATAGCCTTCTTAGGCCTAAAGATCACGGTCCCAAAAGGGCCCACAACTCTATTTTTTTATACGGCCGAACAGGCCCTCACCAGCAAATGATTCTTTTTAAAAAAAACCCCGCATCCTTATTTAGGGTTCCCCCTTAAGGGAACCCTCTTTTGCAAGCCAGCGCCGCCAATGACATCGGGAAGGCATCGCCTGCGCCAGGATCGTGCGGAGGAAGGAGGGCGACACGCTGATCTTCGTGGGCTACGCCGATAGTACGGCTCCTGCTGTTGGATCGGGAGGAACCCGCCGCCTATAGAGTGGGGGCTTGGAGGAGCCGCCTGCACGAGAGAGAGAGGGAGGCGGGGCTCGCTGCCATGGAGGCTGGAGGACGCGCCTGAGCTCGCGCCTGCCTGCGCGCGAGGAGCTGGAGTCAAAGGGCGGCGTCGCCTGGAGGTTACTGCTTCGATTGTGCGGCTGGATTTGCGCACACCTGGATGAATCTCGTGTGCGATGGATGCGGCGGATGTTTGGAGAGATGATGAGCTGCGAGTCTGGAGAAGGAGATGAGCGTGCTCCTGTAGCGCCGCATGTTGATCAGGACGATCTAGGGTCGTGAGATGGTGGCTAGGGCTCGCCACTACGTTTTTGCTGCGCAGCTCTGATCTTGCCAGGACGAGAGATCGAAAGGGCTCGTCGCCTGAGGCAGAGGGCGATCTCGAGAGGAGGGTGCAAGAGGTGCACGGAGGCCGAGGGTTTGGGGCCTGAGCGTGACGGTTCCCGAAGATGTCAACTGGAAGAGGTGCGCCTGAGCGACGCGCGAGTAGAACTGGGACGACCATCGCCAGTTGCGATCAGATCTGGAGAGCGCGAAATCAGATCTGGAGGGCCACCACTTGATGCCTTCGCTTGCTGGTGTCGTTGGGGATTGCCGTACGGAGTTAGGGTTCGTGGAACCCTTGCAAACAGATCTCTTCCAATGAAGTCTTTAACAGAAACCGCAGCAATACATACAATCGTGAAAAAAATTCAGAATAATAAATTTTTTTCTCGAACAATCTTCAATATCGAATCTCGAATAAAAATTAAGAACACAAAAACCTCGAGAATCGACCCGCTCTGATACCATGTTAGAAAATCGGAAGCGGAAGCAAAAACATGGAAAAAGATAAAGAACGAAAAGAACAACGAGATTTTACGTGGAACCCTACTCCGTGAGGAGCGGGATGAAACCACGGGAGAAGCCCTCAAAGGGACATGTTATGCATTGCACTTTCTCATCCGATATAGGAGGTCTGGGGCTCCTTATATAGCCTCTCCAGAGCCTCCAAGTCCCACCGCTGGACAATGTGGGACTAAACACTTGGATGGGGTAAATGGATCCTGGAGGTATCCATTTATCCATCTCCTCAACATATGACGCATACAATGAATACTCCAACACTCGTCAAAGTGATCGGGTTCCCGCCAAGTAGGTGCATAAGCTGGTAGTAAACTTCGTATATATTGTAGATATTGTTTCTTTCATGATTTTGTTTCTCTTTTCCTTAATTATTACAAATACAAAAAATAGATTTGTATTTAATTTTATTTCTAGTATTTTATTCTTTTTTTGTATTTAATTATATATTAAAAGTCAAAGATCAAAATATAAAACTCTCAGTTGTATTTTGGGCATTTAAAATACCCACAAAAATACATATCATGTACATATCATGAAAAGAACAACGGGATTTTACGTGGAACCCTACTCCGTGAGGAGCGGGATGAAACCACAGGAGAAGCCCTCAAAGGGGCATGTTATGCATTGCACTTTCTCATCTGATACAGGAGGCCTGGGGCTCCTTATATAGCCTCTCCAGAGCCTCCAAGTCCCACCGCTGGACAATTTGGGACTAATCACTTGGATGGGGTAAATGGATCCTGGAGGTATCCATTTATCCATCTCCTCAACATATGACGCATACAACGAATACTCCAACACTCGTCAAAGTGATCGGGTTCCTGCCAAGTAAGTGCATAAGCTAGTAATAAACTTCGTATATATTGTAGATATTGTTTCTTTCATGATTTTGTTTCTCTTTTCCTTAATTATTACAAATACAAAAAATAGATTTGTATTTAATTTTATTTCTAGTATTTTATTCTTTTTTTGTACTTAATTATATAATAAAAGTCAAAGATCAAAATATAAAACTCTCAGTTGTATTTTGGGCATTTAAAATACCCCCAAAAATACATATCATGTACATATTTTTTCTTTTGGTTTTGAAACCTTAATGGAAGTTGTAGACCTTATTTAGATCTAGACATTTTATTTTTGATGATTTTATATTTTGAGTTTTTATTTTATTTCTTTTATATTTATTTCTCCTTTTCCCTCTCTTCTTGATCTTGTTTGACCTGCCAACGGCCAAGACCTATCCCTAATGATCTGGCTCCAGCCACTCTCTAAACTCCCCTTCGCTTCCAGCCAATCGCACCATTTTATTTGTTGACCTCGGGTCAATAGGTCCCTTCCCCCCCTGACTGTGTAACCACCCAAAACACCCACTCCTCATAACTGACCATTCTCCTCATGCTACCTCAACGTAACCGCACTCCATGCTCTAGCCAACTATTGACCATACCCACCACCTCGACTCCCGTCAAAACAAAACCTTCCGAACCCCTCCCTATTCAGTTCATCCGCCCATAGCGAGAGAAGCAAGGCCCAGCTCTATGACCCTGTTGGTGACAGCTTCGACGAGCCCTTATTCAGCAACAACAATCCGAGCTCCCAACGTGATCCAACGGCCACCATACTCATTAATTCAAGTTTCAGAAGAGGCTTGTAGAGCTTTAGAGCTACCCTGTTGCAGCTCTTCGAAGAGACGACAGAGACGTGCTCTGTTGAGTTCGCTCATCTCCCAGGAGAATCCTACAAGTACAATATCCTCTTCCTTCTCTCTTTCTTCTCCCTTCTTTTTCTTTTTCTTATTCTTCCCCTCATTCTTTGCTGCCTATATTGATAATCCCCCTTCTCTTTCTCTTTGTTTTATTATAAACCCAAATCAACCCAATACCACCATCTTCGAGAGCTCACCGCTTTCTATCTAACTCTCAAGGTCTTCCACCTCCAGCCAATGTTGTGACCGAAGCTTCGTACTTCCCCTTCCTCTACCTTCGAATAGGAGCACAATGCCAACCTTCGTCTTGTACTCAACGCCAAGGCCAATTCCTGGAGCTTGAGCCCAAATCTCTTTGTAGGTACAACATTGAAGTTGCAAAGGCACCCCATTTGCAATCCCTCCTACCCTTGAGCTTAACGACGATCTATCGAGTCGAGGACCTCCGCACAGCAGCTTCCAGGTCCTTGTCGGGTCTCGAGCCTTACTTTAGTAGCTATGTAGCAAGCTTCACCATCGCAAGACCCATCAAGGATGAAGCACAGATCAGCCAACCCACCTTCACTCGTTGATCTCATCATCACGTGAGCCACCTCCACCATGCGCGTACACTAGACATTTGTGTGCATCAGCTACCATAGCTCAATACCTGCTGCAAGCATTACACACAGCCACAACATCAGTCCATCTCGAGGAAACCCATTAGAGCAGCCTCTACCAGACCTCCTCCCCATTTGGTCAGACTAGTGATACACGAAGCTGTGTGTGGGTCGTGCACGCATCAACCTCTCAAGCCACCACCGACTAGCAGCAGTGGTCGGCACCCATCCTCCACCGTGGTGTAGACCATCAAGAGAGAAAAGGTAAAGGGTCAAAACCTCCCCTCATGCACAAGACATGATCTTGGACATTTGGCGGCTAACCCCTGGTCTATTTGTAAATCACGATCATCCGCATGCTCCTGTGTTGACATGTGGCCTCCCTGGGAGGATTGCAGAGTCATCCTCGCATTCTTTCAAAAATTAAAGAAGCGTGTACCGCAAACCGTGCTATTTTGTTATATTGCTTTCAGTTTCCGAAATTGTAGAGACCCCTATGTTTGATAGCAAGTTTGAACATTGAAATTTCATCTTTCTGAAAAGCCAAAAAATGTTGATATTCTACAACTTATTCTTTAAGCATTGATATTGGGTTAGGATTTTTGGTTTTATAATTGATTTATTAAAAATCAGAGAGTAAAATCCAATCTTATTTTACCCAATTGGCGTTTGGAAATTGTAGAAAATCATCCCTTGATAATCTCAAAAATTCAGGAATTGGGTGCTTATTTGTGCTCTATCATGTGCCTAAATTTCATTGCAATTGGATATGTTCTGTGCCCTGGATAATTTATAGAGTAATTTCTGTTTTTGATTTGTAATTAGCTCTACCCATAAGATTTCGCCAAAAAATTGCACTTAGGATTTCACCAAAAATAAAAGTTCTCTGGATTTCTATTTCACATATCTAATTGGACTGTTTTTGGTTTTGCTTAATTTAGTTTATATAATTTATTAGAAATTAATTGTTAAATATCACTCTGCTTTATTAGAAAATTCATAAAAATGTACATCTTGCCCAAAAATTCCAATAAAATTCAAGTAGTTTTATTTCATCATTTGTTAGCTTATATCCAAGTTTCATCTTTTTGCAATCTATTTGCATCATAAAATGCATTAAAAAACCCTAAAAAATCCATTTTTCATGTATGTTTTATTACCTAAAACTTAAAAAAACGCAGTTTGCATTCTCCATTGAACTAGATTTACAAGAAAAATACAACTTGGCTAATTTGGATTGGTTTCACAATAAATTTAATTTGGTCAAAGTTGCTTGATTTCACTTTAAAACCTAGTCCATCCTCTTTGAAAACCTAATCACTAAGTTGGAATAATTGATCTTGAGTTGTTCATTTGTTTCCTTGAGTCGACCTTGGGACTTGCCCAAGTTAAATAAATATAACATTGCACGTTCTCTCTGATCGATTAATTTATTTGTGTGGTTTATTATGATTGATCCCTGATTGCCTGAATACAACAAAAAGACAAAAATAACTTACTGTAATTAGCGAATCATCAGCATGATCTCCTCGATGTTATCAAGATTCTCCCGATACTGAGCCATGCTCCTCATTCTTACTTGGGAGTAGGGAGATGTCATCCTCACTGCTTGTTACCTCATTAATTGTATGCCATCTTCCATGTTAGGGGAAAAGATTTATTTCGATTGTGTTTCCCGAAAAGGACTTCTCTTTAACGCCTCATGTCTTTGGTTGTGCGGCCTTTGTCTATCACCTCACTCCTTGCTGTAGCAAGCTCTCCTCCAGAGTTGTTAAATGCACATTTGTTGGCTACTCCTGGGATTTTTATTCTGTCAGACGAAAGTACTATGCCGGTAAGGGTACTAGTAGATGGTGTAGTGGCAGATAATGATTAGGGAGATCCATGAACTGAACTAGCAACTTGAGGTGGCGATCACAGGTAACCCACATACAATTTTGTGTTGAAGATGCGGTGTTTGAATGTTTGGTCATGCAATGTGGCACAACTAAGATAATAAATCGATCTAGGGAAGGGTTCATTGTTGTAAAAGTTGGTCGACTAGTCGGTCCGACCAATCGAGTCGAGGGATAGCTGACTCGACTAGGCCTCGTCGACCATTAGTCGATCAACCCGACCACTCGATCGACTTTTACAGAGAGATTTTTAATTTTTAATTTTTTTCCTTTTTAAAAGCATACTTATTCTAATATTCTTAATATTATATTTAAAGTCAGTTACTTCTTTTGTTTCATTATGATAGTATATAAAATGTACAAATCTATACAAATATATAAGAATATATGCATAAAAATGATTTATATATTTAAAATAATTTAAGATCTGAAATCGACTAATGATAGACTAAATCTGATTAGTCGCCCGATTGCCGATTAATCCTTAGTCAGTGACCCCTCTGATTGAGTACCGACTACTGATTTCTACAGCCTTGGAAGGGTTGAAGAATGCAGTCTTGTGGTGCTTGTTAGAGACGCCAATCGAAGCACATTGTCCTTCTGGTGATGCAGGTTCGAGAGTAGCAGATAGGAGGAGGAACCTTTCATCTTTTTTCTCCACTATTATAATCAACTTTTAGTGGGGATGCTACATAATTTGGAGTGATTGCATTACAATTTTTGTAAAAGAAGGCTGATTTTCCCCTTTATTAATGTCATCAGCTTCATGTTGAATGCAATTTATGGTTAAACTGAAGCTGATTGCTACTTTTTGGCTCATAGCTCACTCGAAATGGAGTGATGTTTCGAGCATGGTGTTTCTATATAGAAAATGTGATCCGCTTAGCTAAATTCCTCGAGTCTTAGCTCCTACAAGTACTTTTTCATTTTTATGTTAATATTACTAGCAGGCATCTTCGTATGTTTCCCCCTTTTGCCTCAAAAAAGCTCCATGTTGAACGGATGTTAAAATAATAGTTACTGCCTAGTGGGAGGTGATCTTCCTCAATCCATAAATCTATCCAACTTTGTACGTTCTAACTTGATTTGTAGTGAAACTTCGTCCTTTTATAATATGGGAGTATATATGCATCGTAATCTAAATGACCTGCTTTATACTTTGTCCACCAATGCTCAACAAGACCATCTAAATGTAGGGATGATTTGAGCGACATTCTCTGATACCCACTTGATGCAGATGTAATTTACGGATGAGGAGAGAAAAGAGTAACCGCATGATAAGCTTCATCGGATGAGGGGAAGAATGGGGATGAGAGGGTGGGATCTCGCAGAATATGGCGTAGGGACATAATTGTGGAGGAAAATCTCCAAAATCAAGAACTGATAACTTGATAACGTGCTCATCTATCCTTCAACAATACTCTACCAAGCCCTTTATATAGAAAGAAGCGAGACTACAAGCTCTGATTTTAATGAACTCTCTTTCATTGGATAAATACTTTTATTACTTAAACTTTGAAAGTGAGTTTGGTGAATTTAAAATTCATATGGAGTAGGAATTCATATGAGAAATTTGATATTACGACTTTTTCGATGCATAATCTAATAGCATGTATTCACGGTGGAATTTATTTTATATTTTGTGTATCTTTATATACATTTTTATATACATGATAGAGAAAGAATTCGGTGAAAATAAGTTAGTAGGAATTAATCAAAAATAAATGAATTGTTTATTTACATGAGAAGTTCAATTATTTATTTAATGCAAAAATGCATGGCAATTATTTACATATATATGACTGCTAATAATACAATATAAAATTGTAAATGCAACTAATCACTTGAGAACAAAGCACTATTTTCAGCTATTAGAGCAATGAATATACTTAGCAATAGATGAAATCTTTATTTCAATGATAAGGTTTGCATTTAAAACCAGACTTAGACTTATTTTTCAATAGAAATAATCAATAATATCTAGAAAAATCATCAACAATAACAAGATAGAATTGTACTCGTGGTGATCAGGAACACGACTGGGACCCAAATAACAAAATGCAACAACTCAAATAAAGAATTATTGCCATGACTCTAACAATTGGGAAAAATGGTACGATGATGCTTCCCAAGCTGGCAAGTCTCCCATTGAAAAAGTGGATTGAGATGAGATTCGCGTGAGGACTCTACACAGCTTCTGCAGAGGAAGATGACTGGACCGACAACACCACATGTAAGGAGAGATTGATCTAGTAGAATATAAGATCTGTCTGCATAAGGAGACTGGAGCAATATGTAGCGACACCCTTGCTTAGAACAACATCCAATCAACTTGCCCTTGAGTATATCCTGAAACGCAAGAGAAGATGTGTCAAAAATAACACGACAATTTTGATCCTCGGTAGTCTGACTGATAGATAATAAATTCTTAGAAAACCAGGCATGTTATACATCTTGCAGATACATGGATGGTGTCAACCAAATCTCTCTCTGTCATGTAATTGGAGAATGTCTCCTGTCGGCAATGACAACCGATCGACCAAAGTGAACGATCATGTATTTGAACTATTCTTTGCCACAATAGAGATGGTAAGATGCTCCGGATTCCATGATCCATTCTAAAATATCGAACATGTGATAAATGCAAAGTGCATAATATGTACCTAAGGTAGTGGCGGAGGTTGGAACGTTAGATGAGGTTGGAGGAGCACTAATAGTACTATGGAAGGAGCCTTAAGAGAAGATCATCATACTTCTGATCAACATAAGTAGTAGTGGGCTCCAACTTCTCATCAGAACGAGCAGATGCATGACAACCATGCTTCTCATAGCATGTATCTTTAGAGTACCCTATACGATTGCAGTATGTGCATTGCGGGCGAGGGGGTTCACCTCCTCTGCCAATGACACCGCATCATATGAACTGTGCCAAATCTCCTCCACTGTGAGATGCGATCAGGATAGAGGATGTCCAAGTAGTAGATGCAGGTGTGATATCGAATTTTTCTAAAATTTGATCGACCAAAATGGATGACATTTGGGCCTTTGGGGGTTACCGATGGGATTGGTGACTGAAATGGTCTAAATTTTAGCCGAAATTCGATCAAAATTTTGTTTCTGTCGGTTCCCAATATGGTGTCTGAAATTGATATTTAAGACCATGGCTACAAGAGACACCATGATCCTGCTCAGTCTACTCGAAGCCTCCTCCAAGGGAGGTATAGAAGCGACAGTGAGAAGCTGGCTACGTGTTGCATCAATACTGGGGATCAAGAGCTGCAAGAAACACATCCCCATTGTGGCGTTAGAATATTCCCCTTAGGACTCCACTCTATATCAATATCTAATAGTGGATTTTGTGGGCTGATTCTCACAACTTTCAGCTTGAACGTATATGTAATAATGGATTATAAGGGTTAATTTCTCACAAACTTTTAGCTTGAACGAGTACCTCAACCCGCTGCTCTTCGAGTGGGACTAGTTTGACCATTGAGATCAGGGAGAGGGTCTCGGATGAAGAGCAGTCATATGTCGGAGACAATACCGTTGACCAGCTAAATGATGCACACCCTTTCATGCCTTCTTACCTACCTTCCGTTCATGGCCCAGGACCGCACATTCCATCATGCCACCAGGAATGAAAACGAATCCTACCCTACTTAGTTAGTAAAGAATCCCATTCCAGGAGGAGAAAGTCGGATAGGATAGCGATACAGGTTACCGGCAGTTAGTTCTTGCTTATAGGAACTAGTTGGATGGGCATCGTAGCTCAAAACTACCAATTTCTGCTTGAATATATATATATAAGGGATTTTATCACTTGTGCCCCTCCGAGATATCGCAATATCAGTTATGCCCCTATCTTTTTGGTAATATCAGTTGTGCCTCTCACTTCTTGCAAATCTATCACTTGTACCCCTCGGGTTAGTTTCCGTCCATCCCAAACGCAAACGGACGTTATCTTTAGGGACACATCAGGAATTAAATTTAAAAAATGGATTGAAATGTCATCTTCCTCCCTTCTCCTCCTCCCTTTATCTTCTTCCTCCCTTCTCCTCCTCTCCCATCTTCTTCCTCTCCCACATGTTGCTACCCAGACCTCCCTCCACCCCTCCGCCCCGACCTCCCTCCACCCCCTGATGCCCCTCCGCCCCGACCTCCCTGTCGGCCCGACCTCCCTCCACCCCCTGCCGCCCCTCCGCCCCGACCTCCCTGCCACCCCGACCTCCCCCCACCCCCTGCCGCCCCTCCGCCCCAGCCTCCAGGCCGCCTCGACCTCCCCCCATCCCTGCGGCCCCTCCGCCCTCGCCTCCCCTCCCCGCACCTTCTCCTCCCTCGTGCCTCCTCATGCCCCCGCCACCCCCGCGCCCAGGCCGCATCTCCTCCCCCATTCCGCACCTCCCCCCCCGGCGCCCCCGCCCCAGCACGCATCTCCTCCCCCAACCCGCCCGTCCCCTGCCCCCCCGCCCCCATCCCAGCCCGCATCTCCTCTCCCAGCCCGCCCCCTGCCCTCGCCTCCCTCCGCCCCAACCTCCCTCCTCCCAGACTTCCCCCTGCCCTGACCTCCCCCCATCAGTCGCTCGAGTACGGCTCCCCTCGCGACGCTGAAGGCCGGCGACATCGGGATGATCCTCGCCAATGGGTTGTCCAACGGTGAGCGCTCGTCAGAGACGCCACGTCCTCCTCCTCCTGGACAATAATACCCCTCTTAACTGCACCAAGGTTTGAAAAAATCATGGTTAAGTCAACTCACGGACGGTCAATCTGACGGAAGGGCACAAATGATAATGGCGAAAGAAGTGAGGGGCACAACTGATATTACCAAAAAGATAGGGGCATAACTGATATTGCGATATCTCAGAGGGGCACAAGTGATAAAATCCCTATTTCTAAAAGGTCTGATAAAAATTCTAATAATTGGAAGACTATGAAGATGGTCATGCCATTTAATATAACAAGAAATCAGAGTTATTTGTTTGCCCTTTTGGGCAGTCTGGCAGATTTTTATCTAGTCTAATATTTAGTGTTATATTAAATATAGCTTTCTCTGACTAATATAAAGAGATGTAACTTTTTTCTTTATGTTTTCCTCTACTATGTTATTTTGTAAAGAAAGGTCTCGAACTTTTTGTTGCAATCCAATTCCTGTACTTGCACGGTACTTGTACTTAGAGGCATGGAGCTATGGAACTTCTTGAACATGCCTCGTAGCCAGGAGTAGAATGCATGGAGAGGATGACTATCTGCCTTGCCATGAAGATGTTATACTTGAGTTGGAAATCTTCGTCTCATTCCTCGACTGAGAATAAGTAGCGGCGAGAATGTTCGCCCTGGTTGTGCGTAGATGCAGAATATCATAAGCTATCTCTTTTGTAGGAGAACTAGGAAGCCCAATACACACCCAAGCATTGTCTTTTTTCTATGAAGCATTCGCCAATCTTGTCGATAAACGCAAGTCGCACCAGGATATATTCTTTGTTGTTGCTCTCCATGATACCTGTGGATTGCATGACCCACATTTCATAGTTTATCCCATCTATCTTGACGATGGACGTTGGGCCTTTGAAGGCCCCTAAAGAGACCTTGTTCTCTGCCATGATAAATGGAGACTGAAAAAGATGTAACTGGCAGATAGATAGGTCCTATCATCTATAAAAGGACCTTGTTCTCTGCCATCATGCACGAAACATATTGTGTGTGTGGACTCAGAGCATAACCTTTTCCATCAACTTCGGAGGCACTTTAGGGCAAGCAGGTTGGATTTAAATGCTTGAAATCATCTTGAATTACACTAACAACAGACCGCAGGGACCATGCGGTGGACTAGGACGGTGACAAGGAGCCACAGGGACCATGCGATGGTGATGGGCAAAGGTGAGAGTCGTTGATCATGGTGAGATGCTGCTAGGATGTTGCGGCGAGAGCCCACTATGTGATGGTGACCCCCTAAAGGCCCACGTGGGGCATTGGGCCCTTGTGCATGGGCTGCTAAGGCGAAGGAACCATGCATGGGGATGAGGGCGCAGAGGCAGAGGTGGCGGAGGGAGGGTGGACCCACTCTCAAACTCCGGGGAAGAAGATGAAGAATGACCAACGATGGGGTTTAAGGTATCAAGGGTACCCAATAGCAGATGCTCTGATACCGCACGAAAAGAAATGAACGACTTGTTTATTCTGTGGCCATAGAGCTCCTTTACATAGAGGAGAAAACTTAGAGCGCAAATACCTAACGAGGAAATACAATAAAAGGGAAATAAGTACATAAATAATATTTCTTATAACAAAATCAATCAGAGCCAACTGGGTTGTTGGCAGCGGCCAGAAGTGGCAGTGCGTGCCACCACTAGACAAGCAGCTCAAGGCATGTTCTGGTCAATGGCGCGACTGCAACTTCAAGAGGAGGGTTGTTGCTTTGTGGGTTTTTTTTTGGGGGGGGGGGGGGGATTGGATAGGTTTAGATGGTGATTTATGTTAGGAATGTGGGTGTCTCCGATACAAAGTGTGAATTATGGAAAAGTTTTTTGGGTTACTTTAAGCGGCCTAAGGCTCTCTACATAAAGAGAGAGGCCAATTGAAAAAATACAAAGGATGCCAAAAGTATAAAATATAGTAACTAGAGAAACAAAGAGGTTAAATGACTTTTCATAATCCTCAACAAATATAACCACAAAGATGAGCAAATTACCTCCTCACCAAAAGAATCTAAGTAAAGAGAAGGCCATAAAGATTGCCGAGATGACCTCTGCAGTAAGATGGCAGTACTCTGAAGAGAAAAATAAGACAATACTCAATAATAAGCTTTAAGAAAATCTGAACAGCACAAAATCTTACCTTGATTAGTAGAAATGCACCAATTCCAGCACCACATCTTTTTGCATGGGTATGGCACCTACTTGGACTGAAGATCAGAAAAAAGATATTTGGAGACGGTTAGAAAATGTCAAGAAAAATGATCTCCAACCCTTATAGTAAAAATGTAGTTCACCTGCAGCAAGGCTTCCAGTTTGGGGAACATATTCTTCCACAGAATAGGCATAAAGCAGGTTCCTCCGGAACATTCTTGCAGCTTGGGCATCGCTCTTTAATAAACCTATCCACAGAAAGCCTCATATTCTTCACTTTCAATGTTCAGAATATAGCCTAACAAAAAAACTAAGGTGGGGCAGAGAAAGAAATCAAGACAAAGATCTCAGAAGGGAAATCACAGAGAATTTACCTCTGTAAGAGGTCCTGGTAAAGTAAGGGAAGCCTCATCAGCTGAAAAGGCACTGCAGGATTACAGTACAAGGTAGGCTCTCTTTTTACTGCACGGACATGCTGATAAAAGTGCTCACGCCATACTGAAGTCAAGGCATTTACAATCTTATCGTTGCAAATAGTATCCAAGGAGCAGATTCCAAACATTTTTTCTAACTGAAAAAGACCATATTCAGTGAATCGACTCCCACTACCATCAGATTCACCAAGCAAATGTATCGTGGCATCATGAACAAGAGGAATAGGAGTTGGCAATTTAAGCAATTTCCAAAGCAACATACATCTTCGCAGGTAAGGAAAAGTGAGTTTGCGGACCATATCTCTTAAACTGTGGGAATCATCTATATGGCGGGACACAAACTGCTGCCGTGCAAGCTCGGATTTTCCCATGGATTTGCAACTTTCAATTAGAACACACTCTCCAAAGGATGACGCATCAAAGTCGTGTTTGCAATAGCAAGTGATTAATGCCTGCAACCATGTATTGGCACAAGAGGAACAGTAAAACAAAAGGGAATGACAACCTTGTTCAAGAGTATAGCATTCTTAGTACATATCGATTATATCCACCAATACTCATAATTAACACATCAGGATAAGCGTGAAAAATACATTACCTGAATAATACAAACAACATAGAAGAGATGCACCAAAGACAACAAGCATTCCGCAGACGAAATAAATGGAAGAGGAAGAGAAAATATAATCCACATTAAAGAAGAAAATGGGTCGTGAATGAGGATGGGATCAGCAGCAACTTTCAAGAATTTGCCAGGAAATGAAATTCCATTTGAGGGTTCCTCCAGAAGGTACGTAGGTCCTGCCAATGAGAGCTGCACTGATAATATGTTTAACAAAACAAAAATGAATAAAGAAACTTCATATACAAAAGATAATGCAAAGAGTCGCCTACTGAAAACCTAATAATCCTTATAAATGAATGATTCAAAAACGTTTAACAATACATAGTTTAAGAGAAACCCAAGAAAAGGACACCACCACCAGGATAGGTTCTCACTCACAAATCTGATAGTTCATGCAGAAGCACGACTTAATGTATACATGTCCCACCCAGATATATGATCAATTCTATAAAGCAATAGCATATCTGCCATGCTATGGTCGCTGAGCATCCAACCATATAACAGAAATGGGGCTATTAAGGTGGAGACTGGCTGCAACAATTGATCAAATAATATAGGAAGGTTTTGCCACCCTGACGAGAATTAAGATGAGGGAAATACGTTTAGTGGCTTGGGAACATTTAGAGATGGCATAAAATGCCATCGTGCAACAGTAGAAATTGAACCACATTGGAGACTGGAAGGATTAGAGAAGACCAAAAGAACGCTAGAAGAAAAGTATAAAATATGACTAGGTTTAAACTCGGCCCACCCATGACATTGTATAAATTTGTTTAGAGGAAACATCCATATAACATGCTTCACATTAGTTAGGTATATCTCACCCCATTAATTCATGTTCCATTTGGGTAGATATCTTCAAGGGGTGTTTTAGATGAATCCATTTTCTTAAAACTCAATACCCGTGTATTTTTTCCCTTTAAGTGAAATGTTATTAGATGTTTTCAGACTCTTTGTCTTTTTACCCAACTTATAATTACTAAATTTAAAGTGTAGCTCCAGAAATGAACTTTTAAAACTGAAATTGAATAAATTCAGAAGAGAGGAGAGTCCAATATCACTGAAACTGAAATTACCCCCTCCGATCCCTCGACTGCAAGAAAACTGCTAATCAGAAGCTAAATTAACAGAAAGTCTAGAATACATACACCAGGTTCCACTGACAAGCATTTCATGAGGGGTACATTGATCCGAGATCTCATCACGAAAGGAAGGAAAAAACGATGCGAATCATTTAAATCTGCAGCCAAAGCCATCAAACGGGGAAATCTCTCGTCCAACACAGCACCCTCCAGCCAATCACCATGCCAGAAGCAAAAAACTCTCCCATCACCGAATATAGGTCTCAACCATGGTTTTTGTGAAAGTTGTGAAATGAAAAGTGTTATTCCTCGAAGCCCTAGAGCTCTCTTATATAGGAGAAAAGCTCTACGGAAAAATTACATAAGATAGAATGGAGAAATAACAAATATAAATGAAGAACAAGAGATATAAGAATCTCTAACACTCCCCCTCAAGCTGGAGCATATATATCTACCATGCTCAGCTTGGAACAACGGTGAAAAGGACCCCTCGCAATAGCTTTGGTAAACATGTCTGCAATCTGATCACCTGAAGCAACATGACAAGTGGAAATCAGCCCCTTATGGATCAAATCACGTGTAGTGGCAATCGACTTCAATATGTTTTGTTCTCTCATGAAAGGTTGGATTGTTAGCTATGAATAGTGCCGTTTGATTATCACATTTGAGGTGCATAGGAAGAGGCACCTCAATAGTTAGGTCAGTTGGAACAGACTTGACCCACATCATCTATGTACTCACTTGTGTCATAGCTCTATATTCGGATTCAGGCTGGACCGAGCAACAACTGTTTGTTTCTTACTTTTCCATGAAACCAGTGAGCTACCAACAAATACAATGAAGCTTGAGGTGGACTTCATGTCCTTGGGACACCCAACACAATTCGCATCTGCACATCCAGAAACAGTAAGAGACGTATCTCTTCTGAAAAACAGACCTGCACCTGGAGAAGACTTCAGATATCACAAAATCATACACATTGCATCCATGTGAACATGTCTGGGTTGCTGCATAAGCTGGCTGACTCTGCTCATAGTAAATGATATATCAGGTCTGGTAACAGTAACATATAACAATTTCCCTAGCAACAAATGATATATCTTCTTTTATCCACCTCTTCAGAGTCATCATCATAAAGCCTAGCATTAGGGTCCATCAGTGTAGTGGCAAGTCTGCATCCTGTCATGCATGTCTCAGACAACAGATCAGTAACATACTTCCTTTGCGTCATAACCATACCCTTCTGATTTCGTGCAAACTCTAAACAAAGGAAGTAACGTAGTGTGCCAAGATCCTTGGTTACAAACTGTTGTCCAAGGAAATCTTTAGCTGCCTGAATGCCATGTTCATCGATGCCAACATAAACTAGAATAACAATGGTACCATTCTGAGTTCTCTTAATAAAAAGAGAATGATCTGCAGTAGATCTGACAAAACCCTTTTGTTCAATCAACTCTGAGAGCTTCTGAAACCAAGCTCTCGGACTCTTCTTCAGGCCATATATAGCCTTGTGAAGTCGGCACACCATACTAGACTCCCCCTCAGCAGCAAACCCCGGTGGCTGCTGCACGTAAACTTCCTCCTGCAGATCACCATACAAGAATGCATTCTTCACATCTAAATTAATTGAAACAACGGCCAGTCATGTACCACAGCAACAGCAAGAAGAATCCTCAGCGTAGAGTGACGTGCAATTGGAGAGAAGGTGTCCTGGTAATCCACCTCATACGTTTGGATGAACCCACAAGCAACTAACCTGGCCTTATATCTATCCACAATGCCATCAACACGATGTTTTACAATAAAAACACTTACTGCCAATAATAGATGCACCTGGTGGAGCATGTACAACACTCTATGTGCCATGAGACTATAAAGATGTCATTTCCTCCTCCATGGCAAGACGCCACTGGCTACTCTGCAACGTGTCCTGATAAGACCGGGGTATTTCCACTGCAGACAAGCACACAACAAACCTCTGAAAATCCTTGGAAAGATGCTCCACGGAAACATGTGAAGCAAGGGAATGCATAGTGCATGCCCTCTTCTGCCTCTGAAGAGCAATAGGTACATCCAGATCGTCAGCATGCGTAGAAAGTGTATCATCCAAGCCCTCATGTACCACAGTCTGTTCATGAGGCACATAGGGTTGTCGTTGGTAAAGTTGCGGATGGAAAATGGGAGATGGTGGAGGTGGCAGTGGAGGTGGTATTCGAGGAGGTGGTGGTGTAGGAGACAATGTAATGGAGATCGGAGATAGAGGCATATAGACCTCTTCTCCATCCTCTGAAGGAATGAACTTGTCACATGAGGGAGAAAAGTACATAATGGACTCAAAGAAGGTGACATCTGCACTGACGTAGTACCTTCTCGAACCGGGTCGAAGCAACGATATCCCTTTTAGGTCTTGGAATACCCAACGAACACACATTTGACGCTCTGGGAGAGAGCTCGTCAAGACCAGGAGATATTTGATGAACAAAGGCTACCGAACCGAAAACACGAGGCGTAAGTGAGAAAATATCTATCTCGGGAAACGCAATCAAGAACGGGATCTTCTCCCCCAAAACTGAAGAGGGCATACGATTTACCAGGTAGCAAGCGGTTAGAACCGCATCCCCCCAATATGAATGAGGGGCACGACTCTGAATAAAAAGAGTCCTGGTAACATCCAAAAGATGAGTATTTTCGATCAGTCAACCCATTTTGTTGAGAAGTATACGCACATGATGCCTGATGAACAATACCATAAGATCTAAGGAATTGGGAAAGCTGAGTACTGCATAACTCTGGTGCATTATCGAAATATATAAACTTGATTTTTGTTGAAAGAATGATCCTTATTTCATTAATGAAAGACTGAATAACAGGACCAGCATCGGACTTGTTCTTAAGAAGAAAAACCCAAGACAACCTTGAAAGCTCATCAACTGCAACAAGATAAAACATATGTCCCTGATGATCCGGGACACGATTGGGACCCCAAATATCAAAATGAATTAACTCAAACAGACTATGACTACTCCGACCCTAACGACTCCGAAAGGTAGAGCGATGATGCTTCCCAAGCTGGCAGGTCTCACACTAAAAGGTAGAGCGAGGAGAAATCTGTGGAAGAACGTGAAACAACTTTTGCAGAGGAAGATGACCAAATCGAAGATGCCACATATAGGGAGAAACAGATCCAGTGCGAAGAAAACAGGCACGAGCATAAGGAGATTGCACAAATATGTAGAGACCCCGTTGCTCACAGCCAGTTCCAATCACCCTACCCATTAGTATATCTTGAAACACAAGAGTATATGGATCAAATATGGCACGACAATGTAAATCCTTGGTGATTTGACTAATTGAAAGTAGATTCATATAAAATTCAGGAGCGTAAAGGACATTCTGAAGTCTCATTCCGGGAGTCAACTGCACCTCCCCCTAACACGTGTGTCCCATCTGTTATCACAACAGATCGTCCGGCTAAGTCGAACAAAAAACACTAAATTGGCCTTTGTCACCACAGAGATGATGGAATACTCCTGAATCCATGATCCATTCTGACAAATCTGCCCTGTAACAAGTAGTAAAGGCATATGTTATACCTAATGTAGACGTTGATGCTAAGGCAACCACCTCTGAGGACCCTGAAGGAGAGCTGGTTGACCCAGTAGTAGGCATAATGTCACTGAGTCGAGCTACAAGTTCATCAAATCTCTTATCAGAAACAGGTGAAGGACTCCAAACCTGTTGGGTCTACTCTGCAACCCGAGTTGAAGCAGAAAACCAATGCTTAGAATAACAAGTTTCCCCATAGTGGACAGATCTGTGGCAGTAGGTGCAAGGCTGACGGGGTCGACCACCCCCTCCTTTGCCACGGCTAGAGCTCCCCCTACCACGATATGGTGTAGGGCTTCCCCCTACCGTGAGATGCAACCATGGCTGAAGATGCCTGGGACTATAGGGTACCACCGGAGGATATAGATAGCCTACTCAATCTGCGATATGCCTCCTCCATTGGAGGTATGGTAGAATCAGCAAGAATCTGGGCTCGAGCAACATCGTACTCAGGATCAAGAGCTGCTAAATGACCCCAGTCATCATAGAGTCTCTGTATGCCTTGAGCTGCTCTGGCGTAGCAGTCAAGGGAATGTAACCATGTAACTTCACAAGCATACCCCTCAAAGAAGTGTAGAGGGTATGAAGGGGACAACTGTTCTGCGTCGATGTGAAGATATCGTGCTGGAGCTGCAGTATCTTTGACTCGTTCTTTGCCGGAGAGTATGTAGCGGCTAGAATGTCCCACATAGCCTTCACAGTAGGCTGACTCAGAATATTATTGGCTATCTTTGGTGACACAGCCCCAGATAGCCATACCCGTGCATAAGCATCATCTGGCTCCCATGAGGCATTTATCTCAATCTTGTCACTTGGCTCCTCCACTGTGAGGATGTGTTTCTTACCATTGCATTGCATTAAACTCATGAACTGCATAGCGCACAGTTCATAGTTTGTCCCATCCATCTTGACTATGGGTGCTGGACCTTTGAAGGCATCCATGGATGGAATGTCACTCTTGTTGTCGGACATGATGACAACTATCTCCAAGACTGGGTTATCGACAAAATCTTGCGTCTACATTGACATACAGGAAGATGGTTGTAGGCAAGGCCTTAAATGTCGATTTCGGTCACCATTTCGGTATCGACCAAAACAGAATTTCGATGGAATTTCGGTGGAATTTCGACCGAAATTTTGGTCATTTCGATCATTTTTTGTACTAGGACCCCCATATTTCGGTCATTTCGGTCATTTCGGTCGAATTTCAGTTTCGACTGGATATCGATATTCGACAAAAATTCGACCGAATTTCGCTGAAATTTGAGGCCATGGTTGTAGGTATAGACTCATACCACAACATCTTCCATTCCTTGGAGACGCCTTTGGGTAACAAGGGTGTTTTAGATAATCACGTCACACCCTAAAAATCCAAGAACAAGACTACAGTGGTCACAGTGTAGGATGGCACGGCGGGCTGAAACGACACAGCGAGCTGTACGGCGTGGAAGGGCCGGCTAGGCGGCTGGGCGGTGGTGTTGCACAGCGCTGGAGGGCAGCTGGACAACACGGGAGGCACGCTAGGGCGACAGTACCGCTAGCGCAAGCAGAGCGGGAGGCGCGCTAGGGCAGTCGGGCGGCGCGATGGGCGGCCGCACGGTTGGGCGATGGTGTCGCACCCTGCGGCTGGGAGGCACGATGAGGGGGCAACGGCCGGGCTAGTGCGCGGATGCGCACTAGGGTTTTGGTGGAGGCGGGTTGTAGGGAACATGCTCCTGTCTAGGATCGTCGCTCCGATACCTTGGAAGTTGTGAAATGAAAACTGTTATTCCTCGAAGCCTGATAGCTCTCTTGTATAGGAGAAAAGCTCTACGGGAAAATTACATAGGATAGATAGACTGGAGAAATAAAAAATATATATATAAAGAACAAGAGATATAAGAATCTCAACAGTTTTAAAAAGCATGCCTTGAGGTGTTGAGGCATACACCTCGAGGTGGTTTTCCAAGAAAATCGCCTCAAGGCACCTGCCTCAAGCAGCCCAGGTGAGGTGTGCGCCTCAAGGCGCTGAGCTTCTCCCAAGGCTCCGCCTCGAGCTGCACACGTTTGGTACCTAATTTTTTTATAATTTATATATAAATTTTTATGATATCTTCAGTATAATATTAATTATTAATAATTAAATTTGTTATATACTCATATATTTATTTTATATCTAAAAATTGTGTTAGTCATATAAAAATTTGTTTCAGGATGATAGGGTATGGTGCGCCAGGGGGTGTATACAACGGTTCTTTAATTGGGTTTAGCAGATCGGATGGCTTGGATTCAAAGTATATCAATAAATATATGGGTTAAATGAGTATGGCTTGGATTTAAAGTGGAATATGGGTTTCAAATTTCGTGTAAAACAGACATTCCTAACACTTCCATCCGGAGGGGGTCAATTTCAGCAATTCTGAGAACGTTAAAATTTGACAATCTTGATGGAGGGGATAGAAGCCTCGAATTAAGTGGAATTTTGAATGACACCATGGTGATATATTGTGATCTAAATTCCAGTAAGTTTCATTTCATAAAAATAAAAAAAAATACGGAGAAAAAAGGGTAGGAACATGTAAGTTAAATGCTCATAGGGAGCATATTCATTTTTCGCTATATGTATATATTAGTAACCTAACATATATAATACAAGATAAACATATTGTATGTTGCGTATCTTAATAATATATGTTAATCATATTATTTCGCTTCACCTATGCACATAAAGGGAGGTATTGTATACCGACAAGAACTTACCCCGCCAACATTATTGGAGGTCATAATAAGTTGTGCATTGTATATGGATAACAATACGAGTTAGGATTCAAAGCAAATCATGCAAAGGATATTAGACATTCTCATGTTCATAACATATATGGTGAAAATGTTGGGGAATATATAAATTTATGATTTTATAAACATACAAGGGAAAATGAGGTTGCTCCTGTCCCATTTTCCCCAATTTTTTATTTTTTGGAAAATAAAAATATGTATTTTCATCACTATATCCCCCTAATATGCCATTCAAATTTTGTCAGAAACAGAGACTCATATGCCCTCCATCTTGAACAAGTAATTTTAGTGATCTCAGAATTGTTGTAATCAACCTGTTTGTATGGAGGGCATAGGAGTCTCCGTTTCTGACGAAATTCGAATCGCATATTAGGGGGTATAGTGATGAAAATACATATTTTTATTTTCCAAAAAAATAAAAAAAATGAGGGGAAAATGGGATGGGAGACAAGGTTTTAGAAAGTGTAAGGCATAGCGAGCCATTTTCCCAGTATTGCCTCGAGGCATAAGCCTCATTCATAAAAGAAAATTTTTTCATAAAACATAATAATTAATCGTAATTACAATTTTCACGTTCTAGAAATTAAATAGTTATGATTAAATGCATAACTCCATGACATTTCAAGGCTAACATCATGGTTTAAACATCAAAGTTGTTATATAACTCTCTTTTTTGGACTCTAAATCTGTAGGAGTCAAATAAATATGGATATGCAAGCACAATAATGGGTAACTCTCCGTAAAATTTAAATTTTAAATAAAATTTAACTAAAGGGACTGGATGTAACACACCATTTTCAAAATTAGGTGATATATATGTCATTCAATTGAGAAGGATAAGAGAGTAAGCAGTGAATCAGTGATCATTTTTTACTTTACCATAAGGATTGGAGGATAAAATACTTAAATATTGCATGTTATGAGCATCTTTGTTCATGCATGATTTGATGTGTATTAATTTAGTCCATATTGGATAGAAGAAAAAATGAGACATGTTTACAAAAATATAGTTTTCTATATTTAGGTCGAAGTAGGGGACTTACATCCAAACATTTTAATGAAGAAAGCATTTATGCTCGATTCATACTAAAGAATAGAGGCATTAGATTTAAGTACTCAAGACTCATTTTTTTGTTCATGTTGATTTATAAAGAATAAGCATAACAAAGTAAAAATAAGCTAATATGTTAATAAACTAAAAAATGCAATTCAATGAATCATGAGCCTAAAGACTTGAAAATACTTGTCTACGAAAGATGAAAAGCTCACAATAAAAAATAAAAAAATATTGTAGAAAAAAATAAAAAATCTACTCATACATGAGGCAGCACCTCGAGGCACGCCACATAAGCCTCAAGGCGCACGCCTCATTGAGATTGTATGAGGTTATAGCCTTGAGGTATTTTTTCTTGAAATACGAATCGAGGGATATGCCTCGAGGCGCGTTTTTAAAAACAATGGCGGGTGCAGCCCCATTTTTCCCTATATATAAGTATGCTTAATTGTATTTATGTATATTTTCCTATATAAATCGAGGCTTATGCCTCACCTCGTCAAGGAAAAACTGCCTCAATCCGCCTCATGTTTTTTAAAATCATGGTCTCGACAGATGACGAACATCATGTACCATCCCACATATGCCCTATTAAAATGGGATGATGTAATGCCATGATGCCCGTGGATTGGTAAGGTTGCGGAACCATAAATATTACGAATCCCACCAGACTGTCACAATCACACAAAATCTGGTTGATCCACTTACAAATCAATGCTTTATTCATCTCTTCTAGTGTGCAAACACTATGTGTCCACCCGACCCCCTTGTCTTTGTTGATATCATCACCTTTTGATACAATCAAAGCCTCCCCCACTCCAGTTGTTGGAGTCATCATTTGTGTCTTAAGGGGGAAGATCACAATCATCTTCAACCCTAGAGTCGCATCACTTGCCCTAAGGGCCCTCCAATTAACGTATTTAGCTAAGAGCATCAACCCTTCTTCTTTTGCGTGAGAAAATCACCCTCTCATGCTGGGACTTCTCCATCACCTTTCTCCGTACCATCACTGACCGTCAAGGAAGGGAGAGACCCAACCCACTGCAAAACTCCCAGCTATCCCAACAACAGTGTCAACAAAAGATGGGAGCCCCCTCGTAGGTGATACCTGCAAAAGAGGGGTCACATTCAATAGAATCAGTCGTAGCATGCGTAGCAGAGTCAGGAGGAACCCCCTACAACCATGGAAGGTCGTATCGGTGATATATCACCGATATATCGGTTTCGACAGGGTGAGGGTTTCGATATTACCCAGTATCTCCTTTTACAAGGATATCAGCAATATATCGTCGATATATCGGCAATATATCGCCATATCGGCTCATATCGGTCAAAAATGACTGGTTTCAGTAGAAAAAATCCTAGATATCGATCGATATCGTCGATATTTCGCCGATATCTCTATAAATCAATGTTATTATTCATGGAAGATTGATTCAACACATAGTACTAAAACACATATATCTAGCTACACCCAGTATTAAAACACACAATAGTTTATATATATTTTGTTTCAGGTCGGGGGCGCTACCCCCGCACCCCCCGCAAGGGGGGGCAACATGGGCCCCCCCTAGCCCCCCCAGGCTCGCTGACCGGGCAGCGAGGCCCCCGTACTGGTAGGGTATGGTGTGACAGGAGGGTGCATACAATGAATCTTCAACTTGGTGTATGTTTACAAGTTATTCATGTTATAAGACTTGAATAAAATCAATTTCCAATATCTATAAGTCAATTCTTCAAAAACAAAATATCTATAAGTCAAGAATCAAACATTAATATCGATATGTTCAAAATGATCGATATATGCGATACAAGCTTCAAAGATTGATCGATATGTGTGATCTAAGAGTATATTTGTAAGCTATTTAGTGATCTAAGAACTTGGATGAACTCCATTTTCAATATATATAGGTCAACAACTAACAGTACCAGCGATATTTCGATATGATTGATATGTGCAATATAAGGATCATAGTCTTCACAAATGATCTACATGTGTCATCTAAGTGTATACTTGTAAGTTATTTAATGTTATAAGAACTGGAATGGAATCCATTTCCAATATCTAAAGGTCAGGAATAAATATTAACAGCGATATGTTCGATATGATGACCGATATGTGCGATATATGGTCTATAAATGACCGATATGTGTGATATTTGTGTGTATTTGTAGGTTATTTGTTGTTCTAATATCTTGGATGATCTTAATTTCTGAAAAATGCCAAAAAAATTTGACTTTTTTTAGCTATTTTTGACATTTCCACCGATATCGTCGATATATCCCGATATATCCATTTTCGGGCAGATCGAAACGATATCGATATCGATACGGCCTTCCATGCCTACAACCAACTCAAGATTGGAACCCTCAAGACCATGCTCAAGATCCGTGGACATAACAATTGTTCATGTCTTGGATCCAAAGTTCAAATATTGATATCGATATCACATTGGTCGACCTGAAAAGGGATATATTGACAATATATCGAGATGACGATAACAGTGGAAATCTTGGAAATGACATAAAATAATGATTTTGGCACAAATTAAGATCATCGTATTCTTAAGTAATAAATAACATACAAATACACAGCTATATACAAGAATGAGGTGTATTTAGCACACTTGTACACGTTATATCACATATCACTACTACCAATGTTGACTTTTTACTGCTGACTGTTGACTAGAAAGAAAAGGATGAAATAACTTAGAGACATAAAGGGCATGCATTTAGCATAGTAGCTTTATCACATACATATTCTATATAAACAAAATGCAAAGCTATATCGGATATCAAACAACAAAATAAATGCGCATAATAACATGATTTTGAAAGACCATTATTCAAATCAACGGTTAGGATGATTTGTGTTTTTAACAATGGCCATGATCATTGTTGTTTAATAAAACAACAACTATTGATTTATATTAAATTAAATATATGTTGCATTATCATCAACATAATTTAACTCAATAAAATTAATCAACAAAAGATAATAAAGAGGATAACAATCACCTCCTAAAAATTATGTCTGGCGTCGGTGTATTCCTCAGAAGGAGCACCATAGCATCCTCACATATTTCTACAAGCTTGAAGCAAAAGGGCATCACTCTGGGAGACAGACAACGCAGAAGGATTGGAGACGACCTTTAATGGCCTACTCTCTTCAAGATTCAAATGAATTCATGAAGAGGTGTATTTAATTTTAAGAGGTGATTGTTAAATAAATGGGGATGACGTGGGTGTCTTGGAAACTGGAGGACACCGTCGAAGATCGCCTACAGCGAGAGGAGAACCGCTGCCAAGGCATCGCGCAAGGGAGCTTGCAGCGAGCCTGGATCGTGCCTACGCCGTCGACCTAGGTGCCGCCGCCGGGGCCCGCTAGACCCTCGCCGTTGGGGTTGTGCGCGCCTGGACCCGCGCGACGTCGTGCGCATGAGCGCATGAGGGCGAGGGAGGAGAGGAGGTCGTGCGACTGGAGATGTCGCCGATCTGGAGGAGGCACGCCGCCTGCGCCTAGGCTCTGCCTGGACTGCTTGAGGGCTAGATATGTGAACTTGGAGGCTGTCTAGGGCTCGCGGTGAGTGAGGAGGGCAGAAGGCTTCGCCTAGAGCGCCGCATGCGCCTGTGCGCGTGCTGCGTTAGGGCTGAGATGTCTGGCTATCGTGCGGGAGCCTCGCCTGGACATGATGCGCAGGGCTATGCCGCCTGCGCACGTGGAGCGACCTGCTGGGGTTGCGAGGGGCGCTGGCAGCGAGAATCGTCTGGAAATGTAAATAAAATTTTGAATGAAGGAAGATGAATTAAAATAATTTGGAAATAAAATTTCTAACTGAACATACAAAAATCAACGTTGATTGGAGCAAGGCTTAAAATATCGATACGGTATCACTATGTCTTGAAATGTAAATATCAGGATATATCACAGATACCGATGGAAATATTAAAAAATAGGTCAAAAGAGAAATTCCTCATGAATTAAAATCATCTTAGTTCTTAAAACAATAAGTAATGCATGAACACACTCTTATAGACATGAAGTAGATATAATTAGCATATTAACAATATGTTACATTGTATACCACGTAGAAGTAAAAGTCTTATTAATATTCGAAATTATATATAAATATCGTACAATAGCATGTATACTATATAGTAAACAAATATCATACAATAACATGCAGACTATATACTACATCATTCATAATAATAAGAATTTTGAAAGAAGATGATCTAATACAGATTACAATCTAACATTTCTCATGAACTAAGATAATCAATACCAAGGTCTTGCCTTTGATCCACATTGATAGGTTACTAAAACTTAATAATTAGAAAATTGGTTACTTATTCGTGTCGGATTTGTATCCACGTGTGTCAATACAAGTAGCGGCTACACAAAATCTTGAATACATTAACCTATAAAGCACACGAAGACAAAACTACCTTCCGAGCTCCTTGCCTAATAAAATCAAGTAGTGAAATCAAGCAACATGGTCAATATCGATGACAGGGTATTGATATCAACATGATATCGATGTTATCAATCAAAATGGTGCAAAGTCTGCATTATATACATAAAACTTTATTGATATCGGTCGAGGTTCAGGAAAACTATATGTGTGTATTCGAACAAGCCACTGAATAACGATTAAGCGGTATGAAGAGTATATGTGATTCCATGTGATTTCCTTTTTTTAATTTAAAAATAATTAAAAATCTACAAAAGTGACTATACCTGAACTGAATTTGAACAAATGTGGTCCAATTAAAGATCTAAGAAAAATGACTTTTATGTAGAGCACAAAACAATCTCTATCAATCAAATTTTATTACTTCAGTAGAAAAGTTAGCACACATAATAATTAACAACAATCACCAAAATATGCAAGTATCCAAAACAAAACTGAAATTCAACACAAATAACATTAGTAATGTACTAACTAAAATAGCATAAGAAAACTGAAATGTTCAAGCAACAATATTCTACTGAGTATAAAGCAATCCTAATCCAGATCATCATTAAATTCCACTACGAAATTGTCTCCATCTTTATCTTCACTCTCTTCCATATGGGAGTTCTTCCTCGGTTAAGCTCAATGAGGTTGAATAAGTAGCATGCCTTTGGCTTCTTCTATTTTGCGTTAAATCTTCTGCACTAGTTGCATTAGCCACTAAGTTCCACATTAGTCCTGATCCTTGGAATACATCATCATCCCCTTCATCTTATTCACCAATCCAATCTCTCACATGGGTTCTATCATTTGCGGTAAATGGATCATTTTATTTTTTAAGATAGTGATCCCTCAACTTAGCGTTGAATCTGATATACATTAATTCATTTAATCTCTTGAATTTAAGCATGTTCCTTTTCTTTGTGTGAATCTATAAAATAATCACAAATATATCATTAATCACTTCATTAATGATGTGTAACATCTGACATATTTTGCACCAATTTGTTAGCCTTACTACCTCGAAAGTGCTCCAATTCCTATCACAACCCAATGAAGAAGCTACCAACTTTAAAACTTTCATTGCCATCTCCACATGTAGCGTTCCATGCCATGCAATCCCCACAAATGTGCTATTTATAAGAATAAATAATGAATAATCGTTAAATATATAAGTCTATGAGTATGAATCCTAATGAGAATTGTTGGTGGAAATGAGCAATCTGTTTATTCCATAGAACCCTAGGCTCTCGTATATAGAGAGGACACGTAGGTAAATTACATAAGGGGCTATAGAGAAAATAACAATAAAGAAAAAGATAAACCGACTACAAATATTCTCTACACTCCCCCTCAAGATGGAGCATGGAAATCAATCATGCTCAGCTTGGAAGAGCATCTCTGAAAAGGTCCTCTGAGCAATGGCTTAGTAAAAATGTCGACGGTCTGCTCCTCTGAACTAACATGTGAAGTAGAAATCAAGCCCTTCTGGATCATATCTCTAGTGTAGTGGCAGTCTACTTCGATATGTTTTGTTCTTTTGTGAAATGCTGGATTGTTGGCAATAAACAAAGATGTTTGATTGTCACACTGTAGCTACATGGGTAGAGGTACATCTATATGCAAGTCTTCTAATACGGCTCGAACCCGCATCATCTCCGTGCTTGTTTGCGTCATGGCCCTATATTCAGATTCAGCACTGGATCTCGCCACAACAGTTTGTTTCTTGCTTTTCCAAGAAACCAGAGAGCTCCCCACAAAAACTGCAAAGCCTGAAGTAGACTTACGATCCTTAGGACACCCTGTATAGTCTGCGTCAGCACAAGCTGAAATAAATAAATCTGTGTTCTTTCTAAACAGGAACCCCGAGCCTGGAGAAGACTTTAGATACCTCAGTATCATGTATATAGCATCCATATGTACCTGTCTTGGCTGCTACATAAATTGACTCACTCAACTTACTGCAAAAGCAATATCGGGTCGAGTTATGGTGATGTAAAGAAGCTTACCCATCATCTCTCTGTGTCTTCTCCTGTCCACCTCTTCAGTGTCATTGTCATACAATTTCATACTTGGATCCATACGAGTGCTCAATGGTCTACATCCAACCATGCTCGTTTCAACTAGCAAATCTGTAATATATTTCCTTTGGGTCATCACCAGACCCTGTGCATTCCTGGCAAATTCCAACCGTAGAAAATATCTTAGGGTACCAAGATCCTTCGTGACAAACTGACGACCCAAGAATGCTTTTGCTATCTCTACTCCCTGAACATCATCTCCTGTAGCCAGAATATCATCAACATATCTCATGATGACAACCGTACCTCTAGAAGTCTTCTGAATGAACAACGAGTGGTCAGCATTTGATCTTTTGAATCCTTGTCGTTCAATTAGGTGGGAAAGCGTCTGGAACTATGCCCTTGGGCTCTGTTTAAGGCCATATATCGCCTTGTGAAGTCTACACACGATATGATTCTCCCCCTCAGCAGCAAACCCTGGTGGCTGCCGCATGTAGGCTTCTTCCTGCAAATCTCCATACAAGAATGCGTTCTTGACATCAAGTTGAAATATGGACCAGTCACGTATAACAACAACAGAAAGAAGAATGCGAAGAGTAGAGTGCCGAGCCACTGGAGAGAATGTATACAAATAGTCCATAATATAGATTTGAGTAAAACCTCTCGCAACAAGTCGTGCTTTGTACCGGTCAAGACTGCCATCTGCATGGTACTTTACTGTGAACACCCATTTGCAGCTAACAATTGAAGCGCTAGATGGAGCGACAACCAAGCTCCATGTACCACGGGATTGTAAAGCATGCATTTCTTCTTCCATAGAAGACAATTTTCATAGCCTCTTGATATGTCCGTGGTATCTCCATAGAAGACAAAGCCGCAGCAAATCTCTAAAAGTCACATGTGAGACGGTGAAAGGAAACCTGGGAAGCAAGGGAATAAGACGCGCAAGTCCGTTTCTGCTTTCGAATAGCAATGGAGACATCAAGATCATCGTCCACTGTACTTGATGGTGCATCCTCCTCCTGCAAAGAAGAATCATGTACATGCACAATATCTGACCCATCATTAGTAATAGCATCTGAACATACCTGAAACGTGATGGATGCTTGACGTGCCGCCTGAACAGGACCTGACCGACGTGTATAGAATTTAGGTAATGGTGGGATAGGTGGTTGTGGTGGTGGTGGTGGTGGTGGAGATTACGTCGGCGCTTGACGTGTCGCCTGAACAGGATCTGACCGACGTGTATAGAATTTAGGTAATGGTGGGATAGGTGGTTGTGGTGGTGGTGGTGGAGATTACGTCGGCGTGGCAACCGAGACAGGAACGGACACAGGTGGACTCAGACTAGGAGGAGGAGGAACATAGACATCATCATTAGATGTGGAAGAAGCCAACCTGTCACCTGCAGGGAAATGTACATAACGGACTCAAAAAATGTAAGATCAACACTGATAAAATATTTTCCGGTTGTAGGGTCATAAAAACGATAACCCTTCTGAGTCCGAGAGTAACCTACAAAGACACACTTGACGTCTCTAGGAGAGAGTTTCTCAAGTCCAGGAGACAAGTGGTGAACAAAAGCAACAGCACCGAATACACGAGGGGTAAGTGAAAACAATTCCTTATCTGGGAAAATAACGGAAAGAGGAATTTCTAACCAAGAACAGAGGACAGCATCCAATTGACAAGATAGCAGGCCGTTAGGACATCATCCCCTTAGAAAGTGATACGCGCACAACTCTGGATAAGCAGGGTTCGAGTGATATCAAGAAGATGACGATGTTTTCTCTCTACCACTCCATTCTGTTGAGATGTGTAAGCACAGGTGGTTTGATGAATAATACCTTTAGATGAAAAGAAAAGGGAGAGAGAACGAGTGCAGAATTCCAATGCATCATCCGTACGAACATATTTGACTGAAGAGGAAAAACATTATGCACTTCAATGATAAGATTTTTAATAACATTCCCTGCTTCAGACTTATTCTTTAAAAGAAATACCCACGATACACGAGAAAAGTCATCAACTACAACCAGATAGAACCTGTGTCCCTGATGAGAAGGACCACGACTCGGACCCCAAATATCAATATGAAACAATTAAAATGGGGAGCTACTGCTCCGACACTGACGACTAGGGAAGCTAGAACGATGATGCTTTCCCAACTGATAGGCTTCACAATGAAACGACGAACTCGGAGAGATCTGAGGCAAGAGATGACGCATCTTTTGGAGCGGGAGGTGACCAAAGCGTAGATGCCAGGTGTACGGAGAGACTGATCCGGCTGAATGGGAAGAGACGCCAGTATATGAATTCTGGACCAGATGATAGAGACCATTCTGCTCAGAGCCACAGCCAATCACCCTGCATGTTATTATGTCCTGAAAAATGAGAGACGATGGGTCAAATATATCGCGACAGTGCAAATCCTTCGTAATTTGACTAATGGGTAATAGATTCATGGAAAACTCAGGAACATATAGAACATTCTGTAAATGCATAGACGGTGACAAGGTGATCTCCCCCTGTTCAACGATGGGGGAATGAGTCCCATCAGCTATGAGCACTGAGCGTCCAGGTGGAATGTCTCTGTATGACTCAAGTCTATCTCCGTCACGACAGAGGTGATGGGTGGCGCCAGAATCCATAATCCAATCTGAGATATCATGACAGGATGTAAAAGCAGTATCACTACCAGAGGTACTGGCAGCGGCAGAAGTACTAGAAGATGCTGAAGTGGCAATGTCTGAAGATCCACCTGGAGAATCAGTAGATGATTGAGGCATAATATCACGTGGGCGCGCTACAAGCTCTTCGAACCGGTGATCTGGAGTGGATGCCGACGGAGATGTAACATGCTCGGCTACACGTGTGACCCAGTGTTCACGAAAGCGGTCTGTGCGGCCGCATATGCGGCCGCATATGCGTATGCGGTGCCTTCAGCGCACCGCTTTCATGAAGCCCTGCATTATGCGCCCTGTGCGCTTATGCGGGCCGCATATGCGGGCTGTGCGGCCGCCTATGCGGTCTGTGCGGCCGCATACATATTATTTTATTTTTTTATTTTTTTAATTTTTGCCATATTTTTATTATGTTATTTGTGCCACATTTTTCTTGCTTTTGCATGTATGCCAACCATGCATCCATGACTATTTAAATCCATCATCAAAGTAATTGTACGACGAGATTGGAGTAAACACGCGAGGAAGAAAAAGAACAATGTACCAATAATTTAGCAAATTAATTTAGTCAACAAATAGTTATAATGAATGTAATATATTATATGTAAAGTTTGGTACTTTTGATGGAGGATCAATTATAAATATAACAACAACGATAAATGACAATACATTCAACAATAGAGGCATTTTGTATGCTAACTTTTCTATTTTGTTGATTGCTGTCAATTATTTTGTGTGCTAACCGTTCTATTGAAGTATTGATATTTGATTGATAGAGATTGTTTTGAACTCTATATGAAAGTTATTTTTCTTAGATCTTCGGTTGGACCACAATTATACATAAATTTAGTTCTCTTGTAGTCACTTTTGTATATATTTAATTATTTTTCAATAAAAAATTAGGAAACCGCGTAGAACCGCATATGCCCCGCATATGCCCCCGCATACCGCTTAATCGCTATTCAGTGACCTGTCCGAACGCATACGCATACCGCTTTCCTGAACCTTGCACGCGTCGATGCTGGAAACCCATGCTTAGAATATTATGTATCCTCTGAGTGACATATACGATGACAGAAAGTGCACGGCTGGCGAAAACGACCTCCTCGGCCACGAGGTCCACGTCTACGAAAGGAAGACTGACCACCTCTCCCTCGCGATACAACCATCGCCGAAGGGGGTGGAGATGTGATGGAAGAAACAGAGATGCGGTTGAGCCTCCGGTAAACTTCCTCCATAGGAGGAATAGTAGCATCGGCAAGTATCTGAGAGCAGGCTGCCTCATACTCAGGATCAAGTGCTCCTAGTAGTACTCCCACCATGGTAGCATTCTGGAAGGTCTTCTGCTGCTCAGGAGTAGCCGTGAGTGGTATAGTGTTATATAGCTTCTCAAACAACCCCCGCAGGGACGTATACAAAGAGTGACGCGGCTGCCCATTCTGCTACATCGTGAAAATGTCATGCTGGAGCTGTAACATCTTGGTCTCGTTCCGTACCTGTGAATATGTGGCAGCCAGTATATCCCACATCGCCTTGGCGGTGGGCTGATGGAGGGCATCATTGGCAATCTCCATCGACAGTGTTCCTAATAGCCAAACCTTGGTATAAGAATCATCGGCCTCCCAGGAGGCATAAATCCTCGTCTTCTCTGTTGGCTCTTCCTCGATAAGTATATGCTTCTTACCGTTCGACTTCATGAGACTCATGAACTGCATCGCCCAGAGCTCATAGTTCGTACCATCCATCTTGACTATTGGCGCTTGACCTTTGAATGCGCCTATGGAAGGCATATCGACTTTACTTTCTGACATGTTGCCGGAGACGAAAACTAGGGATTGTCGACGAGAAACCAGTGTCTACATAAACTTGTTAGGATTTGAGTGTATATGTAGACTTTTATGCACCCAAATCCATGGAGAGATAGTGGTCGACGGAGGAAGTAGTGTCGGCTCTGGAGAGAAGGGAACCTGGCAATGAAGGTTCCCTATGGCGGCGTTCAAGGGTTGACGGCGTCAAAGGCCGGCGGGGAGAGTGCCAGCGGAAGGGAGTTGTTGCCAGCTGGGGGGAACCGGCGACTATGAGGCGGGAAGGAGGGTTGCCGGTGATGAGGAGGGGGGTTGCCGGCGAGTTGAAGAGGCTGGTGGCGTCGCTGGAGGGTCTCAGCGGTGGGAAGGAGGGGTCGGCGGCGTCGCCGAGGGTTGGAGAGAGAGGGAGAGAGGGGCTGCGGTGGGATGGGGCTTTTAGGGTTAAGGTTTTGGCTCTGATACCATGTTGGTGGAAATGAGCAATCTGTTTATTCCATAGAACCCTAGGCTCTCTTATATAGAGAGGACCCGTGGGTAAATTACATAAGAGGCTATAGAGAAAATAACAATAAAGAAAAAGATACACCGACTACAAATATTCTCTACAAGAATTAATACCTAGATTGAAATCATCATCAATGATCGACATTTGTCTGTCAGCCAAAGGTTTTCCAAATGATCCTTCCGCCCCTTCATATAAAGGGAACTCTTTCGTGGTGATGATATATTAGATCTCTAAATTAGGATAGAAAATATCCATACAATCCAAAAATCCCTTCAAAGCAAGGCATTCCCTCTTGATTTGAGCATTTCCCCTATAAAAGAAATAAGGATTCCAAAAAAATGCGGAGCAAGGTGGACGAGCTATCCAACCTTCCTTTTTTACTTCGAGTCAGTGGCATCAACAAAATGTTTGTAAGGCGCTTTGACATCTTTGAAAATACTCATAATCTCTTTTCTTGATCTAGCAACTCATCGTATACAAACCCCATAGCCAACCTTCTATCTTCATCAACAATCTACAAAACATGTGCCAGCAAAGAAAAGACCTTTAAGGTCAAAGACACTTGAGTCCAAAATGAAGGACTCAGAATAATGACTGAAGCAGTTTCACCCCTCTTTGTCTTGTACCATTTACAAGCTCTCCATGCATCAGAACAAACTATAGGTCTCAACTTTTCCTTCTTCTCCATCACAGATTACAAGGTGAGATATGTGGTAGCAAATTTTGTTGTTCCTGGCCTCACTATCTCATCCTTCTGCGTAAATTATCTCATTACACTCAATGTTATTGCATGACTGTATACGAAGACAATCAATGTTCTTGCCTTTGTGACGGTAGTTTTTAACTTGGACTCTTTATCGATCTCTTCTAGCATAAGATCGACGCAATGTGCAGTACACAAATTCCAAAAGATCTGTGGGTACTTAGTTCTCAAGATTCTTCCAACAACCATATTGGTAGATGCATTATCTGTCACTACTTGGACTACATTGTAGAGCCCAACTTCCTCAATGGACTTATCTACTAAGGAAGCAATATAGTCGACGGTATGAGAATCAATGGACGAGTCAATAGAATTCAATAGACTAGTCTGAAGCTCACAGTTGACACAAATATTCATGATGCTCATTCATCTCCTATTAGTCTAGGCATTTGTCATAATGGAACAACCAGAAGTCTTCAAACAATCACGATGCCCTTGCAAGAACTCTTTTATTTCCAGAACACGTTCCTTCAAATGGGTTTATGTAAGCTCATAGTACGTTGGAGGTTTGTACCCCCTTCCATATTGCACAATTACTTCGTGCATTCGAAGAAAAGAGTCACTTTTAACAACAATGCAAGCGATGCTATTATCATAGAAGTGATTTGCCACAAATGAATTCACACGTGCGCATTCCTCCTTGGCAAAGGTATCTTTGATTGTGGATTGGCAAAGACTTTCTGCTAGCACATCTTCTGCTAAAGATTGAGGCCTTTTCCTATCCCTCTCTCCATCAGTCAGGGTTGATTAATCTTGATGGAGACTTGCTCTTGAAGGTCTTTCATACTCATAGTCTTCTCATTCCTTTTCACTTTAGTTTCCTCCATGTTGTCCTTAATTTCTTTCTTTACTTCAAGCGTCACTGTGAGACAAGATGTCATATTGCCTTTAATATGAGACAAATGTTGCTTCATGTGATTGATCCTTTCAGTTACAACTTTCCGACTTAAACGAGAAGTAACCATGCTAAGGCTACTCGAATTCGCTAGAAAAACATACTTCCATCTCGGATCATAGTATCTAAGAGGTAAAAAAAGACCATTGTATCGCTCTGAGTAGACGGCTCGCTTCCAGTTGCATGAGTAGAACCACTCATGGCCTCAAATTTCAGCGAAATTCGGTCGAATTTCTGTCGAATATCGATATCCAGTCGAAATCGAAATTCGACCGAAATGACCGAAATGACCGAAATATGGGGGTCCTAGTACAAAAAATGACCGAAATGACCGAAATTTCGGTCGAAATTCCACCGAAATTCCATCGAAATTCTGTTTTGGTCGGTACCGAAATGTTGACCGAAATCGACATTTGAGGCCTTGGAACCACTATCATATGGTTTAATCATAAAACATCATCAGAAAAGTACTATACAATCTAATTTAATATATATAATAATACAACTAAATTTCTAAAATCAAAAAAAATAAAAGTTTACCAACTAAAATTAATAACTACATACAGTTCATAATTACTAACTATAGAGAATATGCAGAACAACTTTAGTTAGTAAAATTAATAACTACATACATTAATTAACTACAGACCAAAACAATATTAGTAAACACTAAACAATAACATAGACGGATCATAACATATACAGACCCTAAAGGAGAGTCACAGAGAACTACAATTCATAATCATATACAAAAGTTTTTCAGAAAAAATAATCATATCATAAACACTGTTAGTAAACAATACACTCATATCCTAAACATATCTTAAACAGACCTAAGTTGGCTCCAAAAAATCAAACATAAAAAAACATGAAACAAAAGAAAAACATGGATCTATGATTACCTGGTGAGGGTTAACATTGTCACAGTGAAGCTGGGAGGCAGAGAATCTTCACAAGGAGGCGGAGGAGCTTCGCACAGAGGAGCTGGAGATGAAAGAGCTTCACACAGAAGCGGAGGAGCGAAGGTAGGAGGCAGTGGAGATGATGTCATTCTGGAAGAGAAGGGGGCTCGAGAGCTTGCACGATACCCTATCGGGGGTTCTGGACTTTAGATTTTCGCCGGAAATGGGTTCTCCTAAACCTTATCATATCTGGATCTTAAGATATGAATTTGATTACCTTGTTAATGGATGTTGGAACTTAAACAGTTGTACGGTGCACATATGTGGTCGCACAACCCACATATGTGGTCTGCATTTGCGCAATGGGCGCATAGGAAGGGGCTTCGGGCATGTGGTGCGCAGAGGAGACCGTGCATGCATAGGCGGTCGCATATCGTGAACACTAATTATTATCGATGTTATGAGATGGCATATCATTGATATATCGGTTAATATCGATATCCTGGGTGATATCGGTATCGTTAACTTGCTGATATAGATATATATCCTAATCTCGGGATATTTCAATCCATGCTCAGGTCTTAACAAGCATCAGAAGACCGCTCCAGCAGAGCCAACCTTATTTGACTTCCTGAATTCTCTAATCAGATCTTCGGAACATCGCTCAGAAGACTCCAACAATTTCTCAACGTCCCGTGACCTCTGGACTCAGTGAGACATCTTACTTACCACAACAATTCCCTCAATCCCCTTCTCAATTCAAAGGACCTCTGATAATAGGTAAACAAATTAGGGCCTACCAGCAAAGAAAGAAAATTGAAGTGATTTGAAACATAGACACAACAACAAAGCCTTTTTCCCACAATTATGTAGGGTCGGCTACATGGATTATTTGCCTCCATTCAGATCTACTTGGGTCAATCTCAGTATTATATCCAAAAAACTAAGATCCCTTCATAGAGTCTCATTCCAACACTTCTTGGGTCGTCCTCACCCTCTCTTAGCTAGCTCAACATCCCAAAACTCGCATCTCCTAACCGATGCATCATCTGACCTCCTTTGCAAATGGCCAAACCACCTTAAGCGTGGCTGGTCCCAAGCCTGGGTAAATTGAGGAGGGGTGTGTAAGGTAGCCGACAACCAGTGTAAAAAGTCGGAGACATCTTCCTCAATAGTATTTTTTAAAAAATGACATTTAAGAAGTTACCTCAAGACAATCGGATCTTTTCAACATGGATTCAAAACATAGACACATCTAATTTAAATCCAAAAGCCAAATGATATGACCCTCTTAACCAATCATCTGCCACTAGTAAGAAAAAGATGAGTTCCATGGATATTTTGTAAAATATATATGCTTGGGACAAATAAGATAAATCACAATAGATGAACTCTCCCATTACCCAACCAATGATCATGCATTTCAAGAAACCTTGCTTGACCATAGAGCAGATCCATGCACTTATGATTATAATGAGTACCCGACTAATGAGTATTCTAACTCATACATAAAAGGTTCAACTCGTTTATAAAGGACAATAGGTGCAAAGTTGTAAAGACAAGCACCCAAAGAGGCTCAATTCATGGAAACAACCTCTAATAAAACTGCTAAAAATGCTGCATACATAAACCTGGTCTGAATCTGCCCTAAACCCCATATGTGAGAATATATATACTTTTTTCTCATTAAAGGAATTAAATTAAGCCCTTTAAGTACAAGTACATACGCACACGTGTTTTTGTATCAAAATATTTTCAACCTAACTTGTCGTTGGATAACTTAAATTACAAATAACACTCATATTCACTTCAATTTCATAAAATATTTTTTATAGCACACTAAGGGATATCAAACATAATGTGCAAAGGATATACAGCACACTTCTTACCAAAATTTGTGAGACCGAAGGGTGTTGATGAACCAGCACAAATAGCACTAGCAAAAAGCCGAAGAGACTTGAATCTAAGTTGCATGTGAAAACGATCTAAACCTCGAACAACTTGAGCAACATGTAGTAGCACTGATAATGAATCCCCGTTAGAAAAACAGGGTTCCTGGAATAAATTTCCATTTGAAGAGTCTGAACCATCTGATACTGCAGTGTCTTTTCCACGCATAGAAATTTCAGTTGAAATCAGGGAATATCTAAGTGTGTCCCACAGCAAGAGAGAACTAAGCTTCTTGGTATTTGAAGAGTTGTCATTCTCCTGATGGAAATACAATTCACATAGCTTGCGGACGAAGGGCTCTAAAGCGGATTCTAAAGCATCATTGACTTTTGCTGGGGAAACATTAAAGATTCTCCCCTGTTCAAGCATTTTGGCTGAGCTCATAAGAAGAGATAGGGCACGTCGTACATGTGGATTACTATTGAATTTACTAGTACTGGAAGAGGCACAATCGAAGTTTAATCCATTATTTGATAACACCGCCTGCTTGCTCTCAGTGTCATGCATATCAGGAAGCAAGGGTAGAATTGAGTTAGCGAATCTACGACATACCGGGCAAAGAAATTCTCCCTGTGAGATTATAAAAATAAATCACACTAGATAAGCAACCGATGAAAGCATAAAGTTCTAATGCGTGTCTTACCCTACTAGGGTCCACAAGATGGCGACCTTCAAAACCAAGTCCCCTGTGATATCAGAACATGGGATCAAAACACGAACATTACGTAACAATATGATCAGTTTCTATGAAGTGCCAGTTTAACATGCACCTTCCACAAAAGATAAGCTGAGAAATAAAGATGATGTGCTATAAAATTTTCAGTGTGCACATCGGTATGTGGATATGTTATTAGAGATGCCATTTAATATCTTGATTTTTTTAATAACTTGTGAAGTTATGTTGGAAATATCTGCAGCTTTAAGATACAGGCAAATATGCCAGATGCATAGCAATTACATGGAAGAAAAAGGTTCTGATACCAATGGTCCTAATCCTCATGGAGAACAGCACACTAGACACTCTTTTGGTTATTGATTTCTCGTCCACAATAGTTATGGAAGAGACGAAGTCATGGAAAGTATGCAATGCAGATAATGATATAGGACCAGCCACTTCCTTCTAAAAGCCCTGAACATGTAGGGTGCAAATCCCTCTTATGAAAAGGCACATCTTAAAAGTAGGTCAATTTTAAGGGTAACATGAACATTTCAATAACCTACCTTCGTCTTAAAGAGGAGACATATCGATCATGACATTCCTGATGCACAGCATGTCCACAAGAAGAAATGTAAATTCCGTCAAAATCAACTGCACCAAATTTGTATCCATGTGGTAGTTCAGATGAAGAAGATGAGGAAGATGCATCCGCGGGATGAGATATGCTCTCCAATAGTGACAAAAAGGAAGGCCTTGATGGATCACTAGATAAAGTTAAATTGCTGTCTGTAACTGCATCAGAACCTGCCCTCTGGCTACCGTATGATTCATCTAAAGAAAAATCAGAAAGGGTTTGCCACCCAGCCAGCTGAAATGTAGAATCACAAAAATACGGCATGCCTTCCAAAATGCATCCATAGAGATTTTGTTCTGAAATGGTGAGAGAAGACTCTGTTGCTGAAGTCCGGTGAAGTTGGTCAATGTATTTGGTATTCCCATCTTCATCATGGAGTACAAAACCATCTGATTCAGCAGATAGCACACCACGGTCAACATCAAGATCCATAGGCAAGTTTTCAGAACTAACTGGATCATCTGTGGACTGATCAATAACTTTTTGAGGGGAATGGTTTTGAACACCATTTTGGGAAATGTCATCCCATGAAGGAGGACCCTCATCCACAAGGCTGGATAACCGAGATTTCTGTATCAAGGAATTGAAAATCAGTGAGAAAGGCATGCAAGGAGTATAAATTTTTAGAAATAAAAACCACAGTCTAACAATAACATATTGCTAACTAGATGGTAATGGATGACATTATCAGGAGGTTATTTCCTACCTGCAGAAGAGTAATAACCGATAACGGACTTTCAGAATGAGAATCACGACAAAGAGAACAAGCAGGAGTTATATGTTCAGGCATTTGCGCAGTTTCAGATTTTGACTCACCCTCCTCATCATCTGCAGACTTGAGACTTGCAATAAATTTAGATTGCTCGGCCCTCATTTTCTCCTGCACGAATGATGAAGTGGATAAATACTTCACAAAACCATGCCTCCAGCATATATCTCTAATAATAAAAAATAGCTACGGCAAAAAAACAGAGATTAGTCAATTTAAAATATATATTTTACTTGTACAAAGGAAGTAGAGGAGGCTTTGAAGGTTATGAGACATGGGAAATGTGTAGGACTTGATGACATTCCTATAGAAGTATGGACACTTTTTGCGTGAGCATGGTTAGACTTGGATTACAAATTTATTTAATGTTATTTGACAAAGCAAGAAATACCTGAAGATTGGAGGAGAAGCATTGTGGTGCATCTTTATAAGAACAAAGGAGACATTGAAAATTATTCAAATTACAGAGGTATCAAGCTGATGAGTCACACGATGAAAATTTGAGAGTGTGTGATCGAAAGAAGGTTGAGGCAAGTTTCTAAAGTAAAAGAAAACAATTTGGATTCATGTCAGGTCGCTCAACTATAGAAGCCATCCACTTGCTAAGGAGAATGATGGAGATTTATAGAGCTAAAAGGAAGAATTTTCATATGATTTTTATTGATTTGGAGAAGGCTTATGATTCTATTCCACGGGAGACATTATGGAGAGTTTTGGAGAAGAGACAAGTATATGCCCCATACATTAATCTCATAAAGGAAATGCATGATAGGACTTCATCTTGTGTAAGGATCCCGTCTGGGAAGATTGATTGTTTTGATGTCAACATTGGTCTGCATCAAGTTCAGCTTTGAGTCAATTCCTTTTTACTTTGATCATGGACAAGTTAACAAGTCACATTCAGGATGAGATACCTTGGTGTATGTTATTCGTTGATGATATTGTGTTGATTGATGAGACTAAAGATGGAGTAAATGAGAAGTTTGAGGTCTGGAGACATGCATTGGAGACTAAAGGATATCGTATAAGTAGGGCTAAAACTGAATACATGGAGTGTACCTTTGATGGAAGCGGTAAAGGAATCAAGGTGAAGATTGGTGATGATAACATTTAGAAGAGAGATTCTTTTAGATACTTGGAATCTATTTTGCAACATGATGGGGAAATTGATGGAGATGTCATTAATAGAATAAATGCAGGTTGGTTAAAGTAGAGAGGAACTTCTACTATTCCCTTTGATAAGAAAATTCCTTTGAAAATCAAAGTTTTACAAAACAACTGTAAGACATGTTATGCTCTATGGATCTTAATGTTGGCTTGTGAACCGTAGAAATGTGCAGTGAATGGCAGTGGCAGAAATGAAAATACTAAGGTGGATGTGTGAACACACATGTAAAAATCGGATTCGGAATGATGCAATCAGAACAGAAGTTGGTGTAGCCCCAAAAACCGCTTAAAGTGGGTTGGCCATTTACGAAGGAGGTCGCCTGATGCACCAATTAGGAACTGCGAGTTTTGGGATGTTGAGCCAGCAAAGAGAAGGCAAGAGAGGTCAAAAAAGTGTTGGAATGAGATTATACGAAGGGATTTTAATTTTTTGAATCTAAGTCTGAGATTGACCCAAGATAAATCAGAATGGAGGCAGTGAATCCATGTAGCTGACCGTACTTAATATGGGAAAAGGTTGTGTTGTTGTGATATATTACTTGAGGAGCACTAGACTAAAAGAATACAATCAACATCAATGAGTGAAATATGAAAATGATAGCTGTTATAAAAAAGTCAGATCCTTAGACAATGAAAAGCAAAAGAAGGAAACGGAAAAAAATCCGGAAGAACAAAATCATTGTAAATAAATATATTGTTGCCCCTCTATAATATAATATTCACCAAGATCCATGAATTATGGGTATAAAAAGATCCCTTTTATACTGATGAATATATATACAACAACAAAGCCTTTTCCTACATTAAGTAGTGTCGGCTACATGGATTTTTTGCCTCCATTCAGATCTATCTTGGGACATTCTCGGGATAAGACCTAAATAACTAAGATCCTTTCAGGTAGTCTCCTTCCAACACTTCTCGGTCCTTCCTAGCCTTTTCTTAGCTAGCTCAACATCCCAATTCTTGCATCTTTCAATCGATACATCAATCGACCTCCTTTGCAAATGGTCAAACCATCTTAAGCGATTTTTTCTCATCATATCATCTATCGGAGCTACATCAACTTTCCTTTTGATTGCAACATTCTGAATTCGATCTTTTCGTGTATGAGCACACATCTACCTTAGCTTTACATTTCTGCTACTCTATTATCTGCACATACTTACGGTTCACAGGCCAACATGCAGATCCATATAGCATAGCAGATCTCACAGCTGTTTTGTAATACTTTCTTGTGGTTTTCAAAGTAATTTTATGATCACATAGAACAGTAGAAACTCCTCTCTACTTTAGCCAAATTGCAATTACGTTATGAGTAACATCCCATCAATTCCCCCATCATGTTGTAAAATAGATCCCAAGTATCTAAAAAAATCTTTCATGTAGATGTTATCTTCTCCAATCTTTACCTCAATTCCTTCACCACTTCTTCCATCATATGTGCACTCCATATATTCAATCTTCACACCACTTATACGAAATCCTTAGTGTTTAAGGCATGTCTCTAAATTTCAAACTTCTCATTTACTCCATCTCTGATCTCATCAATCAACACAATATTATCGACGAACAACATACATCAAGGTATCTCATCATAACGAATATATATACTTGTCATAATTCTAATCATGAATCATAAATGGCAGACTTCATAAAGACGTCGGGAAGAAGAGATCCAACTCATACATATTTAATATGCAAGGAGTCGGATCTTAAGGATTCTATAAAGCAAGGAAGAAAATGGGTAGTATGAGAACATTTTTAACCACCTCCCACCATACAAATTACTTTTTGTTCATAACAAAGTTGTAGAATGTCGGTAATCAGTACTCGATTAGCCAGATCCCTAACTAAGGATTAGTCAACAATCGGGCGACTAATCAGATTTTATATGGCATTATCTATTTTGAATTTTTATATTATTTTAAATATATAAATCAAATTTTATACAAACATTCTTATATGATTTCAATACTATAATATGTTCATAAAAACATAACAAAAAATATATTTAGACATTTTCAATACTATAACACATTCATAAAAACATAACATTGCTCCTACTAAAAAATTAACATTTATAAAAATGAATAGCATAAATTAGCATTAGCAGTGAATGAATAACATAAATATACTAACCAATAACATTAACAGTGAATGAATAGAAAATAAATCAGCCCCCCTATATAGATGTTTATAGTAACCAATAACATTACCATTAACAATAATACAGAATTGAATAACACAAACTACATATATGCTATGAACCCTAACCATCTATCTATCCGAACTCAGTTGAAAAATGATATGATGACCCCCTCCTCCCGTGCCACCATACCCTTCCATTCACAATATAAACTAAATATACAACATGATAGAATGAACTAAAAACACTAATAGTGAGATACAAAGGAATAACACAAAATAAGAGGCAACATGATATATTAAGTTACTAACTACTAACCAATGAAACTAAGTTACTAACAATAATAGAATGAAAATAGAGAGAAAAAGGTGTAATTTAGAAATCGACCAACTAGTTGTGTCGGCTAATGATTGGTCGACTAATCGAGTCGACCGACCATTGGCCAACTAGGCTAGTTGGTCGATTTTTACAAGCTTGGTTCATAGTATGAAGGTTTCCCTTTCTCGTTTCAAGGCCTAATGCCAAGTGCCTTTAACTTTTGCATGGTCATGTACATATCTTTTGAGCCAATGAAAGCAATTATCCAAGCAGCACAATATCGCACCTATGAGTAGAAACTCATAACAGATTTAACCAGCATCAAAATGATGATCTTGTAAGAGCCCGATAAAGTTGAAGGAATTAATAATGATTCCATGGTTCTTTATTTAGGCCGCTATGTAGTTTTTCCCAAGTATGCTTCATATAATTAAGGGCAAAACTCTTTGATAAAGATCATTGAGCTCATGCGCCATGTGGTATCCTAAATTTCCTCCACCCCATAGATGTCCAAATTCCACCTCCTCGTTCCCCCACATTTCAGCTCCTCATCCTCGTGACTAACATCATAACTTGAGATATGTTTTACTGGTTAATGAAACAAAAGAGAAGTTGCCAATGCATTTCTCCCTCTTTCGCTCAATTAAGAAAGAAATGCAGGTGGATCTCCTATTGAATTGGCATCTTTTAGTGGCAAGTGTTGCCCTGCCTTCTCATCAGTTGGATTTTCAAAAACCAAAGGGCACCCTTTTCCACATATAAAAAGAATCATGTACTTGAGGCTAGTTGCACGAGTGTCATCCTCGTCTCACATTGAGCATGCTACATTGGAGCATTACTCCCTACTAAGTTAATAGATGTGATTTTGAAGATTCTAGATTACAATTAAATAAGAGGCGAGCTTAATTGATAAGATCTTTTAGAAAGAAGGTGAAGTCCCAAGATGGGACCCACCGCGAGAATATATTATATACAATTTAAAATTATAGTCTAAATGGCCATGACCTATGCATGGCCCAATTATGAGAGAATACATTCTCAGAACAGAAAGACTGACTGCACAAGATGAGATCATTTCTAGCTCGCCAAAGTATCCAAAGAAGTGAAAATGGTACCATGCAGTCCTTTTGAGAGTTGCCACAGTACACCCCAATTGAGTTCCAAAAAGCTAAACTATCGTTCATTCTCAACCATAGAACATTAACATGTGCCTAGAGCTCCTCAGAATGGTGCAACAAAAGAAAAGATGATCCACTGTCTCAGTGTCTTCACCGCACCTCAGGCAAGACAATGTCCTCAGACTAAATAATCTTCATTGTATACTACATAAGTCACATTCAGGATGAGTTACCTTGGTGTATGTTATTTGCTGATGATATTGTGTTGACTGACGAGACTAGAGATGGAGTAAATGAGAAGCTTGAGGTTTGGAGACATGCATTGGAAACTAAAGGCTTTCGTATAAGTAGGGCTAAGACGGAATATATGGAATGCACCTTTGATGGAAGCAATGGTGAAGGAATCGAGGTGAAGATTGGTGACGATAACATTCAGAAGAGAGATTCTTTTAGATATCTGGGATCTATTTTGTAACATGATGGGGAAATTGATGGAGATGTTACTAATAGAATAAATGCAGGCTGGCTTAAGTGGAGAGGAGCCTCCGCTGTTCTTTGTGATAAGAAAATTCCTTTAAAAATTAAAGGAAAGTTTTACAAAGCAGCCGTGAGACCTGCTATGCTTTATGGTTCTGAATGTTGGCCTGTGAACCATAGACATGTGCAGAGAATGGTTGTAGCAGAAATGAAAATGCTAAGATGGATGTGTGGACATACACGTAAAGATCGGATTCGGAATGATGCAATTAGAAAGAAAGTTGGTGTAGCTCCGATCGAGGATAAGATGCGAGAAAACCGCTTAAGATGGTTTGGTCATTTGCAAAGAAGGTCAACTGATGCACCGGTTAGGAGATGTGAGTGTTGGGATGTTGAGCCGGCTAAGAGAGGGCGAGGACGGCCCAAGAAGTGTTGGAAAGAGACTATACGAAGGGATCTTAGCTTTTTGGATATAAGTCCGAGATTGACCCAAGATAGATCTGAATGGAGGCGAAGAATCCATGTAGCCGACCCTACTTAATTGTGGGAAAAGGCTTTGTTGTTGTTGTTGTTGTGTATACTACATAAGTAGACACGCATGCCTCAACAACCAGAGAAAGACATTAATTCTGAGCGGCATTCTAGTTTTCCATATTAAGCTGTCGTCTCGTCTCAGATCATCATGCACTGCATCCTATGATGTCGAGAAGATCGTCTAAGCCTACCTAATAGAAAAAGAGCCATCTATCCTAACCCAATGATCTATATTCTTATTGGGACGTCCACATCCACCTAGTCACTAGACATACTCAAGAAGTACTCCAACCTCTACTCAAAAAAATCAACCACAAAATGGGGGAACCAAGTACCATCTGACCATGCATGAGCCATTGTTGTATCTCAATCGTCGAACGACACAAAAAACCTAGGGAAATGATCAACAAAAGTGCATGAACCAATCCAATCCTCCAGCCAAAAATGAAATTGATCCCTATTACCCACCACAGGGGTCAACAACCTCGTCATCTCAGGCAACAACCCAGAGATTCCTTGCAAGTGGGACGATGGAATTTGAGCTAGCAACAAAGATAATGAGGTCCCAATCCCATAAGTAGAGTGAATCAGACGACAAACCAAGTCCTCCCCCTTGCCCCATAATCTGACAATCTACTTAGCAAGAAACGCCTTATTCATAAGTTCCAGTGTTGCAATAATCGGATGACTGTACCGAATAATCGATCCGACTATGCAGTACGAGGGGTCTCCGACTAGATAATAAATAGTCGGCCAATAGTCAACTTAACCGAAAAGTCGGTCTGACTATTTGGTCGACTGTTGAATTTAAGTTATTTTATTTTTATTTTTAAAAGGTTCACCATTTATAGCAATATTATTAGAAATGTCAAAGATTCGTATATGTATCTCGTTAATTGGTACTTTTATCTTGGATTCTTGTTAATTGATCATATATGTAATAAATATATAAGAATATATGTATTAGAATTAAATCTTATATTTAAAATAATTTAAAAAAATACACAACTGAATAACTCCGAATAGTCGCCCAAATACCGATTATTCTCTATCCAGCGACCCCTCCGACGGAATACCGACTTTTGCAACATTGATAAGTTCTAATCTTAAAACTCCAATTCCACCCAAATTCTTTGGCCTCGTCACCATATCCCAATAGAGTAGATGAATCACATTCTTTTCCCGCCTAGCATCAGCCTAGAAGAAGCATCTCATCAATGATCATTCAGTTGAGCTTCATTCAATCCAAAAAAGTCTATCTTGGACAAAATTGTTTTCCTTTCTTAATGTATTGCCTAGGGAAGACTGTTTCTAATTCTATGTTTGTGTGTACCCAGATGGAATGACCCTGGTGGAACAATAGAAGATAGCAATAGCCGAAAGAACATGCTTCAGTAGTGCCAACTATCCACCTCTGGAGAGAACCACAGCTTTCCACCTGGCTAACTTCCTCAATCTTTTCCAGCACAGGTCAGCAATCTGAGGTCCGAGGCTTACTACCAATCAACAAAAGGCCCAAATAAGTAATAGGGAGCGAAGTATAATGGTAATGAAATGTCGAAGCCCACTCGGGCCACTCTAGAATCTCCAACTGTGAATGGTACAAAGGTTGGCTTCTCTCTATTAATCCGAAGGTCAAAATATAGGATTCCGCTTTCGCATAATCCACACTGCCCTCGATGAATAATATCGTGTCATCAGCATATTGGAGGATGGGAATAGAGATTATCGTGTCTGTAATCTGAACACAGAAGCCACCCTCCAATGCCAATTTCATCATAACTGCCAGCACATCAGCAATCCCCATAGATAGGAGAGGAGCAAGCGAACAACCTTGACGAGATCCCCTCTCCTCCCCTGGATGACCATTCACAAGAATCGAATAAGAGGCCATCATGATATATCTCTTAATCCAAGCAACCAAAATATAAGGTAAACCTCTCTGCTGTAACGAAGACCAAATGAATCGTCAGTCTATGTAATCGTACCCCTTTGAGAAATCAACCTTCCAAGCCAGGCTCCTTTTGTGATTCTGCTTCCAATCGAAGACCACCTCAGCTATCATCGCTAGCCCATCCGCAATAGACTTACCTAGGACAAAGGTCGCATGCTTTGGGTAGATAATGGAATCCAAAACACCGCATATATGATGCGCCAAAAACTTTGCAATTATAAGGTAGACTGCATTGGAGATTGCAATCGATCTAAGATCCTCAACTCAAGATGTCACATCCCTTTTGGGCAATAAGAAGAGGAGTGCCTTATTAAGACGCTCAGATCCAAAGTTGTCAACAATGAAATCCCAAAGCACTGCCTTAAGATCCTCCTTGAGAACCTCCCAAAATTCTCTAAAGAATGGTACAAGGAGACCATCCGAACCAAGAGGTCCATCAGTGTTAAGTTGAAACGCCGCGTTCCTGATCTCCAACATCTCAAATGCAACAACGAAAGCATCAACATAACTCTGCAACACCTTTGCCACCCCTGGCCATGTCATCCCCACCTAGCTCTATAATTCTCCTACTGCTCAAAAATGAATTGATGACCAAATCCATGTCAACCTCTTTATCATCACTCACATGCCGTCCATCAACCAACAATATGTGAATGAAAGTTCCTCATTCGCCTCCCGCTAGCCTCGGGACGAAAAGAAGCAAGTGTGAGGGTGGAGCCATCGTTGCTAAGACCTCTTCTTCCACTCCACACTTTCCTATCCTCCAATTGAATACTCTAAAGCTGGGTGACCATGTCCTACATCTCTTCAGCTAATAAATCCCTCTCGTCCTCGAGCCAGTCTAATATGGAAACCTCCACCTACACAGTACCCGCTCTGACACTTCGAACACTCCTTAGGAACCTGAAGCTAAGGGTCCTATTGCATTCAATTAAGAACATCCTCAGCTCCCATAACTTAGTTGTAAACTAAACCGTGGTTGACCCACTCGGCTGATCTAGACCTCCTACACCTATTCCTAAGACCCATCCTCCAATAGTTGTGAGCACTCAAATCTGAAAAAAAAAACTCGACCTAGTCTCCTCCCCCAAATCAAGAGCATTGGTGTGAGATATGAATGTGCATGTGGAAAGGCCCCTGCACTCGTCAATGGGAACAACTGAAGCGCATCTATGGACAACAAGAAGCGGTCAATGCATGACTTCGACCTGGAGTTCCTCAACGTACAGTAGCAACCCACTACATTAATGACCACCAACATTAACTTAGAGATAATTGTCAACAAACCCGTTTGAACCCACATCACGACCACCCCTCATCCTCGACATGTCTGCGAGGCGAAGAGTAATGTTGAAGTCCCCCTCCCCACAAATTATGTACAAATGTGGCGCAACTAAAAACTCGTAATGGCAAGGGAAAAGGTAACTCATAAGGGTAAAGGAGAGCGAAAGGAGTATCTCTCATTAGAACAGACGATGGTACCTTGTTGATAAGATGTACAATGGTAAGAACAACATCCTCCCAATAGGTCTTGGGAACCTTCATATGGGAAAGTATAGACCTGGCAATATCTACGAGATGACGAAGTTTCCTCTCAACTACCCCATTCTGCTGAGAGGTGTATAGGCAGGAAGTCTGGCGAGTAGTTCCCTGAGAGGCAAAGAAAGTCATCAAATCATATTGAGTAAATTTAAAGGCATTATCAATCTGTAAAACCTAAATACACACATTGAAGGAAGTTTTGACAAACGAAAAGAAGATTTCACAATGAATTAAACATTGATTGTTCTTTTTTTGAGAAAAAAAACCCGATTGTCCTTTTATCAGATAAACCCTAGAACATCTACTATAGTCATCGACAAAGACCACAAAATACTTATGGCCACCAACAGTACAGACCGAATAAGGTCCCCACAAATCACAATGCAGTAAAGAAAAAGTGAGAGATCGATAGGGCTCAATCCTGGATGGAAAGGAAGTCTGATGATGTTTCCCGAACAGACATGCCTCGCACTCAAATGTCTTCAGTGTAGATAGTACATGGACCACCGAGTATAATGCCTTAGCAAAAGGATGCTCAAGACGCAGATGCCAAAGAAACAAATCAGAGGTGATAGATGCGGCTCCAGCAAATTAAATTCAATATAGATATCCAAGTAGTATAGACCGTTCATCTCATGCCTCCCACCAAAAATCTGCATCGTACGGATGTCATGAAAGTAACAAAGAAGCTTGATAAAAATCACTCATCAATTCATCTCAACACATAATTTGTGAACATGTATCAAACTCAAAGGGATATAAGGAGCACAATGAATTTAGTGAAGCAAAGTTTAGGAGAGAAATCCATAGTCCCTATAGCAGTGATGGGGGATGAGCCCCATTGGCTACCCGCACCGATTCACTGTGAAAGAACATTGAGATGAAGTCAACAAGCTATCGTCACCCGTCAGATGAGTAGATGCTCTAGTATCAATAATCCATGCATGGGTTATGTCTGTAACTGAATTGACTATAGTACATGATGTGGTAGCCAAATAAGGTGTAGGTACACTATCACTAAGAAAGAAGCATTGAGACTTTGTAACACCTGCATCAGATGAGAGAAATCAGTAGTTGAGGGCTACATTGTCTGTTCAAACTGTGACTAATCTATGGTAGGCTATGCCACTGTATAATCATAGTTCGCAGAAGCAGTATGTGCCCGAAGAAAATCATATTTGTCCCAGCAGCAATCAAGATGGTGATTCACTTGCTCATAATGGGTGCAAAGGGGATAAACAGTACCATTACCACGTCCCTTGATGGGTTCTCGTCCACGTCCATGACCAGAGTCACCACCACATCTACGAACACCATCACAGCTTCATCCACCTCAAGTGTTGTATTGACCTCCTTGCCCAAAGTAGACAGAGAAGGTAGAATTCTCCATAAGATGGAGAGTGGGGGGTCGAGTAATAGAACTCTCAATCTCCAGAAGACGTTTGAAAAGTGCCTTGAGAGCATGGTTTCAGATTTCGCGAAATTTCATCGAAATTTCGATTTCGATAAGGAACCGAAATTTCAAGCGAAATGGCGATATGAGAGCAGTTTTCGGTCATTTCTTCACAAATGGTGGTCGATATGGGCGAAATGTCATCGAAATTTTGTCGAAAGTTCGACAAAATATCGTATCGACATGGTATCGATACGGTATCTAAAACCAATATTTAAACCCTTGCTTGAGAGTCGGTATAGTATTAGATATGAAAAAGGGCCCCTTCACATATTAATAGCGAGGATGTAATCCTAACAGGAACCTGTAAACATGCCACTCTGGCCATTATAACATATGTTTTAGCACAACAGGATGGTTGGAAGATACCAAGCTCTTCATAGAGCCCTGTAAGAGTTTGATAGTACTCAACAATAGTAGACTCTCCCTGGGATGGAACTAGATTCGCATATAAACATCAAGCTGTACTTGATTTTCTACTGCGAGTAAGTTTGGGCTAGCTCTTCCCACATCTCCTTTGCAGTTTCCTTGAACAGAAGATTCACAACGACACGAGGCTTAACATTGTTCGTCATCCACATCATGATATGGTAGTTGCCCCAAGCCAAGTATCATAATTTGTGTCCATCCCCTTTAGCAGATCTTTCGTGAGAACGGAGATAATCCGATGTCCTACAAAGACCTTGAACACCCGAGACCAAAGAATGTAAATATCAGCCCCCTTGAGTTTGATGGTTGCTCCTTGTGCCATCATGTTAGCCGAAGTGAACAAGGGCTTGGTCTCATCCTGATTAGAACCCATAACTATCAGGTATCACAGTAGAATATACACTGCTTGTTGAGTCTTAAGAGGGATAGACATCTCCAATAATTATTGTATATTAGGATCTATGCCTCTCGTAACATCAGTGGGCCCACATAAAGACAATAAACAGCATCCCAAGGTGTTGGAAAACATGCGAACAGGTAAAGTAGTGCACAAAGGTGCGCTAGACAGCAATATGCAGATGTGCATACAAGGTCGGGCTTGGTTGCGCAGCCCAGACAGTTACTGGATGGGATTTTGGTGACGCAGCACTTGGCACCAGGAGTCGGGCAGCACTAGATCCAGGCGACACCCTCATGAAGCCCGGATGGGGCCTGGCAGCACTAACAAATCCCATATGGGTGTTGGCAGCATTGCACATGGCACCTGGAGAGGACTGACAATGAGATGAAGAGTTGCACAAGGAGGCTTGCATTGGCGGTGGGCGCGAGGGTACGAGCCTTGATCTAGGATCGCTGCTCTAATACCATGTGGAGAAAAGGATTAGAGAGAAAGGATTTGTTTTATTCCAAGGCTTTAGGGTTTCTTATATAGAGGAGAACCATATCGAGCCGAAACGAAAGAATTACATAAGTACCCCTGCATGGGTACAGGAATCAACGAAGAAATAGGGAACACATAATATCTCTAATAATAACAGATTAACATACTTCCATTAGTGCACCATTATGTTATAGCATATGTGCTTGTGTACGATAGTACTTGGTTTGAGAGATGATTGAGGACTCACCAGCATGGCAGCTTGATGTTTTCGAGCTTTGGCCTTCCTATCTTCAGCACTACTGGGTGGATCTGGTTTATGAACATCACCACCAGAAGCATATTGGTTGTCCCCAAACATGTCTGGTGCAAACTTCTTAATTTCTTGCATGCAATCAACAGTTAGCTGGGAAAACCTCTTAAGTAAAACTTCAGCCAAGGAGGAAAGACTGGAGCCACCTGGATTCATTGAACAGTGTTCGCTTTCTTTCTTGTTTTTCTTTGACACTAATACAAGTAGAGAAAGTAGGCTTTCGTGCACCCATCTTGCAGGGCTTTTGTTTACTCTGATACTAATAGTTTCGGTAGCATGTGCCAATATAGGAATAGGATGCCCATCCTTGAAATGGTAGCTGTTCGATCCTGGCAGATCACCTTCAGTTTTATGAGCAATATACAGTTCACAAATGTCCAATGATAAAGAAAGCAAATGCAATGCTCTAATAAGCACGTCATCAGGGGCACGGCAAGTAGAAGGCTTCTCTGTGTAAACAGAATAAAAAAGAACTGCCCGAACAATTTGAAGGACCATTTTTGAAGTAGCTATTTTACCAACAGAGTTCAACGAGGAATAAATTTTTGTCCACCGTGGTACTTGTGCAAATAACGGCGAAAATTTGCAGAATCGCAAGTACCTTTCTTCTGCAACTTGCAAATCTCTGACATTCCATCGTGGATGATAAAGGTCTAATTCTTTCCATTGGTCTTTTCTCAGTGAATATACACCCTGAATAAGTCACGACGACTAATTAGCGACATCCATAAATTCATGCCATAGATCTTTATTAATACAAATTAAAGAAAAATATTAAAACCTGTTTCATGCCAGACGGTTTTGTATATGTGGCAAGGGAAGCAACAACTTCCTGAATTCCTTTAATTTTAGATAGGTCATGCGGAAGAGCCTTGATAAGTTGGCTATGAGTAGCATCTCCAGTAGCAAGTTTCTGAACCAACACCCTACGCAAATTTTCCGATGTAGAAAAACCACAAAAACGACGCTCCTTAACTATCTCTATGAATAAATTGAGCATTTCCCGCACTAACACCGGTTCATACCTGAGTAAGAAGATGGACTTTAGGCATTTAATCACTATATGTTAAGATATTACAAGGAAAATTGTGACGGCTATACAAAGTGCAGGTAATTAAATTCTAAAATAAAAGGCTTCAAAAGAAAGGACGGATAACATGATACAAAATCATAAGTAATCAAGTGAGTTAAATTTTAATGCCTCTAAAGGGAATCTTCTCAGTAAGTTGGTCAAAACAGTCAACTTGATTAAAAATCTTTAAAGCTAAAAATGACAGAAAAATATGTTCAGTAGTCCTCTATATCTTCCACGCAAATTTCAGCCGTCCCCTACAATCAGCCGGAATCTCTACATGGCATTTGATATTCTTGAATTTACCCAAGGCAGGGACTCCTTGGTTATTCAACATCTGGGAAGTAGGTAAACAAATTGAGCGGGTAACTTATATGGACATGCTTCCCTTTTCCAAGACATTGAAAAGTCCAGACCAACTATTTTGACAACAATTAGTTATCTTCAACTCATTCTAGTACACAAATTGAGGAATACAGTTATACTTATACCATTATACCTCCAAGAAAGAACTGATACAAACTGTTCAAACTTTGGGGCCAAAAATTTGGTTCTTCATACTAGGAGCTGGGAGCCTACACCCGACCTTTTTTCATTATTTTTGAGTTTTTTAAGGAATCCTTTGGGGGATTTTCTTAATATATTTATGAGAATATGTGTTTCAAGTTTCATGAAAACAACCATTCCTAACACGTTCATCTAGACCGGGTCAATTTCAAAAAATTTAATACCATTAAAATTTGGTAGTCTTGATGGAGATGATATAAGTTAAGAATTAAATTGAATTTGGAATGACACCATGGGGATATATGGTAATCTAATTCTCCCAAGGTTTCATTTCAAAAAAATTAAAAATAATGAAAAAAGAATCGGGTGTAGGTAATTACCAACATCCCTGGGTGTAGGCTCCCTTTTCCTTTCATACTATATAAAAAAATAGCATACGAGGGCCGGAGAGTGCTCTCAACAGTTAGGACCCGTTCCGGTAGGGGATTAACTACCACTTTGGAGGATTCCCCCAAAACCCTTAATTCTCTCTCTTGTGGGGCACACACTCTCTTATTTAATACATTAAATAATTTATTTCTCTTTCATCTATTCTAACATAAAATTTGTTAGGAGTATATATGTTAAGAGAATATTCTATGTGGCAGGAGTATATTCTTGTAACCCTGTTAGGGGTGTTTATGTATTTTTCTCCTTTGAGCTCTCCAGGGTTTTGTCCTATATAAGGACACCTAGACCTCTTGAATAAAATACATCTTTCTATTCTTTCATTCTTTTTCCACATGGTATCAGAGCAGCGGTCCTAGACCAGTGTTCAGACCTAAATCCCTCTGCCACCGCCAGACCCAATTCCTCCCCAAGCAGCCGCCTCCTACCTGCGACGACTCCAAGCGCCTGCGGTAAAGCCCGCGCCACCGCTCGCTACTCCATGCGGCCCATCACCGCCCCAGGCGCTCGCCCGTGCCATCCCAGATGCCATGGGCCTACGCTCGCGCCCTAGGCAACACTCCCCAGCGTCGCCTCGTGTCCTAGGCGCCCTGCGCCTCCGCTCGTGTCCTAGGCGCCCCCCAGCGTCGCCTCAGGCGCTCGCCACTATCAACCCAGGCACCTTGCGCCTCCGTTCGAGCCCTAGGACCCCCCGTCGCCTCGTGCCCTAGGCGCTCCTCCCCAGCGCCGCCCCGCGCCTTAGGCGACCGCCCAATGCCGCCTCACGCCATCCCAAGCGCCTCGTTCTCTCTCTCTTGTGGGGCACACTCTCTCTTATTTAATACATTAAATGATTTATTTCTCTTTCATCTATTCTAACATAAAATTAATATATTATACCATCTTATCATTTAAAAATTATAAAATACTCAACTTCTACTCACTTTTCCAAAATTCAATACAATCACATCACAACTACTCATTTTTCCAAACGTCAATACAATCAAATCACAACAAACCCTCTATCCAAACATCAAACCACAAACAGGTTACCCTCCACCAAGTTACCCCGAGGTAACCCTCTATCCAAATGCACCCTTAGGGTGCGTTTGGTTAGCGAGTTAAGGCGGGTTAAACTGGTAGGAGGTAACCCATTTTGGGGTTTTGGTGTTTGGATAGAGGGTTAAACTGGGGGTGGGTTAGAAGTGGGTTTGTTATGATATGATTGTATTGAAGTTTGAAAAAGTAAGTAGTTATTGTGATGTGATTGTATTGAAGTTTGGAAAAGTGAGTAGAAGTGGAGTAGTTTATAATTTTTATAGGATATGATGGTATAATATATTATTTTTTGATAGGATTGATGATGTAAAATTGATTTATTTAATTTTTAAAAAAAGAATAAAGTGAGGCCCACATGAGAGAGAGGGAGGGTGGGTTAAGGGGGGTAAACTCCCCAAAGGGGAGTTTAACCCCCTTGCCGAACGGTACCTTAGGAAACCTCATTTTGTCTTCTTCCCTGCTAGGTCTACAAGCGAGTTCATACTCTAAGGCAGTTGATGAAAACTAACAAGACCCACAAAAAAGGCCTATATATGGCAGTTATTTACCGGGAGATGGCTTATGACATTGCTCCTGAAATGGCATGACAAAAAATAAATAGGAGGGGTGATGAACCAGTATACTATGATGGGACTCCTGCTGGACTAAGACATTATTTTAATAACAGCATTCTCTGCATGAAAGATTGGCTAAAAAATTAGCTTTTTTACTTTAGTTAAACGTGAACTAACAATGCACGCCTGTGATAAAATGCACCTTAATACACAATGTTCTCAAAAAAAATGTTATGGTACATGGCAAAGAGATGGACTTAACATATACTTTCCGCAATTACGGATCACTCGCATATACCGCATATTCAGTCCGCATTTCAGATAGAGTTGATATATTATTTAGACTTTAATGCTTATTTTTATTAAATTTTTTAAGATTGTATAAAGCAGGAGGATTCTTACAATCACGCCATGTCTACATGATTTTGTTATTGAAATTTATGTTAAATCTACAAACTTCCCTTAACTTTTATTTACAGATTTTGAAATTTTTATTCAAAAAAATAAAGTACGGATAATAAATCACCATTTAATTTAAATTTAAAATATATAAAAAGCACAATAGTGTGTATTTTTCTACTATTATTTTTTTAATTTTTACAGTCGCGACTTGGCCTTTTGTCTTGATATATGATCTCCCATCCTACTAATGTTTCCATTATCATATTTCTCTGCACAACTTCAAGGCATTTTGTTTGGATGCGACACTAGTACCTTATTTGTGTTCTTCCCTCCACAACTCTTTAGTGCTAAAATTTTCAACACATATACAAGGCATTCTCTAAATTTTTAGAGCTACGGTTTTTCTAAATAATGTTATTATATGGTAATTGGTATTTGTATATTGTGATTATCAAGGTTTTAAAAACCGAACTGCTTCAACCGGTTAAACCAAGAACCGGAAGAAAAACAGTCCAACCACCCGATTTTTATTCAGAAATAAAAATCAGTCAAAATCCGATTAGACCACTTAAACCCGGTTGAAACAATTGAACCAAACCACTGGTTCATCCATCCATCTTTGCCAAAAAAATAATTTTTGATAATTTAACAAAATGTAAACTTTTAAAAACTATTCATAATCTACTCTCATTCTAACCCATGATATCGTACTCCTTTATCTCTTCTCCTTCCACATGTGCCAATGGCTCATTATCACATCTCCCTTCCTACCATATAAGCATTGCCTCTCTTCTCACATATTACATGAGTTTATCTACTTCCAACAACAACAAAGGAAGAATATGTTATCATAGTTATACTACGGAAAGTAATAAATTAAAAACACTTGTTATTAATTAAATATGTTTAAAATTGTTAATTTTATACATCACCCATATGAATTTTACAAATATGTTTATTATGCCTTTTGAGTTTTTCTAATAACATTTATACCCCTAACATTTAGCAATGTCTTTTGTGCTCCTATACTCTTAAAAAATCCACAATATTATCTTTATGTTGGTATAAGATAGGAGCACACGTGTACTAATAAAATGTCACTACTACCAGTTTTGTAAAAATATAAAGGAGCACACAATTGTAAAAAATGGAGTATAAGTGTTATTAGAAAAACTTGGAAGGACACGAGTATATAGATCCTCTAAAGATATGATGTATCATTTGTATGATACCGCCGATATAACTCGGTTAGACCCGGTGAAACCATACGAACCAAATCAATAGTACAACAGTTCGGTCTTTTCCGATTGTTATGAACTGCTGATGTCATCACCGGTTCGACCCGTCGGTCCCACTGGTCCGACCATAAAATCCAAAAACTGATAATTGCCCGGACTGATGTCCGGTTCAGTTTTTAAAACCTTGGTGATTAGAACTATCGCATGCCAACTTTTTTATCAATTGATATTGTTCTGAGTTCTACATAAAAGTATGCAACTTCACTTTAATTTGCTAAATTAAAAACTATAAAACAATATACAATTGCATGTACCACGCATAATATTATGCATATACCATGCATTCTTCTTATTCATTATTCAGTGGCATGTATAAATCGTAGAAGGCCATATCGCGATATATCGCCAATATATCGGTATCGAGAGGAAAGAAATATCGATATCAGAGTGCATATCTATTTACTAGGATATCGGCGAAATATGACCGATATATCGGTGCTATATCGCCATATCGGCCCATATCAGTCAAAAATGGTTGTATTCAGAACAAAAAATAACGGATATCAACTGATATCGTCGAAATTTCACTGATATCTATATATTTATGAATAATAACCTTGTAAGCTTGATTTCACTACTTATTTTGCTACTCCTAGTATTAAACATATCATGTTTTATATATTTTGTTTCGGGTAGGACATGGTGCGACATGAGGGTGCATACAATGGTTCTTCAACTTGGGGGTGTCCAATCGATTTTAATTCATCTTCTTTCCATTTCTAAAAATATTATTATGAATTATGCCTCTTTTAAAAAAAATGCTATTATGCACTTTATTTGTTTGATTCCAAAAATAGCTCAAACATTTTGTTTATACATAATATGTGATGCAATATAAGTCTTGGATGATTTCTGTTTCCAATATCTATAAGTCAACCATCAACATTAACAATGATATGCTTAATATCACAAATATGTGCAACATAAGGATCATAGATGATCGATATGTGTGATATAAGTGTATATTTGTAAGTTATTTAGTGTTATAAGAACTTGGATGGACTACATTTCCAATATCCACAAGTTAGCAATCAACAGTAACAACGATATGTTCGATATGATCGATATATGCGATATAAGGATCATAGATGATCGATATGTGTGATTTAAGAACATATTTATAAGTTATTTAGTGTTCTAAGAACTTGGACGAACTCCATTTCCAATATTGTTGAGATATTAGTTATCATTATTATTGTTTTTACTTATTTTTATTTCTTTTTTCCTCTTCTTGTAATTTTTCCAATAGGTTCCTCTCCTATATAAGAGAACCACATGGCCTCTCATTTATCAATTCATTCTCATTCCTTCAACATGGTATCGGAGCGACGGTCCTACACCGGAGTTCCCATATCCCACCCTAACCCTAACACTACTCGCCCCTAACCCCAACCGCTGCGCACCCTCTCTCCGTGCCGCCAACACCGCTGCGAGGCTCTCTTCTTCGTCAGCCAACCGGCCCGACGCCTCCAGCCCTCCAAGCAGCCGCCTGGAAACCTCAGGATGTTGCTTCCAACCTACCAGGTCGTCGCCTGGGCACCACCAACCCTCCAAGCCGTGGACCAAAATGCATCCCAGGTCGCCGCTCGGCATCCCCAGGCCCCCTGGGACACTGCAGGCCTTTCCACGTGCCGTTGCGAACCCCTGAGGTCCGATCGATGATCTGATTTCGACCGGAGAACGTGATTTAAGTCACAAATCGTGTTTTTCGATCCTAGAGAGCGTGAGGATTGATGAGGATGGTTGTATGAGTCTACCCGTGCAACCAATCCTCCGTATGTTCGTGTAAACTTGTTCCCACCGAATCTACTCCCCAATTGAGTTCCGTCTTTGGTAGTCTTATCATCATGGCAGAGAATAAGGGTGACATTTTCTCGTCCAGAGCCTTCAAGGGCCCCGCTACCATCGCTAAAATGGATGGGACCAACTATGAGTTGTGATCCATGCAGTTTCTCACCCTCACGCAGTGCAACAATAAGGAGCACATTCTCGGATCCAGAGCCAACGGATAAAACTGGGACAAATGCTTCTTAGAAGCAAGATGACGTATATGCGCGTGTTCAGTAGTTCCATAAGCATGCTAGTTATGATGTATAACTGTATAAGCACAATAAGGTATAGTTTGGATGACCAGGTTTCTGCATTGTAGCTTTTCAAAGCTAAAAAATGACTGTATTTTTAGAAAATTTGTAGCCGAACAATATTTATGATGTTCTTGAAAATAGGTCTCCAAAATTTCCTGATACCCCCACCCCAACTTCAGGTTAGCATTAACCTTATCCGGTGATGGCCCATGTCCACAACAGTGTGGATCCCATTAACCTAGTCATCCGTCTTGCCGAGAAATCCAATGGAGTTTGCTGCAATCATTTTTAGCACTAACTTAAACCAGAATTCATGTGTCAACTGTATCTCTGTTACGTCCAAGGCCTTAAATGTCGGTTTCGGTCACCATTTCGGTGACGACCAAAACAGAATTTCGATGGAATTTCGGTCAAATTTCGATCGAAATTTCGATCATTTCAGTCATTTTTTGTACTAGGACCCCTATATTTCGGTCATTTCGGTCGAATTTCGATTTCGACTGGATATCGATATTCGACAGAAATTCGACCGAATTTCGCTGAAATTTGAGGCCATGGTTACGTCTGTGTATCTTCTGCAATTCTTCTCATAATGTTTGTCTCCAGCAAGGTGTCCCAAAAGCAAGATAAACCACCTGGGGATCCCATGCACATTTGATATTACATGTAACATCCGAAATCAACACAAACCCGAAATCGACCCTATTAGGGTCCGATTAACCCAATAAAGTTGTTGGTAAATACCAAACAACCTAAAACGATCAGTTGATCGTAAATCAAAAGTCGTTCGGGCGAAATCGACCAAAAATTGGTCGCTTCGTAATGCGTGCCGTGAAAATGCCGCGACGCAAATTCGGAAACCGCGAAACGAACCAAGACCGTCATTAGATTCGATTCAACGATACAAGACCAATGGAATCGACCGTTCGTCAATCGGAGGTCGTTTGATATTTCTAAATCACAAAATTTAATCTTAAACAAAAAAAAACGTATCCGAAAAATTCGGGTATCCAAACCCGCTCGAAAATATATCAATATTCTACTCATATTTATCGTCGTTCAGAGACGATCAATTCGAGATGTTACACGTCAAAATCTGAGGCCCGATGCGCAAATTCGATCAACTTTAAGGATATTAAATGAATAAAGTTTTTGGATATTATATAAATATGTAATCACTGTAGCAGATTACAGTCAAAAATAATATTTTTTTTCTCAGGCTGCACAGTCCAGCCGTTGGAGAGAAAAAAATATATAGTACACTTGTCTTAACTCATATGTCCACTTGGCATCAACTATCACTCTTCTCTTCCTATTTATATCTCTTTTTCCCCCATACTTATCCCTAAAATCCCCAAATTCTCTCCAGCCGTAAGGGCCTCCAGCCCCTTCCTTTCTTCATGCTACTTGCAACACTCCAGCAAGGATTGAGGGTTGCTGTTACTGCCATTTGCAGCAGCCATTGCTGCTGGCCAGCACCCTTGGAGTGCTGCTCTGAACTCCAGCATCTACAGCAGACAAAGAAGATGAAGGATCCTGCTACTCCTTGCATAGCAGCAGCTTTGTTGCCATTAGAATCAAGGAAGAAACTGCTGGAGCTGCTGTTCAAGCAGCTCTAGAGCTGATTGCATGCTTTGATCCAAGCCAGAAATCAAGGTACCTCCTTCCCCATCCTTTGCTGCCATGCATGTATATTAAACTTGATTTTTTGTACATGTACAATTCATTTCCTTCTCTTGCTGCCATCCATGATTTTGTGAAACTAAACCCTTCTTTGTCGACATCTATGTCCCAATACACACCTAATTTCTACCAAAAGAGCATAGCTCTTGATTTTAATATTTAATATTCAAGAATGGAAAATTTGGTTTCTTTTTACATGCAAGATTTTACTCTCAAAAAAATCTCATAAAACGTAATTTCAAGATCTGATTTTAGGCCAGTTTAGATCCCATATCCATGCATGAAAAATCTAAACTTCTGCACACTGTTATACTTGCATCCTTTTGTTGCTGCAATAGAAACTTTATCTTATACTTTATTTCTGGAAAAACTACTGAGAAATCTCCTAATTCTATTGTATCTGAGGTTGTAATGAACAAGGGACTGGGGAAGTGAGAGATTTCAATTAGTTCAAATATATATATATATATATTTATGATTTAGTCTAAGGGGCATGTTTGAGAGTATTAAGGATAGTGGAGAGTTTAATTAATGGGGTGATTGAATGCCTGGTTGTTAGTTAAAATCAATTCCAAAGACCCTTTGAATAACATGTTCTTTAAACTATCAAGTCTTTCCATCATTGATCTATTAAAAAAATGCCTTCACAGGCAGCCTTCCTTGATCTTTCAGGGTCCTTTCTAGTTTAACCTCATTATATCTACAAAACAACCAACTCACTAGCACTATTAATGTCCTAGGAGATCTCCCTCTTAAAAATTTATAAATTCCAAATAACTGTTTTACTGGATGGATTCTAGGAGCAATGGCAATCAATGGAACAGTGGATCTGCATCTATACCACCTCCATTTACACCCCACCTTCATCAAAAGGAAATCGTGACCAAAAATCTGTCGGTAAAAACAAATGGTAGCGGGGGTAAACCTGGTATCAGTGGTGGAAGAATAACTGCTATAATCATAACAATACTAGTTTCTTTTGGTTCAGTCGTGGCATTTTTCTTAATGAAGAGAAAGTACAAAAGGACCCAATAGATAGAAAAGCATGAGCAGAGACAAGAATTTACTCTCGTTCCATCAGATGAAAATGATGCTGCAAAGCACTTCCAGATTGGCATCGACCATGTAGTAATTATGCATAATGCACCTTTTTCAATTAATATATCACCACCAATGGATCAACCCAAGTCAAGTGATGAAGATGACTCAACTAATCAGCCTGTCACAAATAACACTAACAAATTTAACACCAAAGCTATTGCATTCTCAATAGTAGACCTGCAGATGGCAACTGGAAGCTTTAGTATATACCAAGGCCTTAAATGTCGATTTCGCTCACCATTTCAGTATCGACCAAAAAGTTTCTAACTTGTGGAAGCCTATAATGACGTAGGGACTATAACCTTTTGAAGGCTATGTGTACCCCATGATTCAGGACTCCTCCACCACCAGGGATAGAAGAGAATGAGTACCGCGGCGAGGGCGGAACCCATGAGAGTAATCTGACAGTACGCTGTCCAGCATTTGACTTCAGACAGGGGCCAGAGAGTTCAATGCCAAAGGATCCCGGGGAGCTGGTTGAGTTATAGGACGAAGTTGACCCCGAGGCCGGTAATCGGGGGGCGTAATCATTCCTACGCTTCTTCTTTCCGCGGAATTAGCGCATTTGATATCGCGATCTTGATTTCCCGGAAATCGATTTTCTGCGGATCTATCTTGAAAGAAAAAAGCCTTTTTTGGATTTCCTAACCTGGTCAGTGCTTTTTCTCCCGGCATCATCACCTAAACTTGACCCTGCTGCAGCGTAAACGGAAAGACCCAGCTAATATATGATAGTGGCGATTTCGACTATCGCGATATTGAGATATTTGTCTCGATCTGTCATATATAATGGGAAAGAAGAAGCAAAGGAATGATTACGGCCTTGAAAAGGCGCGGGAGACAACCCTGCTAACGTCATTTCCGGGAAATATATATTCGGGCGAGCCTCTAAGAGATAATATAGAAGATGCAAATCAATCAGAGCTATATTCATATATAATCATTAGATGATCAATATATTCTTTTTTTAGCCCCCTTAAATACATCTGACGATATAAGGTACTCGACATAGGCTCAAACCAGAAAAAATTGTTTTCTCGCTCTACTCTTCGCACCTGCCTCATCAGAGACTAATGCCACTAGCCCGCAAACTGCGCAAATTCGAATATTCGTCGACCCCGCTGGCATGTCAATCAGTAACCTTCCCCCTTTTGATAGTGAAAAGGGATGTCAGCTCTAGTTTTCCTGGGTAGCGGATTAATCGAGCATATCTTCTGATGCAAGCTCTTGGGCGCCCCACTTTGGGAAGGAACTCTTCTTAAACAAAGACATTGTTGTGGCATAGGAGAAGTAGTAGGTAGAGGGAATCGACGGTGCGAGAGTGAATGGGCTTGTCGAGTTAGGAGAAAAAGCACCGCCACATTCCATTCTGGTTACACTATCAAAGACCCTCGGCTGACGACTAAAGCACCGTGTGTATCGCATCCTTCCTTTCCTCGTTTCGGCACAATAGCCTCCACCGGCCTATGGGAGTACATATCTTTCATATATAATAGTTGGGGTGAAAGTGAAATATTTGTTGTCGGGAACACAGAAGGGACAAAGACTCTTTCGAGCCAGCAAATAGGGTTCTGGGGCAACCCATGCCACACGCTAAGGGCCCTTCTAAGGGACCGATACACGCCGTCTCGGCTGATCTTCCCGACCCCTATGGCAGCCCTAGCTTCTCCGGGTCAAGGGATCCTATGGACAATGCCCTTCTTTTCGTAAGCTTTCAGCCTGACTCACATCACCTGCTTCGCGTCTCGTGTAAGAGTGAGAGCCGTCTGCTACGCGAGTCGTACCCGTCAGCTACTTCGTATCCTGCTGCTTCCCAAGTCCCTAGGCTTGCTTTGAACAGTGCCCCTACTAGTTCTTATCAACCTTTCATTTAAGTAAGCTCCACCACTACCGTCATTGGATGGAACTCGTACATTCTCCGGTACACTCCGGATTCTAGTCAGTTAGCCCTCGACTATGCTTTAGTATTATTATATTAGCAATTATTTGATATAGTTTAGTATTAGCGCCATGGAGCAAACAACTGGCTCAGCTCCCTTCTCCATCCACTACGTAAACCGATTCGACTATATCAAACTCCCGGTTAGCAAGTCAGATCCCTCATGCGCTTCGAGCAACTAGTTATAAGCGTCTGCATCAGCAGCATAGAAGATAGCAGCGGAGAAGAGACAGGTATGTTCATTCGTCTCAATCACGAGTGCGGTTGTCGACTACCTTTGATTCGTCCAGTATCGGGTAAAAGCTCTACGGCTGATCATAGTGCAGTCAGACGCAGGTCTTCCAGTCATCTCCTAGTGGAAAGCAGATAAGCAGCATCGAATATTTAAGCAGGACTTGACTACTTTCTGCAGCGGCCAACTATTAATAACTAAGCTCAAACACCCTTACCTCGAGCTGGTTGGTGGCTCCGCCCTCCTACCAGCCTCACTTCATCCTCCCCTCTCTCTCAATCCAGCATCCACACAGCCGGAGAACTAGGATGCAAGGGAACAATCTGGGCACCAGCAGATCACGACGACCAAAGGAAGCAGACATCAGAACCTCCGAATCCGCTGATTATGGATCTGATAGCAGCTACTCGACGAACTCCACTCGGGAAGGAAAAAAACCGACGCATACCCTAAAATCAGGGAAGGGCAAGCGGACGTCTGTCACCTACTCACAGTTTCGTAGATCACAGGAGAAAAGGGTCAGAAGATTCACGGCTGTTACAGGATGAAAGGCTGGCGGCTAAGGCAATTGCGGAATACTCGTGGCTTCGTTGTGATGGTAGTTTCTGCTGGTGCTTCGGCCTTATCCGACTCCACAACTATTATATCTTAGATTATCTTTCTGGAAGGTTTCGCGATTCTTAAGTTCTTTTCTTATAATTAGTTCGTTATGGGCTGCTAAATAACAAGAAAATCACGCTAGAATTTCGATGGAATTTCGGTGGAATTTCGACCGAAATTTCGGTCATTTTTTGTACTAGGACCCCCATATTTCGGTCATTTCGGTCGAATTTCGATTTCGACTGGATATCGATATTCGACAGAAATTCGACCGAATTTCGTTGAAATTTAAGGCCATGGTATACACAACCTAATTGGTGAAGGATCCATCAGGTATGTCTACCGAGCACAATTTGATGATGGGAAGGTTCTGGTCGTCAAGAAAATAATAATAGTGATAATAATGAATTCATTGGGCATTTCACAAATAGCATATGGAGATATACCTTTGGATAGAAAAGAAACCTTGGGGCTGAAGATGCTCTAATAAAATGTGAACATTCCAACTATATAGAATAACCGTGACTGCTTACTATATCCTATCATGACCATGTAGTTGTGAATCATTGATAACAAATATTTGTGCCGGTCATGATGACTCTTACACCTGACCGTGCGAGGGCGCGGTGACCCTCAACTGGGCAGGAGAATAGGAAGCTCAGTTAGGGCAGCGGCCGCCAAGTGCGCGGGTCTAAGATCCCAGTCTCTTTTCGATTTTTACGCTAGCTCGCAGTGTTTTTACGCCTCGTTGAGATCCCGACTTTAGACCATTCCACTGACCCTCTGTTTTAGGATACCCAGGCGGGGGATCCTCGGTTTTCAGTTTTCGTACGAGCTCGATTGCCCGTTACCGGTCGGGCTGTTTTCTAGAGCGACTTTTCCGGAGAGTCTCTCTCACCCGTCTCAGTGGCGTAATTTGGGAGTAGACCTATCCCTCTATTGGACCGTCCTTCCAATTAGGGGGCGAGACGGAAGAGCCCTTTTGTTGGCTTCTTCACCGCTTGAGTTTTTACTTTCGCCAACAGACTTGGCGATTCTACATCCAGATCATCCATATCTATATCTACATCATCTAGAGTTACATCTGAGACAGTTGCACTTGAGATTCGAAGGGATTACAATCAAAGTTGAGTAAATGGAAGTAACCATAATCTGATTCGAAATCTTAATAAGCTAGTGGACGTGTTGGGAACTTAGTTAGGATGCATTATACAACACCGCATGCCTACGGAGGCATCCCAACCCTAAGGTACTTTCAATACCTTAGAGTCATAGTGTGAGGTTACACACAGACCAAGACCACAGACTATCACTAGACTTAAGAATTAAATAAATCATTATATCTTCTCATCTCATCTTTCTCATCATCAAAATCCACAAATATGATCTCTGAGTAATATTAGAATAAAAGATACATACTTATGATCAATTAGTTACCATAGAAATATGCTTATATGGGAAATGTTGGGATAATGGCTGATCATGAGAGGTGCTTACTAGAAATTTGAAAACCTTTTGCATTTGCAAGTAGAATTTAATTTTAATTTGAGTTGTTCCTTCCTCTCTACTTGCTTGCTTTTGATCATAATAAATGCCTGTTAATTTTTTTATAATTTTTTTGAGAGGTACCAGCGCCCGCTAACGCCTCTTCTTTCCTAACATGTTTTGGCAGGCAAACAGCCTGCTATTCAATAGCTATTCATGCTTCCAGGAGACAGGGTATACACCAGACGGTATGGTTATTTTGTCTCAGTTTTTGATTCACATTATAATGTAAATGCTATCTCTTCTGTACTACATTTTGGGATATATGGAGTATACTGGAAGATTCTTGTACATGATGTAAAATGATATGGGAATTAATGAAATGATATTTTGGTGTCATTTGCCTCCTTTAGATTGTGGTTATGAATGTGAATGTCATATGTAGCTTCAAGCGCCAAAAAATTCCCCATAAATTATGCTTTTAATGCGATGTTAAATATATGTAATTTCTGCGAAATGTGTCGTAAACAGGTACCCGGAACCTTAGGGGTTCACATTACATTAATACCATACATTTTGTAATTACATAGATACATTATTTCATGAAAATTGATACTCTGTTCCTTCAGTTTGCTCGTTTTTGAAGATTCAAGCTATTGATGCTTATAGAATTGATATTCTCTTCATGTGGACCGCTCAGTTAGACTCTCGGGATCCCATAAAATACGGATTTTTTTCTCACTACAAATGATCATTACACAAAGAACACCTCAAGGAGTAGGAGTCTTTCAATGACATTGTTGGATAAGATTTGAAGAAATGGATGAGATTGTACGATGGCATTTCAAGGGATTGGGCATGCACCCTTAAGGCCCTGGGTAGAAGCTGTAAAGCCTTGAACTTGGTCGTTTCTCGGATCCTATATTATAAGATCCGGCTCATCAAGAGGAAACCAACGGAATTGTTTCGTGTAAATCGGACTTCGTTTCGATTTGTTATGATTTTCGGAAGAATGAGAAGTAAGGAGCTTTAAGACGTCATTAACTCTCAATGATCGTCATTAAGACTAATTAAATATGATTAAAGAAACTAATGATGGATTGAGGATCGTTAATGATTATTGGCAAACACTAATCAATGGTTAGCAAAAGTTAAGAGTAACCCGCGAAGGTTAAATCACGATTAGTAAAAGTTAATCACAATTAGCGTTAATTAAGCGTCATTAGCGAATCTAGAGTCTTCTGGATAAATCTAACTTAAGCCCTAAGTTTCGGATAAGTTTTGGACAAAACTATGGGCTAAAACCATAGGCCGTTAACCGCGGTGAAGATCTAAAACATGGTTTTCTAACCATGGTTAGCAGTTTTCTGAAGCCTATAAATACCCCCCCTATCCATTCATTCTCTATGATTTCCACTACCACCACCACCCCAAGGGCTAGAGTCGAGAGGTCGGGAGGAGGAGTGGGAGGCGAGGAAGGAGCGCTAGCTAAGCGCTGTCGGGAGAACGAGAAGGAGGAATGTACGATCCTCTCTTAGTTTGCTTCGTGAGCTAGGTTTTCGACTCATGTTCAGTTTCCTTATTGTTTTCCTCTCAGTGATTTTATAGAGGAAACTCTTTCTGTTTTTCTTTTAAAATATGTCCCGATGTAAGGGGAAACTCTGCCGAAATTTTTTAGAAATATGTTAATATAAGGGGAAACTCTGTCGAAATTTTCCTAGAAATATCACCCCGTATAAGGGGAAACTCTGCTGAAATTTCAAGAGAAAATATGTTTTTCGCGTTCTTTGTGTTCTTCGTATATTCTTTACGTTCTTCGTGTTCTTCGTTCGTTCTTCGCATCACATTCTTAGCGTGTTTTATACGAAAATAAAATTCGATCGTTTCAGGAGCTATAAATCATCCTTTTGAAAAAGAATCACGATAAAGCACTGCATACAAGAGAGAGAGCATGATTAGGTGACGAAATCCTTCCTTTTGCTGTGGGTTTTCATATGAGATCGTTGAGATTTCTGTATTTATGCTCCTTGCTACGAAGAACCCTAATTTGGTTATTTTCGAGAAAGTATGAAAGGTTGTTTTGTGATTTCAACTAAAATAAGGTCTAAGCATCGAATGGATGCATTGGTTTGGAAAGTTGGGGATTGGAAGTTAAAATAAGCATAAATATGAGTATATAAATATATCAATTAATATGTGTAAGTCTATACTCAGTATTTATGTTTATGCTATCTAAGGCGTAACCGAGGAATTACATCATGGGAATTGATGTGTTTTGAGTTAGAACCTAAAAAGGATGGTGTCTTACGTTAAGAATGACTGGCCCTATAACTACTTGTCGGGCATGCAACCTGTAGGTTTGTCGGAAGGAATCCGTATTGGCGTTGCCCTACCTAGGTGGTACACGGTTGCCCTGTTATGATAAGTGTGCACGAAATGAATGATTTACAATGCGTGGTAACAGGAGCCAATATATTCAGGTTGAACGACGGATATGTGGTCGTGCCATGTGGAGGCACAGGTGGTTCAATAGCGACCGAATTACGATAATATGTTTTTAAAGCTGCTTGGTTATGTGATTAAAGGTTAGCCTGAGGTTTTAAGCAATCGAATCCTCGAGAGTGGTGTACTCCTTTGTTTGCCAGGTTGAGGGTTTGAGACCCTGATTAATAAAAGAAAAGTAAATTGTCAATGTAGTATTGGAAGATTGGTTGATACGGCGGAATAAGCTCAGCAGATCAACGCAATCTCCACTCCTGAAGTGTCCACAGCTTCGAAGTCCATATAGTGGTGATGTAAATCCCTAGACTAATCACTGACGTGGTAGAAAGGAATAGGAATTAAACTAATGAGAATGAATGAATCTTTTTGTGATAACAAGTTTTGAAAAATTACACATTTATTTGCTTTTCTCTTATTCGTTGCTTAGCACTCGCTAATTGTTATCCTATGATTTATGGAAAACCCAACAGGTGTCGGTGAGTCAGCACAAGGACTTCAATAATCCAGCCAACTAACATAGTCATCCAGCCACACACTAGTTTTACTCTGTAAGGTAGTTAGTAATCTTTTTGTGTGTTTCCTTTCCAACTGATGTACATGTAGCTGGTTATAGTGAGACAACGTATCATGTGGACTTTATTTGTGAATGGAAAAGTGTTGAAATACTTCATTCGGAGTATTTTTAATTGCAGTTTGTTTCTGAATGTTGGTTGTGATTACTAAATAAATTATTGTTGAGTAACCAGATCCGAATATAGGAGGATCCGACGGTCGGGAATTGGGGTCGTGACAGAAGCCTAGGTGATCGCGATCCCAACTGCTACAGTAGCTGCGATAGTTGGGGGACATGTTGCTTGGCACACCGATATGCTAATCTGACGGTGTCCGGCTTCAGCACTTGTGTGCCTTCTTGCCCAATGCTTCGAGTGCAAGCCAAGTACTCACGGTGAATCTACTAGTGTTTCGCTTGTCACTTAGAGTTAACACTCGTGTACAGGCCAGTATAGGCTACATTGGTCAGCATTCCGAATGGGAGCGCTAAGAGGGGAGTTCCGAGAAATGTGGTTAATAAAGTTGCAATGAAAGATAATTCTCAGGTGCATACGGAGGATTGAGTTAGTCGTGGTGATTCGCAGGTTGGAATCTTAATTGTGAATCGGAGGTACAAATGTTAAGTGGGGCTAAGTGGACATGTTGGGAACTTATTTAGGATGCATTGTACCACATCGCATGCCTACGGAGGCACTCCATCCCTAAGGCATCCTTTTTGCCTTAGAGTCATAGTGTGAGATCTCATCCAACCAATACGACAGACTATCCACGAAGCTTGGTCACTTGTATCCATATCCAGATCAAACAATAATAATAATGCAATTCTTTGTGAGATCAGTTACCCAGTTGTTTCTTTTGCACACATAAATTATATATTGCTTATTGTTACATATTGTTATATCGTGATGGGCAGCATTGCTCATAACGTACCTACGTCTGAATCCGCAGGTTCGCAGCAGTGAACCGCTTCGGAGTCACCACTTTTTTTGAAGTTTCACGACTCCTTGCTGAATTGATGGTAGTTATTACTGTCTTTCCTCACTCGTATCATTTTGAGAGACATGACATGTATAACGTATGTTAAGATACTGGCTTTTCTTAATTGTAGCATTTTGATAGACATGACATGTATAATGTATGTTGAGACACATTTCTTTCATGCATACATGTATATTTTGTGGACATGGATGGACATTGCAAATGTAATGGATGGACATTGCAAATGTAATGAATGGAATAAAAATAGACAATGGAATGAATAAGAATGGAAATGGAATGTGATTGTGAACAAGTTGAATGCAAAGCAAAATTTTAAATTTCCAATATTTTGTGATATTTTCTCCTTCTTATGTGTATGTCACGTGATTCGAATGAAGAATGTATATGCGTGGAATTGATTTGTTGAGCACCCGAATCCTAACGGAACGAGGGCGTCACAGCTGGACCCCGAGCTTCTGTTGTTCAGACAGTTTTTGTTTATAGTGCACATTATAGCTGTTGTTCAGGTTATATGTAACTCTCATGTGCTTATTTCTTTCTCTTTTGTTCTATTTCGGGATACATGTATAGAACGTCAACTTCTTTTGTTACATGTAAAAATATATGGAAATTAATGCAAATGTGAATTTGGTGATACTTGTTCTTCAGTGGCTTGATGTGAAATTTGTGAATGTCATTCGAAACATGAAAATTTTTTCCTCATTTTTCAAAAACCTAATGCAATCAATAGAGAATATGGTGCTGCGAGTGTTGTGTAAACGGGAAACCCGGATCACGGGCGGGCATCATTGGTGTGCTGGGTATAAGGAGGAGGAGATTTCCATCTCTTTCTTACAGTATGTGGATGACACTGTTCTTTTCATGAGGGCTGAGGAGGAGAAGCTACACCAATCATCGTTCATTATGGACATATTTGAGGACCTATCAGGCCTTCAGGTCAATAGAGCTAAATCCATGGTGGTTCCTTTTGGTTTTATCAGAGCAGGAGGTGTAGGGGCGACGGTGATTGTGGGTTGCCCATCGGCTAGGGTTGTTGTTGGTGGCGAGGAGTCTGAAAAATAGGGACTGGAGAGCGCAGCTGGTTAGATTGGAGAGGAGGTTGGTGAGGTGTAAGGCATCGATGCTTTCAAGATGCGGTAAGATGGTGCTTCTGAAGCATGTTCTTTCGACCATACCTATTTTCTTATACTCTACGAGGTGGTTGCCTGCGGGTGTGTGCACGAGGATTGAGACTCTCATGCGGAGGTTCTTTTGGGCGGACGGGAAACGGGTTAAGAGGGGCATTCACTTGGTGGATTGGGGTAAGGTGATGACGTCGAAGAAGAAGGGCAACTTGAGGGTTTTGCGGGTGGCTGAGATGAATAAGGCATTCATGACGAAGTGGGTGGTTCATATATGGGGTAAATCTGAGGAATTGGTGTACAGGATGTTGAGGAAGATATATAGAGTGTCCATGCCGCTCACGGTCATTCCGGGTCAATCTTCATCTTTGTGGAAGGGGATCACCGAGGTTATCCCAGAATTGTCCATGAGTCGAGATCGGTTCTAGGGGATGGTGTGGTCTTTCATTTTTGGAAGGATCATAGGTCGGGCGAGGGGGTGTTGGGCGACTGTTTCCCATGTTTATGGCAGATAGCATGTAACAAAGTAGCGAATGAGCAGCAAGTTTGGGAGCATGGGTCATGGTCTCATGTTTTCTCTTCTATTCTGCCAGACCAGAGGGTTGAGGATTTCTTAGCATTGCAATCAATTTTGGCGCAGATTGAGGGGCCGACGTCTGGCAGGGATCACTTAATTTAGGGAGATGGTAGGTTCTCCGAGAAGAAGGCATATTGTTTTTTGGTGGAGGATGGTGAGAGGATGGAGGAGGAGATTGTTGTGGATACCGGGATGATTTGAAGAAGTAAGGTGCCATATCGTATAAAGATATTTTTGTGGCTTCTTCACACCCCGATCGGCAAAAATCTCGTAAAGCAAAAGAAAACAGGAATTGTTGATAGAACATGCTTAAGGAGAATTAACTCCCCCCCCCAGACAAAGTCCTCGCCTTCCACCCCGCCAACTTCCCCTCCATCCTCTCCAACAACCCCTTCCAGTCTCTCACCTCGTGCCTTCCAGCCACCAACGGAAGACCCAGATACATGATCGGCAATGAGGCCGATGGGCACCCCAGCACTGTCGATGCACGCTGCCCCTCCGATTCGGAAAGTCCAAACGGAACCACTGTCGATTAACCCCTATTCGCTCTTTTAGCCTTGACGACACCCCAAAGATCTCCATTATACAAGATGGCCTTCAAATCTTCTCATCCTCTGCCCCTAAAAACATCATCGTGTCGTCCGCGTATTGCAGCAGCTAAACAAATACGCCCCCCCTTCTGTAGCCCGAGCACCACCCCCCAACCCCAGCTAACCTCATCATAACCGTCAAAGCGTCAGCAACAATGACGGACAGCAGCGGCGCCAAAGGGCACCCCTCCTGCCTAATCCCCTGTTGAGGTTGGAAGAAACCTCCTTCCGATCTTTCGTTCACCAACACCGCATGAGAGCTCGTTGTTACATACCTCTTAATCCGCGCAATCTACGTGTCCGAGAACCCCCTCTTCTCCAGCAAAGCCCACAAGAATCGCCAATCCACGCAGTCGTATACCTTAGAGAAGTCAATTTTCCATAACACCCATTTAGCTTTGCTTCTTTTCCAGTTAGTTACCATCTCAGAAGCCATCACCAAGCGTCAACCATCTACCTCCCAGGCAAGGAAGGCTGTATCAATATCGATATTGTTTCGGTCCGACCAGAAATGGATATATCGGGATATATCGTCGATATATCGACCATATCGGTAGAAATGTCGGAAATTGCTCAAAAAGGCTATTTTTTGACATTTTTTCATAAATTAAGATCATCCAAGATATTAAAACAACAAATAACCTACAAATACACATTTATATCACACGTATCGATATCGATATCGTTTCGAAATGGATATATCGTCGTCGATATATCGACGATATCGATGGAAATGTCGGAAATGACTCAAAAAAGCTATTTTTTGTCATTTTTTCATAAATTAAGATCATCCAAGATATTAAAATAACAAATAACCTACAAATACACACTTATGTCACACATATCAGTCATTTATAGCCCATATATCGCGCATATCGGGCATATCGAACATATCGCTATTAATATTTATTCCTGACCTATAGATATTGGAAATGGATTCCATTCAAGTTCTTATAACATTAAATAATTTATAAATATACACGTAGATGACACATATACATCATTTGTGAAGGCTATGGTCCTTATATTGCACATATCTGTCATATCGAACATACTGTTGGGACTGTTAGTTGTTGACTTATATATATTGAAAATGGAGTACATCCAAGTTCTTAGATAACTAAATAACATGCAAATATACCTTAGATCACACATATCAATCATCTATGAAGCTTATATCGCATGTATCGATCATTTCGAACATATCGATATTAATGTTGATTCTTGACTTGTAGATATTTTTTTGAAGAATTGACTTTTATAGATATTGGAAATGGATTTCATTCAAGTTCTTACAACGTGGAATAACTTGCAAATATACACCAAGTTGAAGAACCATTGCATGCACCCTCCTGTCACACCATACCCTACCAGTACAGGGGTCTCGCTGCCCAGTCAGCGAGCCTGGGGGGGCTAGGAGGGCATGTTGCCCCCCTCCCTTACCGGGGTGCGGGGGCAACGCCCCCGACTTGAAACAAAATATATATAAACCATTGTGTGTTTTAATAGTAGGTGTAACTAGATATGTGTTTTAATATTGGGTGTAGCTAGATAAGTAGTGGAATCAATCTTGCATGAATAATAGCATTGATATATAGAGATATCGGCGAAATATCGACGATAGCGATCGATATCTGGGATTTTTTCTACTTAAGCCACACATTTTTTATCGATATAAGCTGATACGGCGATATATCGCCCATATATCGGCGATATATCGTCGAAATCCCTGTAAAAGGGTATACTAGGTAATATCGAAACCCCTACCCCGTCGAAACCGATATATCGGCAATATATGGCCGATATATGGTCGATACAGCCTTCTATGCTCCCAGGGATAAAAGATATATGCTCTGGCGAAATGATTCGGTGCAGGACTCCCCTCAATTGGTTCGCGAGTATCTTGGAGATGATGAGGTATATGGCGTTAGATAGTGTGGTCAGCCTAAAGTTCACCCCGGTTGGCACCTCCTTCGGCAGCAAGACCAGGAACGCCTTGTTGAGCCTCTTGAACCCCCGATTTCCCTCCCCTAAACTCTGACAATACCTCCAACACATCGCCCTTCACCACCTCCCAAAAGTCCATGTAGAAGCAAACCGGGAATCCATTAGGGCCTGGTGCCCCCTGCACATTCAGTTGAAAAAACGCCCGCGTTGCCCCCTCCTTGCAGAAAGTGTCGGTCAACACACTTACCAAGGCCTTAAATGTCGGTTTCGGTCACCATTTCGGTATCGACCAAAACAGAATTTCGGTGGAATTTCGACCGAAATTTCGATCATTTCGGTCATTTTTTGTACTAGGACCCCCATATTTCGGTCATTTCGGTAGAATTTCGATTTCGATTGGATATCGATATTCGACAGAAATTCAACCGAATTTCGCTGAAATTTGAGGCCATGACACTTACCTCCCCACCAGAAAGCTGGGTCACTCCCTTCCCTTGCCAAGGCCATCCTGCTCGCGATCTCCTCCCAAAATCATGGAAATGCGCCCGAAGTGTCGCCCCAACATAAATGCACCCAAAATCGAGGGTTTCTTATATAGCATGTAATCTTAGAGGACGAAAAAGAGAGAATTACATAAAAGCCATAGAGGGGGCTACATGAATATGTAAGAAGAAATGCCCAATAAGAAAATAACTCTAACAGGAGGCATTGCGAATTGTACCTCTTAACTCGTTAATAATATTGGCATTTAATACAGATTAAAATTGGCAGTGTTACTTTACTTGTATTGATTTGTCGCATCCTACGATGTTTAATCTTAGTTTTTTAAGCTCTTTATCTAAAAAGCGAGGCTTACACCTCAATTGCCTCAAAACTTCACGTCTATAAAGAAACCTGATTGTGATTTATCTCAATAATTTAGGTCATAAAAACTGGTACCAGACAAATGAGCAATAACAGGTACTCTGTATTCAGACAATTAGACTTTCCATAGAAAAAGTCCTATCAGAGATGACTTACTTTCCAAATATCCAGCCCAATTAGGTGCAAAAGTTACATTGACAGAGAAAGAATGTGGTCACAACGGAACCCATCGATATTGGTCCTTTCCAAAAAAAACACTGCATAACCTCAAGATGAATAATAACAGGGGACAGCATGATCACAATTTTTTGTAGACCACAAAGCCAAGGTAATTATGATATAATGCAATCCTAAACCATATGGTGATCATGCAGGAATGCATACAGGCTAGAGAAATTAGATCCTCATAGATGATCTACTTGTATATCTACCATGAGTTAGCTACATGCAAAGAGAATTTTGTCAAGCTCAAAACAAGGAAATAACACCGGTTTTTGCCTGCATAATTTATACGACATTAAGGACCAACAGGTTTTTAAAAAGCCACTATTTCCAGATACATTTCATCAGCAGTCAGCACGATATTGTCGAAGTATATAACTATCATATAAACAGTATTTTCATTGTAGACAAATAAGGAGTAATCAAATAGAGCTTTTCAAAGCCGAGGCCTTGCTATAACTAGCTGGAAACTCGTCAACCAAGAGCAGGACACCATTTCTAGGCATGAAAGTTGCAGGAGAATCGAAAGGGAACAATCTATTGTGGGAGGCAGGGAATCCAAAGAACCAAAATACAAGGCAAGTTTACATCTGTAGAATGTATAGATAGCATGTATTGCAACCCAATACAACATTAAGTGTGATAATACTTTACCTTATCCACAAAATGGTAAATATGAGCTTTTTCGTCCAGAAAAAACATGAGGCTTTCAGAAAAATAAATCATGTTTAGATACATACTCATTGTAATCCGAAAGGCTCAAAGAAAGATAGCTTGACAATTCAAATCTTTCTAGCACCCTCAGAACAAATAATTCTGGAGGAGCTAAAGCCGCACAGCACTGCAATAAAAAAAGATCTGTTTCGATCCCTATATTCGACCTGAGAAAGCACATTTTACAGATCAATTTATTTTGAATGCAAATAGAACAAATATTAATAATGTTTTCTTACCAGCGAACACCATGATACAACTCAGAAAGTATTAAGCCAGCATCTCCATTTCTTCTCCACATGCCAGCATGGACTTGGGCACAGAATACCCTCAGACGCAGAGGATGCTCCATTATAAATGAAGAAAATCCATATGGATGAAACCCTTTTAGAATTTGCTTGAAGAAATCATGACAAGAAGATGGGGCAAAGGATACACCACTAGCAGACTCGGGATGGCTTTCATTAGAATACAACTCAATTGCCTTTTGTAATGCTAGCGAAAGAAAACGATGCAAAGGTATATGAAATGATATTTCTTCGGAGCTGACATTAAATGATATTTCAGCCCAGTCAACAGAACTCATTATACCGCGGGGCTCCAAATCAGAATCTATCTCCAAGAGATAGTCATCAAAAGCCATCTCACGAACAGGAGCATCACTTTTCTCACTATCACCACCTGAGATACTGCCCAGCCTTGCCCCATGATGTGCTTGTCTAACTCCACCTAAGTTTTGCCAAGGCATACGCTTTCTGTTAACTACTTTACTAGAACCCTTGATTCTGGTAGTTAACAGCTGTTTCTGCAAGTGTAGAAAATTGGATATGGTGCCACCACTAAACTCGGAAGCACATAAATTGGCATTTTGTGCAACCTCAGGTCCCAACCAACTTTCGATGGCTTTCAGGGATCCTGAAATTAATGATATTACGATTGAGGATATCGAAGGACATCCAGAGGATATTGGCACATCTGATGGTGATGGTGACGATGCTGATGCAAAATCCAAAGTGCCACTTCTGACACCCAACGAGAAAATAGAGTTCTCCTGTGAATGCCTTCCAATCTTTGAAATCCTACTTAACATCTCCTCATCGTGACGTTCTAGTTCTAAGGACGAACATGAAACATTCTTTATATGGTTTACTTCGTTCACTGAAAATGCACCATTCAACAGAAGATTATTGACTAGTTGGAGATAGTACTCCAAAACAAAAGGTGACTGCAAGTTTTCATCTTCTTCCTCAATGTGAAGACCTGTAGCTCTTTTCTGCCGGTTCATTCCTTGAACATGGCTTAAAAGTCTAATCCATGTTTTGATGGCATCAGGTTGCTCTAGAGCAACATATTTTGGGACTTCAACATGACTCAAAGTGAAACGTACATCTACTACAACACGGAGTGTCGTTTCATATAACTTGGACCATTTTTCAGCCTGCAATATCAAAATCATATTTTCACTCGAATAAGAACTTGGCAGTAAGATACTCAAATTCTTTAAATTACGAACTCAGTAACCAAAGAAGGTAGCATTAAATTTGGTATCTAGTTATCAGGTTCAGTCGACATCGAAAAAAATATTTCAGGATAAGAGAATCGTTTTCATTGGTTTAAGAAACATCGGAAGCTTGATAATTATTATTCACCTGCAAACAACCATTTTCTCCCAAGCAAGAACCATATAGGTGTCCTAGACACTCCTGCAAAACACCAAGAAGATTAACCTCTTTAACAAGTCGCAAAGTCAAAGAAGGCACTGTAAATATCTGTACGGAAAATGTGGCCAGCGAGGGATACAACTCTAGCACAGAGTCACTGCATTCTTTTACGGCCTCATTGATAATATGGGGATAGTATTGAACAAAAACTTTTGCAAACTCATATTTAAAAACAGGCTCTCCCAGCAATTTCATTAACAGCTCTTGCAGCTTTTGCACAATAGCTTTATCCAAGAAGCTCTCACCTCCCAATAGTAGTCGCAATAGTTCAATAGAGAAGGATAATCTCTTTGAAACAAAATACATAAGACTTTCACTATGGTTGCAAAACATAAGTAGCATGTCCACAACAGATGATGTTAACTCAGTCGCAAAACTTTTCCGTAGAGAAAACTGTTTGTCGTCACCATGATCACTCTTACTGTTATCTTTTATTGCCAGAAGTTGATCTTTCCAAAAAATAAAAAGAGCATCTAAAACAGGTCCAAGAAAGTCTGGAAACTTATCAGAAACAAGCTGCATACTTTCAATACCCTTATGTTTCGAGCAAAAACCCTCTCTCTTCCATGCAGTGATATCTCCACAATCACAACAACCGCCACCTGTATACATTATAGAATAATCATGCTCTTTATGGTTTCCATTTTGGAAGCACGGAACACATATTGCACACGTAGAATCATGCTCGCACGTACGGCAGCGGTAAGCTAAGTCATTCTTTCCCCAAACAGCTCCGCAAACTGCCCGTTGGCCAACTGCTTTTTCGGCCAGGCTTTCCAAAAATGATTTTGGTTCATCCTCAAACATCAGCCACTGAAGCCATGAAAGGCTTTCAAAAATCTGGGCATTGGAAGCTTCTGCTGATTTTGGTAAGATGATGTAAATAACATCAGTCAGAAGGTGTTTCTTATTCTGCAAAAAGAAGACAAGCTCCAACTGTGCTTTATCAACCTGTCCCACAGGTATTCCATGCTGCATAAGCTCCTGCAATTACAAATTTTTTGATATTTATGTGCAAGCAGCCAGTGATGAAATCCAGAAAGGGATAAATGACTTTAGTGTTCAAAGTGATTAAAAACGGGTCACCGAGAAAATTTGTAAAAAATCGTAGAGGAAAAAATCAACCACAAATTTATATTCATATGTTATGTAGCGCAATAGTTATTACTTACAAAGTGGTGATTGACTGTTGTATATTATCATAAGAACTTCGGCATTTTCTTCTCAGTTCTCACTTGCATGTTTTATAGAGAGGGGTATCTCTCCAATGTAATCTATTTAGCCACTTTTCAACCTCGGACAGTTATTCGGCCGTTAAAATTACATGTACTGGAATTCACAAAGAAAGCTAATGTCGTGGTCAAACCTAAACCTAAACCATGGTATAGATTACGATACAATTGCTAGATAAATAAACGAGTAAAAGTTTTTTTTTTTGAAAGCATAAACGAGTAAAAGTTAACTCACTTGCATGTTTTATAGAGAGGTATAGCTCTCCAATATAACCTATTTAGCCACTTTTCAACCTCGAACAATTATTGGGTCATTAAAATTACACATACTGAAATTCATTGAGAAAGCAAATGTCATGGTCAAACCCAAACCACAGTGTAAATTATCATACAACTGCTAAATAAATAAGCAAAAAAAGTCATACTGCCAACACTTTGTCTCAAGCTAGCTCATATACATCCATCATATTTAGCTCGGATAGGGCAATGGCCATGGAAACAGCAACAGCTTACAACACAAGTTTGCTGAAGTCGCTACGTGGTGTTGATGTGATCCTAATGTAACACGACACATGTTAGCTATAATGGCAATCCACCTCCATGTGTTCCTTCTTTCATTAAATACTGGACTACTGCCTTTTGAATATGCACGGGATCCATACAAGGAATTTGATAATAATGACCACCATACACATTAATTTGTAGTTTAATGAACATGGCTCTACAAATATTAACCTATTGATTTGAATGCTATCCTTTTATAAAAGGACGACCTATTCAAGGACTCGAGACATACAACTATCGTCAGTAACCTCTCAAGTTTATCCGCCTTTACCAGGAAAAAGATTTTCTTGTAGTTATTGCAAAGGGAAATAAGAGACTTGAATTGTAGGGTGTTTAAATCTAGTGTTCTCTAAATAAAGAGAAAGCCCTAAAGATAAACGGAGGATTCACATAGAAAAGGACAATGAAAAGTTGGAGTATTGCATAATGCTACTTCCCCTCAAGCAGGAACATAGATGTCTATCGTGCTAAGCTTGGATGAACAATTCTGGAACGGGTCCCATGGAGAGTGCTTTAGTAAATACATTGGATGCATGTTCTGTTGAATTGACATGAGAGGTAGAAATGAAATCCTTATGTATCATATCCCCGGTATAGACTGGTTGGAATAGGAGCAATGAACGAGGGAGGCTGGATGAAGGCGGAAGGCCGAAAGTGGAAGGATCGGCATGTTTCCAAGGGAGGTGCTTGAGGTGCGCGGGTTGGGGTCACCATGCGGCAGAGTGTCGTGACCCGGTCAGGTGCTTCGCTTGTGGGAGGAACGGACATCGAAGCTTTCGACGTACGTGGGACCAAGTTGACGAAAATCCTGAGAGTAGAGGTGTTGCGAGTACTATGAGTGGTGTTGTGAGTCGAGCGGCGAAGGGAAGGTGACTCGTTGCGGTATGCATAAGAGAGGGGAGGTGTTTGGCGGACGCGATGAAAGACATCGGTTCTGCGGTTGGTAGCGGCTTCAGAGGGGACGTCATCAAGCTCGAAGGTTGGCTAGTGTGCACGCAGGATCTTACTGAGGATGAAGCACGGAAACTACTTGAGTTCTCTCGCCGAGCGACGGGTTGGATTTACTGCAGAATACCCTTGGCACGGAACGGGATGGTGGATGTTCAGCAAGATGTGAGGAGGATTTCAAACATAGGCCTTCCTCTGCTCGAGAGGAGTCAGGAGGCAATTCATGTGATGCTCGATCCAATGCTTCGGTTGAAAAGCGTCATTTCCGATGGGCTTCGGCAAGGACAACCATGCGTGGTAGTGGCGATGGGTACGGAGTTCTTTCGCCCTATGTCGATATGACTCGATGTGAGGTTCATGGGATGCTCCTTCCGTCTGGAGGTAAGGGAGGTCAGGTCAGTCGATGAGATGTTGGCGAGGATGCCGGAGATGTATGAAGTGCCGTCAGAGAGGCTTGATCCAGAATCGGAAAGAATGCCTTCCAATTTTTTAACTCAGCCATGGCCGAGCCCAATCCCGGGTAAATGAGGGTTGCGCTAGGTAGCCGACAACCAGCGTAAAATAGTCGGATATAACTTCCTAAATAGTATTTTTCAAAAAAAACTGTTTAGGAAGTTACCTCATGACAGTTGGATCTTTTCAATATGGATTTAAGCAAACATATAGATTTCGTATGTTGCAAAGGAAGTTACGGATTGGTAGTTGGAATATTGGCACTTTAACTGGAAAATTGATGGAGATAGTGGATACGATGGAAAGAAGGAAGATTCATATACTATGTCTTCAAGAGACTAAATGGGTTGGAGAGAAAGAAAGGGAGATTGAGAAGACATGCTTTAAACTTTGGTATTCAGGTAAAGATAAGGGAAGAAACGATGTTGGAGTTGTTGTTCATAAGGATTTGAAGGATTGCATAGTTGAGGTATAAAGATTCGGGGATTGGATTATTTTGCTAAAATTAGTGCTTGAAGAAGAAATTTTAAATATCATCTCAGCTTATGCACTTCAAATTTGTTTAGATGAAAGGACTAAACAAGCTTTTTGGGAGAATCTGGATAAGATTTTACAAGGAATCCCACAAAGAGAGATGATTTGCATTGGTGGAGATCTTAATGGACATGTGGGAAAGGATGTTTCAGTGTATGCTAGTTTTCATGGAGGCCATGGTTTCGGGGATAGAAATGAAGAGGGAAAAGTCATTCTGGATTTTGTAACGGCATATGATCTATTCATAGCAAATACTCTCTTCAAGAAAAGGGAGGATCAAGAAGAGGGAGGAGCATTTAATTACTTATAATAGTAGCCCAACTAGAACACAGATAGATTATTTTGCGTTGAGGAGAAGAGACCGATTGTATTGTAAAGACTGCAAAGTAATCCCGTGAGAGAGTTTGACAACCCAAACATCGCTTGTTAGTGATGGATGTGCAAATAAAAGGGCTGGTAAAGAAAAGGAGAGTTCCCAAGATCACTAGAACTAGATGGTGGAATCTTCAACCGAAGCAATCGAGCTTCAGAGAAGGTTTTAGAAAACTCATCTTGGGGGTAGCAGAAGTGCAAACGAGATATGGGAGGCGGTAGCATCTTGTATCCGAAAGGTAGCCATAGAGTTGCTAGGTAAGTCAAAGGAAGGAGCTCCATGTCAAAAGGAGGCATGGTGGTTGAGTGAAGGGATGCAAGAGACGCTAAAAATTGAAAGGGCATGCTTTAAAGCTATGTTTAAGGATAAAACAGAGGAACCTGTCACAAACTACAAAATAGCGAAGAAGGAAGCAAAGGTTGTAAGCGAAGCTAAGTCAAAAGCTTATGAAGTTTTGTACAAAAATCTTGACTCGAATGAGGGCCAGAAGGATATATTCAGGTTGGTCAAAGCAAGGGAAAGAAAGACTAAAGACGTTTCTCAAGTGAGATGCATCAAGAATGAGGAAGGTCACGTGCTTATTACTCAGAAAGATATAGAGACTAGATGGGAGCAGTATTTCCATAAACTTTTCATTGGGGAAGGAGATATAGAGATCACTTTGGGTGATCTAGCTAGTGGTGAAAGTTACTTGAATCGTGCAAGTTATAGAAGGATACAAAGAAAGGAAGTAGAGGAGGCTTTGAAGGTTATGAGACCTGGGAAAGGTGTAGGACCGGATGACATCCCTGTAGAAGTATGGAGAGTTTTAGGTGATCATGCTTTAATTTGGCTTACGAATCTAATCAATGTTATTTGTCGAAGCAAGAAAATGCCTGAAGATTGGAGGAGTATTGTCGTGCCTCTTTGTAAGAACAAAGGAGACATTCAAAATTGTTCGTATCACAGAGGTATCAAGCTAATGTGTCACATTATGAAAATTTGGAACGTGTGATCGAAAGAAGGTTGAGGAAAGTTTCCAAAGTAAAGGAAAACTAATTCGGATTCATGCCAGGTCACTTAACTATTGAAGTCATCCATTTGCTGAGGAGAACAATGGAGATTTATAAAGCTAAAAGGAAGAACCTCCATATGATTTTTATTGATTTGGAGAATGCTTATGATTCTGTCCCATAAGAGATGTTGTGGAGAGTTTTGGAGAAGAGACAAGTACATGTCATATACATTAACCTCATAAAGGATATGTATGATAGGGCTTTATCTTGTGTAAGGATCCACTCTGGGAAGACTACCTATTTTGACATTAGCATTGGTTTATATCAAGGTTCAGCTTAGAGTTCATTTCTTTTTACTTTGATTATGGACGAGTTGACAAGTCACATTCAGGATGAGATACCTTGGTATATGTTATTTGTTGATGATATGGTGTTGATTGATGAGACTAGAGATGGAGTAAATGAGAAGCTTGAGGTTTGGAGGCATGCATTGGAGACTAAAGGATTTCGTATAAGTAGGGCTAAGACTGAATATATGGAGTGCACCTTTAATGTAAGCAACGATAAAAGAATCGAGGTGAAGATTGGTGATGATAACATTCGGAAGAGGGATTCTTTTAGATACTTGGGATCTATTCTGCAACATGATGGGGAAATTGATGGATATGTTACTAATAAAATAAATGCAGGCTAGCTAAAATGGAGAGGAGCCTCTGGTATTCTCTGTGATAAGAAAATTCCTTTAAAAATTAGCGGAAAAATTTACAAAGCAGCCGTGAGACCTGCTATGCTCTATGGATCTGAATGTTGGCCTGTGAACCATAGACATGTGCAGAGAATGGTTGTAGAAGAAATGAAAATGCTAAGGTGGATGTGTGGACACACACACAAAGATCGGATTCGGAATGATGCAATCAGAAAGAAAAATGGTGTAGCTCCGATTGAGGATAAGTTGCAAGAAAATCACTTGAGATGGTTTGGTCATTTGCAAAGAAGGTCAGCCGATGCACCAGTTAGGAGATGCGAGTTTTGGGATGTTGAGCCGGTTAAGAGAGGGTGAGGACGGCCCAAGAAGTGTTGGAAGGAGACTATACGAAGGGATCTTAGTTTTTTGGATATAAGCCCGATATTGACCCAAGATAGATGGGAAAAGGCTTTGTCGTTGTTGTTGTTACATCTGTTTTCGGCAAGGGGAGCGGAGTCTTCGAGAAGAAGGTGGGATGAAACCCCTGAGGCGACATTGAAAATTCCAGAAAAGAGATTGTCGTATGCGGATGTGGTAGCCAGGTCAGATCCCAACGCGAGAGCCTCCTTTTCAGATCATGTTGGTCACTCCTTTGTGGATCGCAACTGGAGCTGGTTAGTCACTCGAGCGTTTTGGTGGGGTAGGTCGGGTCTACATCTTTAGTAAACCCCCAAGCGCATCCAGGTGACATTCACGAGTTGAACAGAAGGTGTATTGCGGACCCGATGGTAAAATCCGGTGAGTATTCATGGAGATGGGGTTCAGAATTGGTTCCTGCTAAGATGGCGGGGTCTCATGTGGCTAGGCATGCTCTCTCACCTTCGGGGTTGCCAGTTCACCTGGAGGTTGCATCGTCGACGGCCTCCCTTTCAGACACGATGTCAAGGTAGTGGCAGGAAGGAGATGGGTCGGACGATCTGGGCTTCTCAAGGGGCTGCCAAGGCACGTCGTGGCATGTTGATATGCACGTAGATGGATGTTTTGGGTGGCGATACTCCCATCGCGAGCTGAGGGAACGAAGAAGGCGGAGGCGGCTTGAGATCCACCGAAAATTGGGGATACTTGGGGGAGTTCAGGATCGAGATTATGAGCAGAAAAACACCGATCCCAAGGAGTGGACTTCTGGGCACATGGAGAAGCTGGAGGGTGTGCATGCCAGTGGTCGAGCGACATCGGTAGAGTTGTGCAAGAAGGCGGCTTTCCAGTGGCACTCCGGACGGGTCATGTTTGCGAGCGAGGCAGTTCTGGAGGAGGGGGAGACGCAAGGGGTTGGCTTAGAGTAGGAGGTATTGATGTGTCTTTGACTGGTGTTGCCAAAGGGGGGTCCTCGCGGTGTATAAATAAATGTGATCATGTAACATCAGGATCCGAATAAACCCAAACCCGGCCTGATTAGGGCCCATTTGACCCAATAAAAGTATTAATCATTATTAAATAACTTAAATCGATCAAATGATTGTAAATCAAAAGTCGTTCGGTCACAATCGACCAAAAATCGATCGCACTGTAAAGCGTGCCACGGAAAAGGCGTGACGCAAATTGGAAACCGTAAAACAATTCGAGACTACCCAAAAATATGATTCAATGAAATAAAACCAACAGAATTGATCGTTCGTCAATCGGAGATCGATTGATATTCTTAAAATCGCAAAATTTAACCATAAACCAAAACCGTATCTTGAGAAATTCAGGCATCTATATCCGATCTAATGTATATGAGAATTGTACTCATATTGATCGTCATTCAGAGACGATCGAAATGGAGCCATTGTGCGTCAAAATCGGAGACTCGAGGTGTGAAGATGGAAGGCCTTTGTATCTCAAATAAAAGAAGCAAAAAAATAAATAGATCTTTTTTACATCAGGTACTGACATCAACAAGCTAACATCAGATGTTGATGTCATTCAAAGGACATATGGCCTTTTCCCAACGTGGAAGCCCCTCTTCTCTCTCCCCTTTTCCTTTTTAGTTTCCCAATTTCCTCTCCACTTTCTCCCAATGACAGAACAAAATCCCCCATCCCCTTTTCTTCTATCTTCTCCATCGAAGGAACAATTTGATTTGTTCCAGGTTCTGTTCCTCTTCTCAACAATTTTTTTCCTTATTTTCTTCCTGCACGGCTATTGCCCAAAGCCAAGCAGCACTGTTGCTTCATCAGGAGCTGATCTAGCAAACCCCTTTGCAGTTGTTGCAGCAGGAAGCTCATGTTGGAGCTTCATTTCAGATAAGCTGCAGGCTGCAGCTCTGGAGTCCTGGAGCTGCTCCAAATCACCATCCATAGCATGCAACTAGATCTCCATTTGGAGATCTAATTAGGTACAATCATTCCTTCCCTTTTTTATGCCATGCATGTTGACTTACACATGCTTGATGCTTTTGCTTGAGTAATATATGATGAGAATTTGGGGTTTTGTTTTGTGTTTTGAATTGGGAAAAAACACTCTCACCAAGTCTTGTATTTAATGATTAAGAATGTAAAGTTCCTTTTCAAATAAAAGGTATGGGTATATGTTTGCATCTCTCAGGATTTGAATGTGAAGAGGATCATGATGGAAATTATAAAATCCATTACTGATGGTAGAATATCCATGAAGATTATGAACTGTAAGGTTGGGGGTTGTTACATAGTACTCTGGTTAATGGAATTAAAGATTAAGGATCATTCATGTTAATTTTGGATGATACATGGGAAATATAAACAGTAATCATTGGGATATGTTGTTAGATCATGTGAAAGTGGTTGGGATTATATTGATATAAAAATTTAAAATTTACGTATTCTGCTCTGCTTAAAATCTCAACTGAAATATTGATATAAAAATTTAAAAATTTCTGTCAGTGTTCTGTACTCTTCTCTTCTTAAAATCTCAACTGAAGTATTTATATTCTTATTGAATTGGAGAAATTAAATTTACTGTTAGATTTTAAATTTAAATATTTATTGTAAATTGATCGTGATTAAATATAAAACTTTGACTTAAAATCGATATTACTGTTGGACTTTGATAAATTGTTGATCTCAAATAAACAATAATGCCAACCTAAAGATTTAAAGGAAAAGAACGTCAGCTTATAAAAAAATAGATGTCTGGAATATATGTGATTTGTTTCAAGGCATTCCTTTGTAAAGCAAAATTACTTTTTGTTTCTTAGGATCTTTTACTTGAAGAATAATAAAATTATGATGCCCATCCATTTTAATAGGGAAATACGATGTAGCTTGTTCATTTTAAATTCAGTGTTCTGCTCTGCTTAAAATCTCAACTGAAATACTTGGGATATGATGTCAGATCATGTGAAAGTGGTTGGGATTATATTGATATAAAAATTTAAAATTTACGTATTCTGCTCTGCTTAAAATCTCAACTGATATAAAAATTTAAAAATTTCTGTCAGTGTTTTGAACTCTTCTCTTCTTAAAATCTCAACTGAAGTATTGATATTCTTATTGAATTGGAGAAACTAAATTTACTGTCAGATTTTAAATTTAAACATTGATTGTAAATTGATCTTGATTAAATATAAAACTTTGACTTAAAATTGGTATTACTGTTGGACTTTGACAAATTGTTGATCTCTGTTGGAATATTTGGTTGTGCGCCTATGAGTTGTAGATGGGTAAGTGGATACCTCCAGGATCCATTTATCCCATCCATATGCGTAGTCCCACATCTACCAGTGGTGGGACTTGGAGGCTTTGTGGAGGCTATATAAAGGAGCCCCAGACATCCTGTATCCATTGAGGAAAAAAAAGCAATGTTAAATATGTCCCTGTGAGGGCTTCACCCATGGTTTCATCCCGCTCCTTAGGGAGTAGGGTTCCACGTTAAATCCCGTCTTATGTTCAAGTTTTTCTATCTTTATTTCTGATTCCGCTTCCGCTTCCTATTTTCTAACATGGTATCAGAGCGGGTCGATTCTCGAGGATTTTTTTTACTCTTTATTATTCTGTCTGAGATTATCAAAGTTCATGGTTCAAATTTCTGGAACCCTAGTTTCCTTCTATATTTATGTCATCATTCGGATCTTCTCCTATCGAAGATCCTCGCGGACGTGCATTTTCAGGTTCAGATCTAGGGTTTTATGAACCCTAGATTCTCGTGAGCAAAGTTCTAGGAGGCGGTGCGCAAGGTTCCACGGTGCAGCAGGCCTTCCGCAATATCAAAGCACAGGCAGCACGCTCCATCATGCTGCCCCTTCTAGAGATGGCGGACTCTACAGTTCTTCTCCTCGTGATGACGACCCCTCCTGGCGATCCCCATCCTCTCCAGGCCGCGCAGCCCCTCTAAGGCTCTGCCCTCCAACTGTCGTCGTAGGCGAGCAGTCACCTTGCGTCATGCAACCCCCACCGATCTCGGGTTCCCCGAGCAGAGCATATCCAGGGAGCCGCTTCGATCTCGGCCAAAACCGCACCTTCTTTGTCGCGGCATCCCCTTACGCATCTCCTGCACAATCCAGGTTGCGAGTCTTATTCCAGACCTCGCACCCCAAGCGCAAGGCCCCACAGATCCCATCGCCACAGGCGAAACCCCCCCCCCCCCCCGACCTCGCGATTTCTCCAACGGCGCATAGTCCCGCCTCCTCCCAATCCATTGTCATCGCCATGACCTAAAGCATCACCAACAGCAGGCGACGGCGCTCCTGATCGTGCTTGGCGGTAAAGAGCTCCTCCGCGGGGCCCCCCTGCAGCTCCTACGTGCGAGCGGCTCCAGGCGCGACGCCCTCTCCTCTCCAGCATCTCCGATCAATGGGCTTCGTAGCCATGTTCTCTGGACTTCGTGTCTTTGGTGCCGATCTCGCGCGTTGTGCCCTTCCATCCCTCTAGCGGTGGTGGCGTTTGAGAAAGAGAGGGGTTCCCAACCCTAGGGGCCCCGTGGCCTCATAAAAAATTTTGTTGTCCTTATGGGACCCAAGTGGGCCACGGCTGTTATGTAAAAAAATGGAGAAAGGGGGCAGCCGTGGTTGAAGAAAAATTTGAACGGGCCGCATTAACAAAAAGGCCGATAGCACAAAAAAATTGAAAGGCCGTAAAAAAATGAAACGGCTTATCTTAAAAAAATAAATGATATGATGGCTATTAAAAAATGATGATGATGATTTGAGAGGCCAGGGAAAAAATCGGCTAAGAAATCCATGTTTTGTTACCCTCATTTTATTGACTTCTCCCAACTTTGTCGATGTTCACTGTCCGACAAGTATGGGAGAAAGGGGGAGTATTATGTAGAGTCACAGGTCTATTCCATATTCAGATATTCTCTAGAACAGCCGATTTCCAAACTCTACAGAGATTTTGTCAGACTCGACGTCAGATTCTGAGTCAGTTTCAGACACGCACGAGTATGCGGTCTTTTCAGATGAGCACGTGTTTGCCATCATTTTTCAATGGTCCCCATCATTTTTGTTATCGGCCAGAGTTTTCATGTGAGCCATAGGGACTCCAGAGTAGAAGATCATTCCCTATGCCATGTTGGCAAGGGTTGTGGTATCATAAGGACTCCAGAGTAGAGTTCTATTCTCTGTGCCAGATGGGAGAGACCCAGTTCTCTGACGAGAAGACTTCTTTCAGACTCCATTCTCCAGCAATTGTGGACTCCGACAAGGATTGCACTTCCACGGCCTTTTCAGTTTGGCCCTTTTCAGAGATGGAGCAGTTGTCCACATTATTGTGGTGGACCAGAGTACTACGACAAGGAGACTCATTTCAGTTGCAGTGACTTTGACAGGCGCAGTTCAGAGCATATGCTCTTCGACGAGGAGATTCAGCAGACTCACACTCCAGCCCGTTCATCCTTCTCACCTGCACGGCATGAGAAGCAACATCCTCGACAGCAGCAGTTGTGCGCGTTGAGTTGATATTGTTCATACTGTCCTGTAGCGTGAGTTGAGTTTCTTTCTGTTTGTTTGTCCAAGCTGAGCATTGCATGCTCCAGCTTGAGGGGGAGTGTTGGAGTATTTGGTTGTGCGCACGTGAGTTGTAGATGGGTAAATGAATACCTCCAGGATCCATTTACCCCATCCATATGTTTAGTCTCACATCTACCAATGGTAGGACTTGGAGGCTCTGTGGAGGCTATATAAGGAGCCCCAGACCTCCTGTATCCATTGAGAAAAAGCAATGCTAAATATGCCCCTTTGAAGGCTTCTCCCATGGTTTCATCCCGCTCCTTAGGGAGTAGGGTTCCACGTTAAATCCCGTCTTATGTTCAAGTTTTTCTATCTTTATTTCTGCTTCCGCTTCCTATTTTCTAACAATCTCAAATAAACAAGAATGCGAACCTAAAGATTTAAAGGACAAGAACATCTGTAATAAAAATAAATAGATGTCCGGAATGTATGTGATTTGTTTCAAGGCATTCCTTTGTAAAGCAAAATTACTTTTTATTTCTTAAGATCATTTACTTGAAGAATGATATAATTATAAAGCACATCCATTTTAATATGGAAAAACGATGTAGCTTGTTCAATTTAAATTCAGTTCATATCTATGCTCATATTTAATAGACAAGCATGTTTTCTTACGAATATGGCTGCGACCCACACGCTAGTTGGAATTTCTTAAAACCAGCAGCAATACTTTAATGCCTAAATATTAGTACACCTTCAAGGTGTCCTAGTCTAAGTAACAAAAAGAGATATCACGAAATAGGATTATTCGCAATAGCAGTGTTGTAAAATCTTTCACTGGCCCGACTAGTAGGTCCAACTAGTCTAATCAGTGGGGTGGTCGACCGAGTACCGACTAATTCCGACTAGGCACACTAGTCGAAAAATTTTTGCTTGGAGATACCATATTTTTATATGTTTTTATTTTTTTATAAGCGAACTTATTATAATATACTTAGTGTTTTATTTAAATTTAAAAATTTATTTTACTTTACTATAATAGTAAAAAAATGTACAAAATCTACGTAAATATATGAATAAAAATGAGTTATATATTTAAAATAATCATAAAATTCAAAGCCGATTAAAGTCCGACTAAATCTGATTAGTCGTTCGACTGTCGATTAGTCCTTAGTCAGTGACTCGACCGACTGAGTACCGACTACCGACTTTTACAACCTTGCTCAATAGACCATAAAATGAGCTAGATCTCAGAAGATAGGTGTCACATTGAATCTATGCATAAGTCAGCTACATATATATTTGATAAGCTTATGAGTTTCTCGATCATGCCATATCACTTTAAATTTCTATAATATTGAGACCTTTAATAAATATTGATCGGTCTGATTTATACATCTAAGATTTGTTGACTGTATATTCACAAAGATATTGGCTCAATTACAAGGTAGTGAGTGCATCTACATGATGGTGAATCACTGACGACTGATAATTAGTAGTGTCGGTCATGGTGACCCTTATACATGACCCTGCGAGGGTGCGGTGACTCTCAACTGGATAGGAGATAAGAAGTTCAATTATGGCAGCTGTCGTATAGTGCGCGTGTCTAAGATCCCAGTCCTTTTTACAGTTTTTACGCAAGCTCGCATTGTTTTTATACCTCTTTGGGATCCCGATTTTTTACCAGTTCCGATGACCCTCTGTTTTAGGGTACCTAGGTTGGAGGTCCCTCGGTTTTAGTTTTCTTACGAGCTCGTTAGTCCGTACCGATCGGGCCGATTTCTAGAGTGACTTTTCCAGAGAGTCTACCTTACCCTGTCTCAGTGGCGTAGTTTTGGAGTAGACCTATCCCTATAATGGAACGCACACCCATTTAAAGGACAAGACGGAAGGGTCTCTTAGGAGACTTCCTCACTGCTTGAGTTTTGGTTACTTTTCCGCCAATAGACTTGACGATGGCTACATCCGAATCATGTATAATTGAATCTGAAGGAGTTATAATTAAGCATTGAAATGGATTATAGTTGAGTTCGCTAAGAGATGAGATCAATTACAATTGTGTTGGGCTAGTGTTGAGATCAATCACAGTTGAGTTTGACTAATAGCTGGTTTTGGTACGGAATCATCATTTATCATAAATCCTCAATCAGCGATAATTCATCGGATCTCAAAATTACTACTATGAATGATAAGGTAAGCTAGTGGACCTGTTGGGAACTTAGTTAGGATGCATTACACTTTACTACATGCCTACGGAGGCACCCCAACCCTAAAGCACTCTTCACGCCTTAGAGTCATAGTTTGAGGTCACCTCAGACCAAGACCACAGACTATCAACTAGACTTGAGAAATTAGATATAACCAAAATTCAGATCAGAAATTCATCTTTCTCATCCTTAAGATCCATAAACTATAAATGACAAAAGAAAATAGCACATACATATGGGTCATCAATTCATATATGAAATTGTTGTAAATATGGAAAATATGGGGGTGATGGTGAACATGGGGTTTACAAACAAAGCAGTTTGAAAATCATTTACCACGCAAGAAGTTGTAAATTTTAAATAGCAATGCCTTCCTACTTGCTTTCTTCTGGACACATTAAATTACTTATTATTTTTAATATGTTGGAATTTACACAACATCCATTGACGTCCTTTTGTTCCTTACATGTTTGGCATGTAAAAAGCATGCATCGTAGTAGTTGATTGATGAACCCGAGCATTCGTTGTTATACCAGACGGTACAGTTTTTAAAGTTTTTGATTCAATTTCTGTTGTAGTGCTTTTCTTTCTCTTCTATACATTTTGGGATACATGTATACACGGTCAGCTTATTTTGTTACATTTTATATATATGGAAATTAATGAAATGCAAATTGGTGGTCTTTTTTGTTGGTTTTGTGGTTGTCTACATTGATTCTGAATGTCAAATGCGAAACGCGAAAAATTTTCCGTCAATTTCACTTAGTCTAATCCGATCATTATAGAATGTAATACCGCGAATGTCGTTTAAACGGGTACCCGGATCTGAGGGCGTCAAAGTTTGGTATCAGAGTTGTGGTACCTCAATATACACATTCGCAGTATTACGATTTCAATCGCATTAAGTTCTCGGATAGCGACAATCCTCTAACTTGACGCGAATCCGAAAGGGAAATATGACATTCAATTTCAATAACCACATATGTTACCAATTGCATTTAATTTTCATATAATATTCCAAAAAGAGAAAGCATGATTAGAAATGTCAGCAAACATCAACCGTTATAATTAATGATTTTGGTTCTCGTGCAGAACCATGACGTCCAGAGCTGATCAGGAGATGGCATGTCGTTTGGAGCGCATCATGACCGCACTCACCGACCTCCAGTGATCAGAAAGTCGGTTCGGGCGGTCGCATATGCGGAGGCGAGGGATAAAGCGCGGCGAGTAGTCCATAGTCGCTCCATATGAAGTAAAAGCGCATATGTGGTCTAGTAATCGGCATATGCGCCCGCATACGTATTAGATCAAAACTATAAACTTATAGCTGATAATTTTTTTAACTTTTAATGAATCGTTTGATTTATCCTTCTTTCGATTATGGTTTGAACAATAAGTTGAATTTTGTTTGCGGAATAGTGGAGGAAATAATAAAGGGAGGCATACTGGTTAATCATTTGAATAACATATATTTATAAAAACGTACTGGAATCAAATGCTTAGTCTTTCTAGTTGTGCGATAATATACAAATTATACATATCAGGTTTTGATTTGACATTATTGCCTTGAAAACTAACTAAGAGATTCAAGTTTTTTGTGCATGTATTAATATATTCTGGTCTCTGATTTGATTTTTAAATTTTAGTGTGATTTGAGATCAATTGTGCTGAACTTGAATATTGGAATTTGAACTATAAAGATATACAACCAAGGCATTGGCTTGGAACCACATTTGTTCTCCTGAAAATCTGCATAAGTTAAATCAAGTTTGTACACATACGTAGCTGATTTTCGAAATGATACTTGAAATCACATTGTACTAAAAGGTCTATACTTTACACGTCATCTATGTTGTTTTCTTGAAACAAGAAATTCTAATATTTGAATTTATTACTATATTATTAATTATTTTTAGTTGAAATAATACAAACTGCTTAATCTGCATATACTTCCGCATATACTTCCGACTATCCGCTTACTCGCTCTAGACCGCCTGACCAAACGAATACTGCATACCGACTTTCTGAATCTTGCCGACCTCCAGCAGCAGCAAAATGTTATGAGAGGTCAGCAGGACCAGATATTAGCTCAACAGACTGAGATTGCGGACGGACTGACTGACATGGAGATGAAGTTTGAGGAGCTTTCTGATTCCACCTACCATCCATCACAGGATGGAACACAACATGAACAGCCGCAGTCTGTAGAGATTCAGCAGCCTCACTTTGATGATCTACATAAGGAGATGCCAGCATATGGAGCAAAGGATGGAGATTATGACAGGGAGCAGGACCATGTATACTTTGCAAATGAGGACGCACCCAAGTACTCTGCCATTCACAGGCATCAGTCAGTTTTCACATCATATCGGCGAGCCAATATGCCCATTGTTCGAGGACACCGGGACGTCAGACTAGGCTGAGCAGTGGCGAAAGAGGGTTATGAAGGTACTTCGGATGATACGCGTACCACGAGACTCCCGGCTATCTTTCATGAAGTATTCATTGACAAATGTCGTAGAGAGATGGTGAGAGGCGGTAGTTTCTGAGTTGAAATGCGAGCCTACATGGGATGACTTTGAGACGAGATTCAGATCCCACTTCTTTTCGAGGAAGTGGAAGGAGTCCCAGCGACGACTGTTCCTTGACCTTCGATAGAGACGGACGACAGCTAGAGAGTACTTCGTCCGATACACCGAGTTGTCTCGACACACTTCATCAGTTGTTATGCTTCCAGATGAGAATCTGGAGAAGTTCCTTATAGGGATGCGAGCGGAGGTGCAAGATAAACTAGCAGGACTTTATATCACTTCCATCTCCGAGGATACTGATGTAATTTGAGGATATCCGAGAGAGACGTTTCGGGTAGGGATGGGCATTGGGCTGGGCCAGCCCGACCCAGCCCAAGAGGACATTGGGCCGGGTCTGGGCCTAAAAAATCAGCCCAAATTTTTTTGGGCCGGGCTCGGGCTTGGCATGGCCCAACCCGACCCGACATAGGCCCGAGTGGTGGCCCGTAGTATGGCCCGAGATTGAGCCCACGACCCAGCCCAAATGTGGCCCGCGGGCCTTAGTCAGGGACATATGTCCCCTCCCAGCTCCCTCCCCTCACGCCAAACACGGTTGATGCTATAGGCTCCTAACCCCTCATGCACGAGAAACCGAAATCCCACTCCCAAAACCCCAAGTTGCATTGTCCTCCAAGGCTCCAAGCTTAGTTGCTAAGGGTGTATCATTGTTGAAGAATCTTTTTTTTATTTTTCGATAGCAACTGAAATTTAATTATGTAGCGGTTTTAGAAATTTTGACATTGTATTGTCACTAGAACGTCATTATTTTAAAATTGAAGAGATTGATTTACAATTTTACAATGTTTTTTCATAAGTAATATAATATTATACCCCATTTTGTTGGTTAATATTTTGTGTCTTATATTACATGTGAGGAGGATGGTATGTTCAATCTAGGGGTTTTTCAGGCTAGAAATCATCCATGTAGTCACATTTCTTGAAGTAGGAAAGGATTGAGAGTTGTCAGGAGGAATTCGTGGCAATTAATCTTGAGGAGCTCAAGGTATGTTTGTATAGGTCCGCAGAACATGTATAGTCTTGGACCGGCCCGGCCTAAGCCCGGCCTAAAGGAAATGGGTTGGGCCTGGGCTTGGGCCGAAGAACAAGAAGATTTGCGGGTCTAGGCCTGGCCCAAGGCCGAAATAATTAGATGGGCTTGGGCCTGGGCCCTTCAGGGCCCGGCCCATGCCCATCCCTAGTTTCGGGAGCTCGTCTGGAGCAGCACCTAGGCCACAGCGATCTTTTGGGTCGATTCGACGACAGTTCCAGCAGCAGAAGTCAGTTGGACGGTTTTGACCTACAAGTTCGACATTTTCAAGTGGTGCTCGCTCATCTTCAGCGACTACCCTAAGAGGAGCACTTGTTGGACGTGGCACCGGTTCAGCACGACCATCTGGTTCGCAGCGAGCATATAAACCCCCAACAGGACCGACTCAGAGCACAGGCACGACTACCACGCCTACCCCATATGTGAAATGCTACTAGTGCAATGAGGTAGGACATTACCGATCTCAGTGTCCCCAGGCTTCTGGAGAGCCTCGACCGCAGCCACAGCCACAGGTGCAGCGTACAGTGAGTTTCCATGGCAGAAACTCCAACTTCAGGAGGCCACCGAGACAGACACAGAGTGTGCCAGGTTCGAGTACTGCACCAGCTAGACAAGGACAGTTACATACAGTGACCGAGGAGCAGGCTCGATCAACAGCTACTGTGGTGAAAGGTATGGTCTCAGTCTTGGGCCGACCTTTTCATGTTTTATTTGATTCTGGAGCAACATGTTCTTTTATTGCGTCGAAATTACTTTTTTTTTACGCTCAAAAAAGGGGGATACACTCGACGGTGTTCACCCCAATAAATTAATAAGAAAACGTAAAGAGTTTTTACAAAAGAAAAGAAAAGCTCAAACCAACAATAAGACCCGAGGGGCATCCGAAATCAAACACCCCCCGCAAGCACCTATTCCTGGTCTACCCAGAAGACCAATCAACCACAAGACGCGTAGCAAGGATAGAGATATTTTCCCTGTAGAAACGTTGGCCCGCAAAGAGGGCCTCATTCCTCCCCAGCCAAATGCTCCACAAGCGCGCAATCGGATCCAGCAGTTCCCTCCTAGCCCTGCCCCTGGAGGTCACCAAGCTCTCGCAGAAAGAAGCAGAGGTCACGGTATTGATCCAGCCAAGGTCAGCCCAAAGATCACGAACACGCCTGCCCAAAGATCACGAACACGCCCGCGTCGAAATTACTAGCTTCACTATGTAGAGTTGCAGAGACTCTATATCCTCCATATCACATCGGTGGGCCAAGTGGTCAGTTATTCGTCATTTTCCTGATAGTTAGAGGTTTGCAAATATTGATTGGTCGTCACGAGATGTTTGCATATTGTTATTTACTTCAGCTTGATGAGTTTGACTTGATTTTAGGCATGGATTGGTTATCAGTTCATCATGCCCTCGTTGATTGCTTTAGAAAGATGGTTGTCTTCAGGATTCCAGATTTACCCGAGTTCACTTTTGAGGATACATTACATGAATCTAAAATGGAGTACATCTCAGTGTTGAGATCTCAAAGACTTGTTTATCAAGAATGTGATTTATATTGAGCATTTATTCGATAGATATCTGATCATGAGCCGATGACACAGGACATTATAGTAGTAGTATCATACTACCCCTCACGCGACCGCAACCCCTTCCCCCACTTCCTCTCCTCCCCGCCTTCCCCAACCTCCCTTCTCCTCGCGCCTACCCCACGCCGCCACCCTCACCACGGCCCCAGTCTTCCGCCTCCGCCCCACACCCTACCCCACACCGCCACCCTCACCACGGCCCCAGTCTTCCGCCTCCGCCCCACACTTTTTCTGCACCCACCCGCGCCTCTCCACGCGCGCTAGCGGCCGAGAACTCTAGATTACTCCTGCGACGCAGCCACGGATCCGCCCCTTCGCGGCCCAGGCCCCTTCCAGAGTAGCCGCTGCACCCGACCCGCACCCAACGCCATCGTCCAGGTATGAAGCGCGTCGAAAAATACCTCGTTGGTTGTGGTATGAGCGCCCCCTTTGCATATTATTCAATCAGTGTGATATTAGAAGTATAGGCTGTTATATTGTTGATTGGTTTGGTGAATTATTGAGGTTCCGTTTGCCGCAACATCGTTATATTTTCCTTATAATCATTAACTACTTGGTTACCTGAAATTATGGTGAAATCCGTGCTAGAATTCGAGTATCTTGGGATATGGGTTGCTTTTAGACATCATTTTAATTCATCATCTTTTTGGCCCCCGTAATCTTACATTGCACGCCATTTTCACTGGATTTCCGTAATTTAGTCCATTAGTTTCAAGTTTTAGAATTGCCAATTAGTTCACAACCTCATTAGATTGCATCAATTTGGTATCAGAGCATAGCGATCCTGCATCTCGCCAGCATTTCATTTGTTTTATTGCATATAAAAAAACAAAAAAAACAAAACAAACAACAAAACTCAAAACAAAAGAGAGAAGGGAGAGAAGGCATAAGGTCCCATGGCCGACAAACCAACTACCTCTAAAACCGGCTACACCCCACACACTGAGCTAACGTTAGAATCCTTGAATGCTCAAATGCTACAGATGTACGAACAACTGAGAGGACAAATTGCCACCCTAAATAGTCGCATGCTAGGGAAAGATCATAGTGATGAGACGCCAAACAAAGGCCGGCGTACTAGTCGGAGACCGCACTCACGAAGTAACACATCCCGCGAATCTAGCTCTTCTACTTCCGATGGACATGTTACGACTATCTTTCACAAGAAAGCCAAGAAGAAGGATTAAGAGATGACACCCCTTCCACTTCTAAGAATCAAGATCCACACACCCCTGGGTATACTTCACAACCTGCTAGTGGATATCACTTCCCGCCACGACCTGACCCTAGGCCCGATGACGAATGGGATCGAGGCATCCTTCTCGATATTCCAGAATTTGACGGAGGACGAGACCCTGATGTCTTTTTAGATTGGCTCCAAGCTGTCGAGCACTTCTTTGTATGGAAGACTATGCCTAGCGAACGAAAAGTTCAATTTGTCACAATCAAACTAAAGGAACATGCTCTGCTATGGTGGGACCGTTTGCAATCTGAACACAAACGAAAAGGAAAAGGTAAGATCCGCAGTTGGAGCAAGATGAAGGCCAAACTGAAAACCAAATTCGTGTCTGAAGATTACAAACGAGATTTATACGCGCGACTGCAATCATGGAAACAAGGCACCATGAGCGTGAGAGAATACACCGAAGGGTTCCAATCCCTCGTTCATCACAACCGATTGTAGGAGACTCCTGTCCAGGAAGTCACCCGCTACATGCAAGGACTCCGCCAAGTTATCCAGGATGAACTCTACCTCCACAACTGTCGAGACGTCGACGAAGCTTACAAGCAGGCTGAACGGGCTGAGAATAAGCTTGCTAAGGGCCCAGACAAGGAGGATGTCCTTTTCTGTGAACTCCGTCCCACGCACTAGTACCCCGATGACGACCTCCAAACCAATAGGTTCCCCATCGATTGTTACGGGTAAATCCCAAGCCAAACCATCAACTCTTGCCATTGCCCGACCATCTACTGGGAACCCCGGACCAGGCATCTTGGGAAGTCGACCTGTTGTAGGATCTGATACTTGTTTCCGATGTTATCAAAAGGGACATCGAGCAGCAGAGTGCCCAAACCCTAAGGCTAGGCCCGCCTATTTATGCACCATCGAAGACCCTGAAGACCCTGACCCTGACCAACGGGAATCACCTGAAGAGGATCAGACCGCTTTGACTGCTGACACCATGGGAGCTGATGACTATGAGCTTCTGGGAGTGGATGGAGATGTATCCGGACCTTTCTTGGTAATTGAACATGAGGACTTTATCGCTCCTGACAGCGCACCCACAAACATCTTGCTCACACCCGTTGTCAACGACGCTGATAGTTGGCTGCGACGCAGCATATTCCGAACCACCTGCACCTCAGGAGGGCGTCGTTGTTCGTTGATCATTGATGGAGGAAGCGTTGAGAACTTCGTGTCACAAGAAATGGTCGACAAGCTGGGTCTACCAACTCAACACTCGAGAAACCATACAGTGTGGCTTAGTTTCGAGGTGGCACTCAACTTCCGATCCACCGTCAGAGTCTCATTAGCTTCTCGATTGGGCCTTCATATAAAGACGAAGTGTGGTGCCATGTAACCCCTATGGATGTCTGTCATGTACTACTGGGGAGACCTTGGCAGTTCGATCGAGACACTGAACACAGAGGAAAATTGAACACTTACTCATTTCTCATAGACAAGGTACGTGTGACCCTGAGACCACATCGCGAAGCCCTTAGCCCTCGACAGGTGGCTACACTCCGATCCGCGACCGCACAATCCGGTAGGAATACTCCACCGTCAAAACCTTCGACTACTGGTCCAGTATTGTTGATGGAAGCCCAAACATTCCAACATGAAGTTCAGGAGAGCTCTACTATTTACGCATTGATGGGACGTGAGGTAGTCAAACAAGAAGCGACTACACCCGAAATTCCGTCTGAAGTGAAGCCCATCATTTAGGAGTTTGCTGATAGTATGCCAGAGGAATTGCCTGAGGGACTACCCCCATTGCGAGACATTCAGCATCACATTGACCTAATTCCTGAAGCAAGCCTACCACATTTGCCACATTATCGGATGAGCCCAAAGGAGCACGAAGAAATGAACAAACAGGTCACCGATCTTCTACGACGTAGGTATGTTCGAAAGAGTATGAGCCCAGTGGAAGTTCCTGCTCTACTTACCCCGAAAAAGGATGGCACGTGGAGGATGTGTGTAGATAGTCGTGCTATCAACAAGATAACGATCAAGTATCGTTTTCCGATTCCGCGTCTTGATAACATGCTCGATATGCTATCGGGTGCCAAATTGTTTTCCAAAATGGATCTTCGCAGTGGGTACCATCAGATTCGCCTCCGACCTGGAGACGAGTGGAAGACTGCTTTTAAGACCAAAGAGGGCCTTTATGAATGGACCGTAATGCCCTTCGGCCTGTCTAATGCTCCCAGCACCTTCATGTGAACCATGAATCATGTATTGCGGCCCTTCATTGGTAAATTTGTGGTGGTGTACTTCGATGACATACTGATCTACAGCCTTACCAAAGACGACCATTTGGCCCACTTGCGACAAGTCTTGGAAACCTTAAGAGCCCAACAATTGTTTGTCCATCTTAAGAAATGCTCTTTCATTTCTGATACGGTCCTCTTCTTGGGATACATTGTCACTGCCGACGGACTTAAGGTTGACCCCTCCAAGATTCGGGCCATTCAGAGCTGGCCCATGCCCAAAACCCTCACTGAGATTCGCAGTTTTTTGGGATTAGCCTCCTTCTATCGACGTTTCATCCAAAACTTTAGTACTTGTGCGGCCCCGCTAGTTGATTGCACACGAAAAGGTACACCCACCTGGACTCCTGAAGCAGAAACCAGCTTTCAAAGGCTAAAACATCAGTTGACCAATGGGGGGTCTTGGCACTACCAAACTTTTCCAAGGTTTTCGTAGTTGACTGCGATGCCTTACATGTTGGGATTGGCGCCGTCCTGAGTCAGGAAGGACGACCTGTGGCGTTCTACAGTGAGAAGTTGAATGAAGCTCGATCACGGTACTCCACATATGATGTCGAATTCTACGACGTGGTGCAAGCACTCAAGCATTGGAGGCATTATCTAATTCAGCGTGAATTTATCCTTAACTATGATCATGAAGCCTTAAGATATCTGAACTCACAGAAAACCCTTAACAAGCGTCACGCAAAATGGGTCAGTTTCCTCCAAGATTACACGTTCCATCTCAAGCACAAGGCTGGCACCCTGAATCGCGTGGCCGACGCGTTAAGCAGACGAGCACATGCCCTGACCACAATTACCGTCAGCACAACAGGATTTGACACACTCAAGGATCTCTACCCCACTGATCCTGACTTCGGACAAGCTTATGCCGAATGTGTTGATACTGGACAGGATCCGACAGCCACTTATGTCCTTCATGAGGGATTCCTGTTCAAGGCCCACCGACTGTGCATTCCTGACACCTCCCTTCGAGAGAACTTAATTTCAGAACTGCATAACGGTGGTTTAGCTGGACACTTTGGAAGGGACAAGACCTTGACTCTTCTCCAAGAGCGATTTTATTGGCCGCAATTGCGAAAGGATGTTACAAAATTTGTACAAAAATGCCAAACATGTCAGAGATTCAAAGGCCATAGGCAGAACACTGGGTTGTACACACCTCTGCCGATTCCTCTACGACCCTGGGAAGACATCACTATGGATTTTGTGCTAGGCTTACCTCTCACGGTACGGAAAGTTGACTATTTTTGTGGTTGTGGACAGATTTTCTAAAATGGCACACTTCATTGCATGTAAAAGAACCTCAGATGCATCTCATGTCGCTGATTTGTTTTTTCGTGATGTTCAATTGCATGGTGTTCCTCGTTCTTTCACTTCGGATCGTGATACCAGGTTTTTGAGTCATTTTTGGCGCACGTTTTGGTCTCGTCTTGGTACTCGTTTGCAATACAGCACGGCTTATCATCCACAAACAGATGGGCAAACCGAAGTAGTTAATAGATCGTTAGGAAATTTATTGCGATGTCTTGCAGGGGACTCTCCGACCAAATGGGATCTAATTCTTCCCCAAGCCGAATTCGCGTATAATAGTTCCACTAATAGGTCCACCGGAAAATCACCATTTGAGAGTGTGTACGGCTTTCCACTTACCCAATTTTTGGACCTTACACCCACAACCATGCAAGGAAGGGGTAGTGCAGCTGCTGAGGACCTGGTCGAACACCTAACCCATATACATACTGAAATCCGAGCCAAACTTCAAACCATGACCCAGAAATACCAAGCCCAAGCCAACCTCCATCGTAGAGAGAGCGAGTTCAGAGTTGGAGAATTAGTGATGGTCCACCTAAAAAAAGAGAGGTTTCCTTTGAGTGTCCAGCAAAAATTGAGTGTCCGAAAGATTGGTCCATTTCGAATCCTCAAGAAGATTGGGCAGAATGCTTACCTACTTGATCTACCGCCAGATGTCCAGGCATCGCCGGTCTTTAATGTTGCAGATCTCTTCTTATATCCTGGAGATGAGCAGATAGATGCAGCTACGCCAGTAGTTCCCGCTGGTGATACGCACCAACCACCAGCCACGACAGATGCCGATCAGATAGAAGATATTGGCGACATACGAGACATGACGACTAGACGTGGTCTCTTCCGCCGCTATCTAGTCAAGTGGAAGGGACGACCTTTGACAGATTGCACATGGATTGACGAGGATGAACTTCGACAACTCCGCCCTGATATACTTCAGAATTATCGCAACGCCATCTCAACAGAGCGAGATTCTTCTCAGCAGGGGGGAGCTGATGCAGCATGATGCTATGGACAACTTTCGTTTTTTTTAGTCGAACATTTGCTCTTTTTATTTTATTTATGTAAAGGGCTCATTATATAAAGACTTATCTTTTCTATTTATAGTAGAGTAGTTGCTTGTTTAGGGGGGTTAGCCTCTATAAAAGCACCCTAACTATGGAAGGAATTTCATTATTGAATGAGAATTACTTTTCCCCACTTACTCTCTCTCTCTCTCTCTCGTTTTCGCCTTTACCTCCCCCCTTCTCCCTTTTCCCCGTGCCCTCACCCCTGCCGAACCCTAACCCTCCCATCTCCCGTCGCCTCTTCACAGCAACCCACTCCAACGCCGACGCCGCCTCCCCCCCCCCCTCACGCGACCGCAACCCCTTCCCCCCTTCCTCTCCTCCCCGCCTTCCCCAACCTCCCTTCTCCTCGCGCCTACCCCACGCCGCCACCCTCACCACGACCCCAGTCTTCCGCCTCCGCCCCACACCCGATCCCACGCCGCCACCCTCATCACGGCCCCAGTCTTCCGCCTCTGCCCCACACTTTTTCTGCACCCAGTCGCGCCTCTCCACGCGCGCTAGCAGTCGAGAACTCCATATTACTCCTGCGACGCGGCCACGGATCCGCCCCTTCGCGGCCCAGGCCCTTCCAGAGTAGTCGTTGCACCCGTCCCGCACCCAACGCCATCGTCCAGGTCTGAAGCGCGACGAAAAATCCCTCGCTGGTTGTGGTATGAGCGCCCCCTTTGCATATTATTCAGTCCGTGTGATATTAGAAGTGTAAGCTGTTATATTGTTGATTGGTTTGGTGGATTATTGAGGTTCCGTTTGCCGCAACATCGTTATATTTTCCTTATAATCATTAACTACTTGGTTACCTGAAATTGTGGTTAAATCCGTGCTAGAATTCGAGTATCTTGGGATATGGGTTGCTTTTAGACATCATTTTAATTCATCGTATTTTTGGCCCCCGTAATCTTACATTGCACGCCATTTTCACTGGATTTCCGTAATTTAGTCCATTAGTTTCAAGTTTTAGAATTGCCAATTAGTTCACAAACTCATTAGATTGCATCACGTTTTGTCAGCGGGTTTTCATGCATTGTTCTTCCTCTGACACAGTTGACACAGAAGGGAGTTCCTTTCGTTTGCGATGATTCATACGAGTAGGCCTTCAGGACACTGAAGGAAAGATTGACGACAACACCCATTCTTGATCTTCCTTCAGGTACCCAAGGCTATATAGTTTACACAGATGCCTCAGATGAAGGTTTAGGAGCAGTGTTGATGCAGCGAGGTCATGTGATTGTTTACGCATCACGTCATTTGAGACCGCATGAGCAGAACTACCCCATATGTGACTTGTAGTTGGTGGCAGTTATCTTCGCCTTGAAGATCATGCGTCACTATCTTTATGGGGTGAAGTTTGAGATCTTCATAGATCACAAGAGTCTGAAGAACATCTTTGATCAGAAGAAGCTGAACATGAAACAACACAGTTGGCTTGAGCTACTGAAGGATTACGACTGCGTGCTCTCTTACCATCCTGGTAAGGGTAATGTGGTGGCAGATGCACTTAACAAGAGAGCTCATGCAGAAGGTACGGCAAACTGGATATACACGTAGGATGTGCTCGCAGCTTTGATCGATTGACATCCTCAGGAGAGTGCATCCATATCTATTGTCATATCTCCACGCAAATTGAAAATTGTAAAACAAATCGAGACCACCCAAAAATCCAATTCGACGAAATAAAAACTAATGGAATCGATCGTTAGTTAATCGGAGGTCGATTGATATTTTTAAAATCGTAAAAATTAACCATAAACCAAAAACTGTATCTCGAGAAATTCGGGCATTTATACCCAATCTAATGTATATGAATATTATACTCATATTAATCGTCATTCAGAGACGATCGAAACGAGCCATTGTACGTCAAAATCGGAGACTCAAGGTGTGAATATGGAAGGCCTTTGTATCTCAAATAAAGAAGTAAAAATAATTTTTTTTGACATCAGCTATTGATGTCATCCAAAGGACATATGGCCTTTTGCCCAACGTGGAAGCCCCTCTTCTCTCTCCCTTTACTTTCCCAATTTTCTCCCCACTTTCTCCCAACGATAGAGCAAAATCCCCCATCCCCTTTTTCTTCTATCTTTTCCATCGAAGGAACAATTTGATCTGTTCCAGATTTTGTTCCTCTTCTCAACCATTTTTTCTTCTTTTCTTCCTGTGTGGTTGCTACCCAAAGCCAAGTAGCACTGCTGCTTCATCAGGAGCTGATCTAGCAAACCCCTTTGCAGCTGCTGCTGCAGGAAGCTCCTGCTGGAGCTTCATTTCAGATCTGCTGCAGCCCTGGAGTCTTGGAGCTGCTCCAAACCACCAGCCATAGCATGCAACTAGATCTCCGTTTGGAGATCTAATTAGGTACAATCATTCCTTCCCTTTCTTGGAGCTGCTCCAAATCACCAGCCATAGCATGCAATTAGATCTCCATTTGGAGATCTAATTAGGTACAATCATTCCTTTTCAAATAGAAAGTATGGGTATATGCCGGCATATCTCAGGATTTGGATGTGAAGAGGATCATGATGGAATTATAAACTCCATTACCGTTGGTAGAAGAATTCATGAAGATTATGAACTGTAAGGTTGGGGGTTATTACATAGTACTCTGGTTAATGGAATTAAAGATCAAGGATCATTCATGTTAATTTTGGATGATACATGGGAAATATAAACAGTAATCACTGGGATATAATGTTAGATCCTGTGAAAGTGGTTGGGATTATACTGATATAAAAAATTAAAATTTACTATCTGCTTTGCTTAAAATCTCAACTGAAATATTGATATAAAAATTTAAAAATTTTGTTTGCTCTTCTATAAAAATTTAAAAATTGTGTTTGCTCTTCTTAAAATCTCAATTGAAGTATTGATATTCTTATTGAATTTGAGAAATTAAATTTACCGTTTAGACTTCAAATTTAAACAAATTAATTTTGAATTGATCTTAATTAAATATAAAACTTAGGCCTAAAATAGGTATTACTGTTGGACTTTGACAAATTGTTGATCATGATTAAACAAGAACACCAACCTAAATATTTAAAGGAAGAGAACATCTGCTTATAAAAATAAATAGATATCCGAAATATACGTTATTTGTTTCAAGGCATTTCTTTTTAAAGCTAAATTACGTTTTGTTTCTTAGGATCTTTTACCTGAAGAATGGTATAATTACGAAGCCCATCCATTTCAATAGGGAAATACCATGTAGCTTGTTCATTTTAAATTCAGTTCATATGCATGCTCATATTTAATAGACAAGCATGTTTTCTTACGAATATGGCTGTGACCCATGTGCTAGTTGGAATTTCCTAAAAACAACAGCAATACTCTAATGCCTTATAAATATTAGTACACCTTCAAGGTGTCCTGGTCTGAGTAATAAAAAGATATATCACGAAATGGGATTATTCTCAATAAACCATAAAATGAGCTAGATCTCAGAAGATATGTGTCACATGAAATATATGCACAAGTCAGCTACATATATATTTGCTAAGCTTATGAGTTTCTCGATCATGCCATATCACTTCAAATTTCTATGATTATTGAGACTTTAATAAATATTAATCGGTCTCATTTATATATCTAAGATTTGCTGACTGTATATTCACAAAAATATTGGTTCAATTACAAGGTAATGAGTGCATCTACATGATGGTGAATCACTGATGACTTATAATTAATAGTGCCGGTCATGGTGACCCTTACACCTGACCGTGCGAGGGTGTGGTGACGGACACTCCACTAGGCGGGAGATAGGAAGCTCAGTTAGGGCAGCGGTCGCCTATTGCACAGTTGTAGGATCCTAATCTATTTTATGGTTTTTACGCGAGCTCGCAATTTTTACGCCTCGTTAGGATCCCGACTTTTGAACAGTTCCGATGACCCTATGTTTTAGGGTACCTAGGCTGGGGGTCCCTCGATTTTATTTTTCTTACGAGCTCGCTAGCCCGTACCGATCGGGTCCGTGTCTAAAGTGAACTTTTTCGGGGAGTCGCTCTCACCCGTCTCAGTGGCGTAGTTTTGGAGTAGACCTATCCTCTAATGGACCGCACTTCCATTTAGAGGGCGAGACGGAAGGGTCTCATAGAAGACCTCCTCACTGTTTGAGTTTTGGCTACTTTTCCGCCAATTGGCTTGACGATGTCTAGTGGTAGTACAGTGTGTCTACCACACGAAAGACCAGGGTTCAAATCCCACTCTTGCAAGAGTTGTGTTAGGTAGTCGACAGCCAGCGTAAAAAATAGTCGAATCTTTCAACATGGATTGGAGCAAGAATCCATGTAGACGACCCTACTTATAGTGGGAGAAGGCTTAGTACATTATTTGGCTTGACGATGGCTACATCTGAATCAGTTATAGTTGAATCTGAAAGAGTTATAATTAAGCATTGAAATGAATTAAAGTTGAGTTGGCTATGAGATGAGATCAACTACAATTGTGTTGGGCTAGTGCTGATCAATCACAATTGAGTTTGACTAATAGCAGGTTTTGGTACGGAATTACCGTTTATCATAAATCATCAATCAGCAATAATTCATCGGATCTCAGAATTACTACTATGAATGATAATGTAAGCTAATGGGATGTATTGGGAACTTAGTTAGGATGCATAGACTATCCACTAGACTTGAGAAATTAGATAAAATCGAAAATCAGATCAGAAATTCATCTTTCTCATCCTCAAGATCCATAAACTCTAAATGACAAATATCATACACATATGGGTCATCAATTCATATATGAAATTGTTGTAAATATGGAAAACATAGGGGTGATGGTGAACATGGGGTTTGCAGTTTGAAAATCATTTACCACGCAAGTAGTTGTAAATTTTAAATATCAATGCCTTTCTACTTGCTTTCTTTTGGACACATTAAATTACTTGTTATTATTTGTAATATGCTGGAATGTACACAACATCTGTTGACGTCCTTTTGTTCCTTACATGTTTGGCAGGCAAAAAGCATGCATCGTAGTAGTTGATTGATGAACCCGAGCATTCGCTGATATATATCAGACGGTATAGTTGTTACAGTTTTTGGTTCACTTTATGTTGTAGTGCTTATCTTTCTCTTATGTACATTTCGTGATACATGTATACACGGTCAGCTTATTTAGTTACATGTTATATATATGGAAATTAATGAAATGCCAATTGGTGGCCCTTCTTGTTGGTTGTGTGGTTGTCTACATTGATTCTGAATGTCAAATGCGGAATATAAAAAATCTCTCCTCAATTTCATGTTGTCTAATGCGATCATTATCGAATATAATACCGCGAATGTCATGTAAACGAGTACCCAGATATGAGGGCGTAAAAGATCATATGGAATTTTATGGGCCTGGAAGGGGCAGAGAAAAGGGCGGTGGTGCATCAAATGTTGATAGATCACAGTGTGGACTTGATCATGTTGTAGGAAATAAAAATCCTGCAAATATGTGGCATGGAGAGATATTGGGGGTAACAAAATGAAAGAGTGCAAGGCAATTGGGTCTGAAGGGGCTTCTAGTGGCTTAATGACGGGCTGGGATGGGGATAAGTTCGAGTTGGAGGAGGGTGAAGTGCGGGGACGATATTCTCTCACGATGTTATTGCAGAGGAAGGTAGATGGGCTCCGTGTCTTGGCTACGAATGTGTACGGCCCATGTAGCGGGATCAGCATGGCTCACTTGGTAGAGGACTTGTTCTTGGCTTGAGCAACATATTCCAATACAGCTTGGATCATCGTTAGTGATTTCAACATGACATTGCTTCCGGATGATCGTCCTGGTGGCCATGGGGGGAAAGATAGTGGCTGGCGAAATTGATGGGCATTGTGGAGAAGCTTGATCTTCATGTAATTAATGCGGCATGGTGTTTGTACACTTGGCAGAACGCGAGATCCAGATCTCGCCTTGATAGATTTATGATGTCTGATGAGGCATTAGTTGTCTTTCCCTTGGCTGGGGCCCGGGTTTCGCCTAGGGCACACTCAGACATACATTGTTACTTTGGTCTTCGGGGAGGATGTGTGCCCTCGGATGTTCTTCCATTTCGAGCGGGCTTGGCTTCTGGAGGAGGGTTTTCGTGAGTTCGTTGTAAAGTTCTGGGTAGGATGTTAGCCTAGTGGATCAGCTACATGTAGGCTTGCAAGCAAGTTGGCTTCACTCGGAAGGCACTTGCTGGAGTTCAATAGTTAACCGGGCTCAGCGCCGTTCCAGAAGGTTGAGAGCCCAAGAGGACATGTGTAGGCCGGACAGGTTGGAAGATGAGAGGGTTCTGACGGCAGAGGAGCTGGCAGAGAGAGGAAATCACTTGGATGAGATTCTAATAGAAGACAGAAAGGAGGAGGTGGCATGGAAGCAGAGATCCAGGCAGTGGTGGATGAGGGAGGGGGGGCGTGAATACAAGATTCTTCCATGCCATGGCGAGTGGGAGAAGGTGCGGAAATCTGATACATTCGGTCTCCGTTGGTGGGGTGGTGGTTGAAGGGTACTGAGATATGGGAGCAGCACTACAGTCACACTTTCAGACTTTCAGCAGACGGCACGCTTGATCAGGATAGGGCAAGTGAGGGAGAGGAGTCTCACAAATCTCTTGTTCAAATGTTGGCTCATTGGTGAGGGAATTTCCGAAGGCGGAAACCAAGCATGTGCTTTTTCAGCTTGATGCAGACGAGGCACCAGGTCTAGGTGGATTTCCGGTAAGTTTCTATAGGGAATTCTGGGAGGTTGTCAAGCGAGATGTGATGGAGGTGCTAGAGGAATTTCGGCAAGGGAATAGGGGATTCGAATGATTGAACAAAACGATCATATTTCTGTTACCAAAGAAGGGCACTCCGACCAGGGTAGAGGACGACATGGCTATTGTACTGTCTAATGTTGTTTATCTCATTGTTTTGGAAATTCTTGCTATTCGCTTGAGGGAGATTCTAAATCGGATCGTGTCGCCTGAGCAGACGGCATTTGTACCTGGAAGAGCCATGGCGGATGGGTTGGCAATGGCATCGGAAGTAGTGTCAAATTAGAGGAGAAGCAAGGCCAAAGGAGTGCTTTGAAAGGTTGATTTTTCCAAAGTATATGACTGTGTACATTGGAGGTTCATGTGAGCTTCATTAGAGAAGAGAGGATTCCTGGAGAGGTGGATTGCTTGGATTAAGCGGTGTGTTACAACTACATCCCATGATGTGCTTGTCAATGGCAGACCGGAGGGGGTTTTCTTTCAACCTCAGAGGGGTATCAGACGGGGATGTCCGCTAGCTATGCTTCCCTTTGTGATAGTGGTGGATGCGTTAGCATTGATGATAAGGTTGGCAACGAGTAGGGGTTGGTGTTCTGGGTATAGGAAGGAGGAAATTTCCATCCCACTCTTACAGTATGTTGATGACATTGTTCTATTCCTGGGGGATGAGGTGGAGAAGATATGTTGGGAGTCGCTTATCATAGAAATTTTGAAGATGTGTTCGAACTTCATCTAAATAGGGAAAATCGGTGGTGATTCCATTTGGCCTCACAGAGCAAGAGCTGCAGAACACGACAATGGTGTTGGGTTACCCTACTTCGGCTATGCCAATTACGTACTTAGGTCTCCCCTTAGTGGTGAAAAAACTGAAGGATAAGGAATAAGGATTGGAAGGCATTTCTGGAGTTGGCATGATGGAAGGCGACGTAGCTATCAAAGGGAGGGAAGTTGGTCCTTTTGAAACATGTTCTCGTTGTCATACCAAATCTTCTTATGTTCCATGAGGTTATTGCATGATGGGGTGTACGCAAAGATCGAGGCTTTGATGAGAAGGTTTTTTTTGTCAGACGAGGGACGTGTCAGGGGGGGGGGGGCTTCCACCTGGTGAATTGGACCAAGGTGACAACTTCAAGGAAGATGGGTGTGTTGGGAGTGTTGTCGGTGGAAGAGTTGAATAAGGTTTTTATGGCGAAATGGATGGTGCGCCTATGGGGGAAGTCTGAAGACCATGTGTGTTGTTTATTGAGGAAGATATATGGTATATCCAATGCTGTTGGAGGTCGTCTCAGGGCATATGTCATCCTCTTTATGGAAGGGGATTACGGAAATTAATCCGGAGATAGCGATTAAGTTGACACATGTACTCGAGGATGGAGCAGACTTTTGATTTTGGTTGGATGATTGGATGAGGGATGCGGCAGTGGGGGAACATTATTCGCGCCTTCTGCAGATGATGTGTGACAGCGAGGTGCGAGTGCAGCAGGTTTGGGACCAAAGTTCGTGGTCTCCGGTGTTCTCTTCAAACTTGTCGGACCAGAGGGAGGAGGAGTTCCTTTCTCTACAGACGAAGTTGATGCAGGTCGAGGATCCGTCTTCGGGCAAGGACCATTTTATATGGGGAGATGGAAGATTTTCGGTGAAGAAAGCATACCGTTTTTGGTGGAGGGACACAGGTATGATATGGAGAAGTAAAGTGCCCAAACCGAGTTAAGGTTTTTTCTTTGGTTGTTTAAGCTTGAGAGGATTCTCACCAAGGATCCGGGGGCGGTTGGTGGGCTTGGAGGATGCTACATGCGATATTTGCGGGTCGACGGTGGAGGATGCGGAACACATATTTTTTCTCTTGTCCTTTCTCCGCAGAGGTGTGGAGCAGGGCCAACATCATGTGGCTTGCCAGGATGGATTGTCTCACCTTTTGGAGAGATATTAGATCGGTCTGCGGGTTTGGGCACGAAGGCAGCTCCTATCCCTTTGCATTGGTTTTGGCGACCTGGTGCGCCAGGAACAAGGTCATTTTCGGAGGATAGACTAACTATACCGAGAATGTAATTGAACATTGTAGAGCACTTTACATATCATGGCAATGTAATATGGTGTGGTGCCTAACTCTTATATATATATAGTTACAGTGAGGTGGGTTCCATCTTGGGATGTTACCCTACACTTTTTTTGAAAAAAAACATATCCCTGATACAATGGCATTCTACCCTAATGTGATTAGTTCGTTTTTGGAATGTTGATTTGTTGGCAATGAATAATGCTACTAGATTGTCATAGAAGAGTTGCATAGGAAGAGGCACCTCAATTATTAAGTCAATTATGACCGGCCTAACCCATATCATCTCAATGCTCACCTGAGCCATTACTCGATGCTCAGATTCAGCGCTCAATCTAGTCAGCACTGTCTACTTCTTGCTTTTCCACGAGATGAGCAAGCTATCAATGAGCACAGCAAAACCAGTTATTGACTTTATTTCTCTAGGATAGTCAGCATAATCTACATCAACGCATCTTGTTATGGCAGGGAATCTCTCCTTGCGGAGGAGCAATCATATACATGGTCAGGACATCAGCTACCTGATAAATCGTAGTGATTACATTCATGTGGGGATGTCATGGCAACTCCATAAACTATTGGACTTTGCTCACAAGAAAGGAGATAAAGGGTCTAAAGGTCTGATGATGGTTACATAGAGGAGCTTCCCAACAAGTTCTATGTATCTCCTCTTGTCGACCTCTTCTATGTCATCGTTAAGGAGTTTAATATGAGGATTCATAGCAATAGTGGCAATTCTGCAATCTGCCATCCAGTCTCTAGAAACAGATAAGTTGCGTACTTTCTTTAACTCATTACAAGCCTCTGTAATTTCTAGAAAACTCTAAACCAAGGAAGTATCGCACCTCCCCAAGATCCTTGGTGATAAACTGCTTTCTAAGGAATGTTTTTGCTTCATCAAAGCTATGTATGTCATTTCCTACAACCATGATGTCATCTACGTATACCAAAATGATGATAATATCTCTTTGTGTATTATGTATGAATTGTGAATGATCTGCAATCGATCTGATAAAGCTATGATTCTACACCAATTCCTAGAGCTTTAGGACCACACTCTTGGGCTACACTCTTTTTTTTCTGCTTAATGCCATAAATAAACTTATGATGGCCTCAAAAAGATAAATAGCCTACGGGGCCCGCAAATATTCCGACACTCTCCCTCAGCAGCAAATCCAAGTATTGATGTATATATACTTGTTGCAACTCTCTATATCGAAGGTCATTATTTACATCTAATTGAAACAACGGCCAATCTTTGATAACTGCAACGGAGAGGAGAGTCCAAAGAGTGGAGTGTCGTACCATGGGAGAGAAGGTGTCATGATAGTACATCATATATGTTTGCATGAATCCTTTTGTTACTAACCAGCTTTGTAGTGATCCACGCTACCATCTGCTTAATGCTTAACTATGAAGTCTCACTTGAATGATAGTACATCATATATGTTTGCGTGAATCCTTTTTGTCACTAGTCAGCTTTGTGGTGATTCACGCTACCATCTGCTTAATGCTTAACTATGAGGTCTCACTTGCATCCAACTTCGGATGCATCCATAGGGGAAATGGCCAAGGCTCAGGTGCCTCTAACTGCAATGTTGCCATCTACTCTATCATAGCCAGACGCCACCAACTATCTCATATGCATCTCGATGTGTATGTGGGACAATAACGACTGGCAATCCCATTAGAAACTTCATGTCACCCTCTGAGAGATGAACAAGAGAGATAAGACTAGAGGTGGTAGGTGGCATGCGTACGCCTATGATTCTGAAGGGCAATGGACCTACTAAGATCCTCAGATCGATTGTAGGGTTTATCCTTCTAAGATGTAATTCCTAGCTCACTTGTACCATGTACCATCATGTTGTGTAGTATCATCCTGCTAAATAGATATTGACAATTCATGCGTAAACATGCATATTTTTTATGATAATAAAACTTTTGTGTTTAGCTTGAAGCTAAGTCAAAAGCGGAGAAGCTATAAAAACAAGAAGCAACTCAAGCATATGAAGCTCAAGCCTCAAAAAAGAAAGCAAAGCTCGAAGGAATTCAAATATAATGAACTCAAGCTCAAGAAAGGAATTCAAGATCGAGATGAAGTCGAAGATTTTTCTAATATTAAGTCTAGTGTCTTGTAATTATCTTAGTAAAGAATCTCAAAGAGCATCTTGCAGCATGCATTCTTGTAAGAATTCCAAGACCAATCGACAAACTTTTTAATTGAATCAATTAATTATGTAATCTATCAAATTTTTTATCTAATCAATCAACTTTTCGTCTGATAAAAGAACCTTGGTCGACCAAGTTTTTAACCTGATCGGCCAACTTCATATCTGATCTATCAATTTTTTATTCTGGTCAATCAACTAACCTTTCAATAATCTTTTGAAGGAGAAGTTATTTTTTATTTACCCCTAAGGATAGTTTTTAGATCCAGTATATATAGAGTCCCGAGGACTATAAATAGGTCCTTAGATCTCATTCCAAGACACATAACTCATATTCTCTCTATTATTCACTCTATTCTCTAAGATAGAAATCTAGAGTTACTTTTTGGTCTGTGCTTCAATCCTACAAACTCCAAATTCTCATGATTAGTCTTACAAGCATGCTTCTCGCTCGATAAAATTGTTCTTAGTTTTAGCCTCATATATTTTATTTCATATTTACTTTCATATTGAGGTTCTAAGTTTATGTATTATTGTACGTACGAATAAGTTGACTGTGTAATCAATTCAGCTTGTAATACGGTTGGGTAGCCCAAGTAAGCAATCCAAGATAGTGAAAAGATGCATTTGAGTCAAATTAAAAGCCATAGTCGGGATACTCTAGTCGTGGTTTATACCCACGAGGGTTTTCACGTGAAATATATGGGTCCCTTGTGATTGTAGTTTGACTTGTTATTATTTTACCTTGTGATTAAAAGTGATATGTAATGTTGTGATTGATTTGAGAATATTGTGTTCGTAGTAATCCGATCATATTTGTTCGATCTGTCAGGCACCAACAGTGCTATTAGTAGAAACCAAGTGGTCAGTGTTTACCTAGGGTGTGTTGTATAGTGGGGAAGACACAAGAGAAGGGGAGTCATGTAACTTTGGGTCTCCACAAGCTAGACGCATTGGATGATGGGGAAGGTCTAAACTGAAGTAGGAAGAGACGGAGCATGAGATGGACTTAGTCTCATACTCAAATGACATAATCTTGTCATATATGGAAGAGAAGTACTTAACCAACTTGAAAAATGTGGCCCCAGCACTCACATAGTACTTTCATCGGACATGATCAAAACACCGGTATCCCATTTAAGTCTGAGAATAGCCCACAAAATGCATATGATCGACTAGAAACAGCTTGTCTCAGGCTCTCAGCCACGAGTCGAGTAACGAACAAATCCATGTGTTAGAGAGAATAATTTTTTTTGAAGCCAGAATCAAGGGGAGACACTCAGTGGTGTTCGCCCCATTTATTAATTAAAGACAAAGTGAATAGAGCGTTTACAAAGGTAACGAGAAAACGAAACAAGCAAAGCAACTACAAAGCCCAATCATCCACCAATTGCGCACAATGCACCTCCACGTTTTCCTTGTAGAAGCGTTGCCCAGAGAAAAGAGTCGCATTTCTGCCCAGCCATATTGCCCACAAAATTGCCACGGGCCTAAGGATCCCACGCCTATCTCTGTCTCTGTTTGCCACCATCGAACCACAAAAGGAAGCCAAATCGGAAGTGCATAACCATGCCATTCTTGTGTCTTCCCATATCATAGTCACTTTAGGGCATCTGAAAAAAGGTGCTCAAGGGATTCTACCGTCGTGTCGCACAAAACGCACCTATCAGAGACGGAGCCCAGTAGTCTAGCACATCAATCTCTCGTCATCAATCTTTGCCTGCGAAATAGCCAGAGGAAAAAGCCAATCCGTTCAGGGAGCCTGAGACCCCAGAAGAAACCGCAGTTACGAATCATATTCTCCGAGCGCGAGGGTGGGGGCCTACAAATCGCCCTATAGGCCTTCCTCGTCGAGAAAGGACCCATACGCCACGCCCAGTGATCCCCCCCCCTCAGTAGGACACCCCGCACCCTTGATAGAGTCCAGCAAGGCAAGTAAATCCTCGAGTCTTTGATCCGAGAAATTAGCAGCGAAAACCGGGAACCAGTTACCGCCTGACCAACAAGATGCAACCCGAGCACTCCTATCAGCCGCCAGAGCGAACAGGCGAGACAACCGCGAGCACAAGGTCCCCCCCCCCCCCGTCCAATCATCAATACAGAATTTGAAGGAATCACCATTTCCAATCACCGGCCTAAACAAGGATAAAAAAACTGTAAAAGACCTCCAACACCCCCTTCCAAAACGGCGTGCGGGACCTCACCAGGTCAGCAGCGACCGGCGTCGCCCCGTTGATGCCGTAAATCTCTCGCAAAACCTTGCTACAAAAATCCTCCCCTGGGCCCCAAACTCTGTTGGCCCACTTAAGAAGCAATGTGTCATTAACATGCTCCAGACTCCGCACCCCCAATCCCCCCTCGTTCTTGTGCAGCGTGATTTCTCCCCATTCTACCAGGTGCAAACCCCCCGACTCCTCCCCATGTTTTCTCCATAAAAATCTCCGCATAAGCTTCTCAAGGCGCTTACGTATCCCCTTCGGCAACCGACGATTAGATAAGAAGTAGACTGGGATGGAGGAGAGAACCGCCTTTAAGAGGACAAGCTGTCCCTCCCTAGAGAGAATGGCCGACTTCCACCCAGCCAACCTTGTCTCCACCTTCTCCACGACCCTGAGCCAATCCCTCAACCTTGTTCTTCCCACCGCCAATGGCATCTATTGGGAAAAATAAGCATCGTGTTTATTCCTTGAGCCCTAGGCTCTCTTATATAGGGAGAGACCTATGGACAAATTACATAAAGTAGACAAACGAAAAGATAAATAGATAAAAGATACAAGAATATAAATAAACTTCTACACTCCCTCCGGGATCCATTTACCCTCCTACAACACAATAGGCGTACATAACTAATACTCCAACACTCTCCCTCAAGCTGGAGCATGCAATGCTCAGCTTGGACAAACAGAAAGAGACTCAACTCAACGCTACAGGACACTACGGACAATATCAACCCAACGCGCACATTGCTGCAGTCGAGGATGTTGCTTCTCATGCCGTGCAGGTGAGGAGGACGAACGGGCTGGAGTGTGAGTCAACTGAAGACTCGGAATCTGACCATCGAGTCTGAAACTGCTTATGAAGTCTCCCCATCGGAGAACTGGGTCTCTCCCATCTGGCTCAGAGAATGGTGCTCTACTCTGGAGTACCTATGAAACCACATGAAAACCCTTGCCCTCAATGGCATAGGGAATGGTCCTCTGCTCTGGAGTCCCTATGGCTCACATGAAAACTCTGGCTGACAAAACAAGAATAATGATGGGACCACGAACAAATGATGGCAACATATGCTCATCTGAAAATGACTGCAAACTCATGCGTGTCTGAAAACTGACTCGGAACACCATTTGTCGAGTCTGAATATCCGATGGTAGAGTCTGAACAATATCTGGCTGGTCTGACGAATCTGCATCTGGCATCCGAATCTGGAACACAAGACCTGTGACTCTACACATACTCCGGAGAGGCCTATGGACAAATTACATAAAGTAGACAAACGAAAAGATAAATAGATAAAAGATACAAGAATATAAATAAACTTCTACACTCCCCCTCAAGATGGAGCATAGATATCTATCATGCTCATCTTGGACAAGCACTTCTGAAAGGGAACCCGAAGTAGCGCTTTAGTAAGGATGTCTGCTGTTTGGTCTCCTGAGCTGACATGTGTTGTAGAAATGAAGCCCTTCTGGATCATATCACGGATATAATGACAATCCACCTCAATGTGCTTCGTTCTCTCGTGAAAAGCAGGGTTGTTGGCAATGAATAATGCAGCCTGATTGTCACATTCTAGTGATATGGGAAGTGGAACATCTATATGTAGATTTGTCAGAACTGCGCGAACCCACATCACTTCTGCACATGCTTGGGCCATAGCTCTATATTCTGATTCAGCACTGGATCTCGCAACTACCGTTTGTTTCTTGCTCTACGTTTGTTTCTTGCTCTTCCATGAAACAAGTGACTCCCCATGAGCCTCAAAAAAAAAAAAAACAAGTGACTCCCCAGTGAATATAGCAAAGCCTGATGTAGATTTCCTATCCTTTGGGCACCCTACATAGTCTGCATCTGCACATGTTGAAATAGTAATAGTGCCCTTCTTCCTAAACATCAACCCTACACCTGGAGATGACTTAAGATACCTTAGTATCATATGTATGGCGTCCACGTGTACTTGGCGAGGTTGCTCCATGAACTGGCTCACTTTATTTACTGCAAATGTAATATCTGGTCTAGTAATAATAACATAAAGGAGCCTCCTTACCAGTTCTCTGTACCTTCTTTTATCAACCTCCTCAGTGTCGTCATCATGCATCTTCATGCTTAGATCCATTGGAGTAGAAGCGGGTCGACATCCAAGCATTCATGTGTCACTTAGCAAGTCAGTGACATATTTCCTCTGAGTCATCACGAGTCCTTCTTCATTTCTAGCAAACTCCAATCCAAGGAAATATCTCAGTACTCCTAGATCCTTGGTAACAAATTCACGGCCCAAGAATTCTTTTGCTATTTTTATTCCCTGCATATCATCTCCTGTAATGAGTATATCGTCAACATACACCATAATTACAGTCATACCTCTGGATGTCTTCTGTACAAAAAGCGAATGGTCTGCATTTGACATTTTGAACCCTTGCTTCTCAAACAAATCTGAGAGCTTCTGGAACCAAGCTCTTGAGCTCTGTTTAGGCCATAGATCACCTTATGAAGCCTGCATACCTGTCTACACTCCCCCTCAGCAGTAAAACCAGGTGGTTGTGCATGTAAACTTCTTCCTGAAGATCACCATATAAAAATGCATTTTTCATCTAATTGAAACAGGGGCCAATCTCGAATCACAGCAACAGATAAAAGAATCCGTAAAGTAGAGTGTCAAGCAACAGGAGAAAACGTGTCAAGATAATCTACCCCATACGTTTGAGTAAAGCCCCGAGCAACCAGTCGAGCCTTGTACCTATCAATACTGCCATCGGCATTATGCTTCACCGTAAACACCCACTTGCAACTCACAATAGATGCCTCAGTAGGAGCTGGAACAAGACTCCAAGTACCTCTCGACTGAAGGGCAGCCATCTCTTCCTCCATAGCCAGACGCCATCTACTATCAGCTAATGCCTCTTGGTGAGTCCTTGGAATATTCACAATAGATAAAGCACCTACAAATCTCCTGAAATCTCCTGCCAGACGCTCAAAGGTAACATGAGAAGCAATCGGATATGACGTACATGACCTCTTCTGCTTCCTCAGTGCAATAGGCAGATCAAGGCCTGCATCAGTTGTACCAACATCCGTGTTATCCCCTGCCTGTTCCTGCTGAGAAATGTCGTCAGTCCCATCATTAGAAATAATGTTATCAAAACAAACCTGGGGCATATTTGATGATTGACCATGATCATAAGCAGGGGATGGCCGTCGACTGTAGTGGCGTGGTAGAGGAGGAACCAAAGATGTGGGAGGTGGTAGAGGTGGTAGTGGTGGTGGGGATTGTGGTGGTGATGGGGATGGCGGTGGTGGAGATGTAGGAGCTTGTTGTGGCGCATACAAGGGTGGAGGAGGAATATATATTTCATCACTTATATCTGATGGCACCAACCTGTCACCAGTAGGAGAGAAAAACATGACAGACTCAAAAAACGTGACATATGCAGTGACATAATATTTTCGATGCAACGGATCATAGCAACGATACCCCTTTTGAGTTCTCGAATACCCGACAAAAACACATTTGACAGCCCTAGGAGAGAGCTTGTCAACCCCTGCAGACAACTGGTGAACGAATGCCAAAGACCCAAAAACACGTGGAGTTAGGGAAAACAACTCCTTGTCAGGAAAAACGAGGGAGAAAGGTATCTTCTCCCCCAACACAGACGAGGGCATGCGGTTAATGAGATAACATGCAGTAAGTACCGCATCGCCCCAGAACGAGTGTGAAGCACAACTCTGGAAAAGAATAGTGCGAGCGACATCAAGGAGGTGGCGGTGTTTTCGTTCTCCAACACCATTCTGTTGAGCGTGTAGGCACAAGACGTTTGATGAAGAATGCCATGGAATGAAAGAAACTGAGATAATGTTCGAGTACAGAATTCAAGGGCATTATCAGTTCTTACAATCTTGATAGAAACAGAAAACACATTCTGAACTTCATTAATAAAATTCATAATAGTGATGCTCGCTTCAGATTTATTCTTTAATAGAAAAACCCAAGACAAACGACTCATCCACAGCAACTAAATAGAACATGTGTCCCTGATGATCTGGAACACGACTTGGACCCCAAATATCAATATGAAAAAACTCAAAAGGAGAGCTACTGCTCCGACTCTGACGACTAAGGAAGACAGACCGATGATGTTTCCCTAACTGACAAGCTTCACAATCGAACGATGAGCGGGATGAGATCTGAGGAAGGACTTGACGCAGTCTCTGAAACAGAAGATGACCAAAGCGCAGATGCCATAAGTAAGGAGAGACAGGTCCAGTGGAATGGGATGATGCTCCAGCATAAGGTGTATGGACCAGTCGATACAGCTTGTCTTGCTCACAGCCAAGTCCAATCACGTTGCCCGTGAGAATATCCTGAAACACAAGAGATGATGGGTCAAATATAGCTCGACAATGTAGATCCTTAGTAATCTGGCTAATTGACAGTAAGTTCATTGAGAAATTAGGAGCATGGAGCACATTCTGCAACTGCATGGAAGGTGTTAGGGCGATCTGTCCATGTCCTGTAATGGGAGAATGAGTCCCATCTGCTATGACGACGGTCCTTCCTGGGGAAACTTCCCTGTATGATGTGAGTTGGTGTCTATCTCCACACCAATGATGTGTGGCACCTGAATCTACAATCCATTCTGAGGTACGTGACCCCTGGTAGAAAGCAGAAGTATGAACACTACCTGAGGAACTAGCTTCTGCAGTAGCAGCAACGTCCAAGCTGCTCTCTGAAACTGGTGGAGGAGTACTGGATGGTGGCATGATATCACGTAGACGAGACACTAGGTCATCATATCGTGAATCCAAAGCTGAAGGAGCACCCTGATGTTGTATCTGTTCTGCTGCACGAGTAGATGCTGGGAAACCATGCTTAGAATAGCATGTGTCTTCTGTATGACCAATCCGACGACAATAAGTGCATTGTAATCCACGACCACGGCTAACCCTACCACGTGGTCCTCGTCCACGGAAATGAGGTGAATTACCTCTTCCTCTAGAGGCTGCCATAGCAGAGGAATTTGGCACAGTAGTAGAGCTTGAGATATTGATTCGGCTCAATCGTCGAAAGGCCTCCTCCATTGGAGGAATGGTAGCATCTGCCAGAATCTGAGAAGAAGCCGCATCATACCGTGAATCAAGAGAGGCTAGAAAGACTCCCACCATAGTCGCATTCCGATATGTCTTCAATTGCTCTGGAGTAGCCGTGAGAGGCATGAAACTATGAAGCCTCTCAAACATTCCCCTCAATGCAGTATAGTGAGCATGCAGGGGTCGACCATTCTGCTTTATCGTGAAGATGTCATGTTCAAGCTATAGGATCTTTGTCCCATTCTTGGCTTGTGAATATGTGGCGGCAAGAATGTCCCGCATGGCTTTGGCAGTAGGTTGATGCAAGACATCATTAGCAATGTCTGGAATTAAGGTACCAGACAACCAGACTTGAGCATATGCGTCATCAGACTCCCATGAGGCATATAACCATGTTTTCTCCTCTGGCTCATCATCGGTAAGAATGTGTTTCTTACCCATCGACTTCATTAGGCTCATGAACTGCATGGCCCATAACTCATAGTTGGATCCATCCATCTTCACAATAGGCGCAGGACCTTTGAAGGCACCTGTAGTGGGGATCTCGATCTTGCTTTCTGACATTCTGGCTGGAGAAAACTAGGGTTGTAGGCAAGATAAGTCTTGGTCTACACTGACATGACTAGGTTTAGTTGCACATGTAGACCTCTATGCAACCAAATCCATCAACTTGGAGGCGAGCGGAGAGCCTCTTATGAAGATGACAACCAACCTCTAGGGATGGTGAAACCCTAGGGACAGCCGGCGGCGCACGTACAGAAGGAGCACGTACGGTCGGCGCACGGGAAGACTCAGCCGCACAGCCGCACGGGCCCACGCGTGGAGGCGGCGCGTGAGGGCACGCGCTAAGGGGTTGCGCGTGTGAAGGTAGCCCACGAGAGAGGCGGCGCAACAAGGGCACGCGCGGAGGGGCGACGCGTCGATGGGGGCGGCGCGCGGAGGCTTGAGCGTGGAGGGCTTCGTTTAGGGTTCGGTACGAGAGCTCCGATCTAGGACAGCCGCTCTGATACCATGTTGGGAAAAATAAGCATCGTGTTTATTCCTTGAGCCCTAGGCTCTCTTATATAGGGAGGTGCCTATGGATAAATTACATAAAGTAGACAAACGAAAAGATAAATAGATAAAAGATACAAGAATATAAATAAACTTCTACAGCATCCCTAGGTAGTCAATCGGGAGAGAGCCGCAATCAGACCCCAGAACCTGCCTACACGCGTCCGTCTCCTCCATCGAGAGGTCGAAAGGGACCACCTTCGACTTGTCCACATTCTTGAAAAGACCAGACATCTCACTGAAAAGATCCAGGGCCATAGACATCCTCGAGGTTTCCGCGAGGCCCCCCTCAATGAAAAAGATAGTATCGTCAGCATATTGCAGCAATGGGATCATCAGACCACCCTTAGAGAATCCGGTCGATAATCCGCAGTCAACAACACGGCAAGTAATGTGAGCAAGGACATCCGCAGCGATGACAAACAGCAGGGGAGCAAGGGGCGGCCCTGACGCACGCCCCTACGCGACTGGAAGAAAACCCCCTCCATGACCGAAAAAGAGGCAGTCGTTATACAGCACCGCATCCAAGTAATCCAAACCTCCGAGAAACCTCTCCTTCGCAAAACCGACCAAAGGAACTTCCAAGTTCCAATCAAGGCAATCATATGCTTTTGCAAAATCCACCTTCCAGAGAACACCGCGTCGATCCCCCCACCTCCACTCCGCAACGATTTCCGAAGCAAGAGTAGGTAGTCCGATATTTGTCTTCCCTGTATAAAAGCAGATTGGAGCGGGGAGATGATGGATTCTAGAACCCGGCCGAGCCGCAATGCAAACACCTTTGCCACAATAAGGTAGAGGGCATTAGAAATTGCAATGGGGCAGTACTCCTCAATCCGCTCGTCCGAAGCAGACTTAGGAAGAAGAACAATCAGGTACTTATCGATTCGTTCGAAGCCAGCATTTCCAACACAGAACTCGGAGATGACCTCCAATACCTCATTGCCCACCAAGTCCCAAAAGTCCCTGTAGAAGGCCACCGGGAAGCCATCCGAGCCGGGAGCCCCATCCACGTTTAAGTCCCACACCGCAGCCTTAACCTCCTCCATGGATACCCCCTACGTCAGCCCATCGCACGACGAAGGCGAGAGTGAAGTAGCCCCGATCCCCGTCCACCTCCATATCCTTGGAATGTTCCTCGTCGAGAACTCCTTAAAGTGAGCGGCTATTGCTCTCCCCATCTCCCTGTCACCATCCACACGAAGGCCATTGATTGTGATCGAACGCAAGGTATTCGAGCGACGCCTTCCGCTTGCTATACGATGAAAGAATGCCGTATTAGCGTCCCCCTCCTTCAGCCATGTGCTCCTCGACCTTTGACGCCATTCAGTGACACGTTTGAGATCCTCAGCCGTGATTTGCTTCTGGGCAAGCGAACGAGCAACCAGCTCATCCATCAATAAGATGTTATTATCGAAAAACAAATTCTAAACGAGCAGCCAGCTCATTCATCGCAGCCAGTTATACGATGAGAGAACAAATTCTTATCGAAAAACACAATCGAAAAAGAAAATGTTATTCTAATACAGAAGATGAAATGCGACTAATAAGGCACAAGGTTTAGGAAAGCGGTAAGTATATGCATTCGGACAAGTCACTGAATAGCGATTAAGTGGTATGCAGGCATATGGGCATATGCGGTTATACGTGATTTTTTAATTTTTAATTTAAATATATACACAAATATATTATAGGTTTTTTTTAATTATCCAGAATAAAACCAAAAAATCAACACAAATAACATTATTAATGTATTAACTAAAATATCATCTTACAACATATAATAAGAACTTGCATAATGGTAAGAAAATAACATATCTCGTAACATTATCATCATGTAACAATATGAATAATAAGTACATTTAACCATATATAAATGGTTTAAAGTATAACTAATTGTATATATAAATATGACATATAATCCAGTAGTGTTTGAATATTTAAAACAATATTAAATAATATAACATTAGCAATTTCAAGAATTTAAATAAAACTGTACAGCAGTAAAAAAAATAACTATTTCAAAAACAATTGTAGCACAGCTGCACAGAAGCAATAAAAAATTGTAACAGCAAACAACATAGAAGTAAAAAAACATAAGCAATATTCATAAGCAACGCACGATCCGCATAAGCGGGCGTACGATCCGCATAAGCAGGACGCACTTATGCGTATGGGGTGCATAATGTTGCGCTTGAGGAAAGCGGTGCATCAACGTGGTCGCATATGCAGCCGCACGGGCCGATTTCCTGAACATTGACAAGGCAGCATGCTGAAAGAATAGTCTCCCTAGTAAGAGTGGCAAGCACGACTTTATATCAAGAGATGAGTCCTAATGACATCCAAAAGATGCCATACATTAGAAGCTGGATTGAGGTGAGATCTGATGAGGTTTATAATATATTCTTTAAGTTGAATGCAAATAAATCACCTAGTCATGATGGATTCCCAATTCCCAATCTACTTCTTTTCGGAGTCAAGGATGTAGTGCAAGATTATGTTATTTAGTGATTGATGATATTAGGCATGGTAATCACGGTTTTGATAGGCAGAATCATTCTCATATATCTCTGTTGCATGAGAGAGAGGGGACCTTGAGAATTTAAGATTGATTGCCTTATCGAATGTTACTAATCTCATTTTAACGAAGATGTTCGTGAACCATATGGAGATGGTGTTTGGGTCCACTATTTCTCCCTCTCAGTTTGCCTTTATCTGAGTCGTCACATGATGGACAATGTTGTTGTAGCTTTTGAGATCGTCGCATATTGGAAAAGCATATATTTAGTGTGATGCCTTAGAAGGTTGGACTATCCAAGGCTTATGACTGTGTGGATTGGAGATTCTTCTAAGCATTACTTTCTCAGTACGATTTTCTAGATGTTTGGGTTATGTAGATGTAGTGAATGAGATTTCACAATATATCGTATATATATATCCCAATCGAGATTGATGACATGGAGGTATATGTATATCATTTTCCATAATATCAATTGATATCTCGTGATATATTGGCGATCGATATCATCGACATTTTGCTATATCTCAAATATCAATCGATTTCATTGACATTTTGCTAATATCTATATATATATATATCATTTATATCACCCATGTGGCTTGATTTGTTGCTGGTTAAGCTACCCTTAATATAAACAACATACTAGGATTTAGAACTTGTCCACACACGTGAGCTGCACCACTACTCTTAGAATTAGCAAAATTGGGGGAAATTGAACTTAGTTTCTCATTAAGTAATTCGTTATTATATAGAAAAGGAGTCTAAGGTCATGGGATCAAATTTCGACGAAATTCGATCGAATTTCGGTCGAATTTCGATTTCGGTGGGCGACCGATATTCGGTTGAAATGGCCTATATCGACCGAAATTGGGGGGGGGGGGCATGTTCAAACACCGATCAAAATGACCGAAATGTCATTTCGGTCCATCATCGAAACGAAATCGAAATCCGACATTTAAGGCCTTGTCTAGGGTTACTGAAACAATTACAAACACACCCCCAGACAATGAACTAATATCCGCACAACTAATTACCCAATACTCCCTCTCAGCTGGAGCATAAATGTCCATCATGCTCGGTTTGGAGAAACACTTGATGAATAGGGATTGAGTGAGTGTTTTAGTGAAAATATCAGTTGTTTGTTCTTCTGATGTAAGAGACTATGTCCTGATATTTCCTTGTCGAATCATATCTCTTGTATAATGGCAGTCTACCTCTGTGTTTGGTACATTCATGGAAAGTAGGATTATTCGCAATAACTATTGCAGTAGAACTGTCACATTGCATTATCATAGGACCCGGATCTGCTAAATGTAAATCCTTCATAACTGACTTGATCCACATTATTCAGTGGTAGCTTGGGTCATTGCCCTATATTCAGATTCTACACTAAATTGTCTGATAACTACTGCTTGCTTTTGCTTCTCTATGTAACTATGTTACCATCAAGATAGGTGCAGTAACCAGTAGTAGACATATGGTGTTTGCTCCTCCAAAATGGTGGATGGCATATGGTTTATCAAGCATGTAGCTGTGAGAACAGCATCTCCCCAAAATGTGAGAGGAGTCGCAGTTTGAACGAGTATATATGATGGTGCTTCCTTTCATGTACACTATTTTGTTGGGACATATATAGGCATGATGTTTGGTGGATGATCACATTCTCAATCAAAAAGGAGCGAAAATTTATGGAAATCAAGAGCATTACTGTATCAATATTTTTGACATGAAAACCAAAAGCATTCTTCATTTCCATCAAGAAATTTTTCATAATAGTGAAAACTTCATATTTTGATTTCATAAAAAACATAAGAAACATGGATAAAGTCATCATCAACAACAACATAAAATCTGTATCACGGGTGATCAGGAACACAAGTAAGCCCCCACACATCAAAATGAACTAACTCAAAAATAGACTTTGTAACACGACTAGTACGACTTGGAAATGAGCTCAGATGTTTTCTAAGTTGACAGGACTCGCACTGGAATGAGGTGAATGCAGGAATTTGAGTTATAATTCTCCTCAATTTTGGTAGAGGCAATTGCCCCAAGACGTAGGTGGCATGTGTAGGCAGACAACACTAGTGGAAGTAGGAACATGACCCCCAAATGGGGACTGTGTCAAGTGGTGCACACCCCCTTCTTCACGACCATAGGCAATCACCCGATCCGTCAACATATCCTGAAAGAAAAGAGATACTGGATTAAAATGGCTCAACAATTAAACTCCTCGATAATTCTGGAGACAAATAGAAGACTCGCAGGAAATTCAGGAGCTAAAAAAACGTTATTGGAATGAATATTTGGAGCAACTTGAACTCTTCATGCCCAGTAATAGAGGATTGTATACCATCTGCCACAACAATGGTATGACCCGATGCAACCTCTCGAAGTGTAGAAAAAATTATTTTTGTTGCTGCTAATGTGTCATAATGCACCTGAATCAACCAACCAATAAGATGAGTTGGATAAACTCCTATATACATAACACAAAGGAGGTACACCTGAGGGATCGACAAAGGATGCAGTATCGGTAGAAGTGGTGTCCATGGTAACTCATGCTCTAAAAGATGATGGTTTTTAGGATGTGACTCCATGTTAACTCGGATGTTGCATCAGATCCTCATACTCTGCTATGGATATATTTGAAGAGGTATCATCGTGTGTAGAGATGGCCTAATGAGCAACTAGGGGGCTTCCATGCTTCCCCTAACGATGGTCCTTTATATGGCACATACGGCCACAGAAGGTACACGGGGGCCTTACACATCCCGAATCACGACCATGGCATGCATGTTGCCTCTAAAGAAAGTCCCATGAGCTCTGCTCGATGGGATAGCCATAGCCGACTATGGTCTCAACGAGTATCTCTGCTAGAATAGAAATAGATAACATGCTTAACCTATTATAGGCTTCTTTCATAGATGGAATCGCTAATGTTGTGGTCAATTGTGCTTTGGCGACTTCATACATAGGGTTTAAACCTCCAAGAAAGACTCCAACCAACAGTTGAGATCTGAAGGTAATTTGGTTCGGACAGGCATAGATAGACATACGGGAATTCTACCTCTGGAAAGCAGAATTCACTGCTGAATAGAATGGGCTTAAGGACAAGTATTTTTCTTTGGTTGAGACATATAGACATATTTTTGAAGGATCTTCGCAATTTTTTTCTCTTCTGAGTACGTTTGGCGAAGACTATCCCACATACGTTTGGTTGTCTTGTAGTGTGCAATAACGTTTACGATTTGCGAGACACTGCTACTCATAATCCAAGCTTTTACCATAGCATTATCCTTCTCCCATGTTGTATTCTTGTTGGTTTTCTCAGTTGGTTCCTCATTAGTAACAATGTACTCATTGTCATGTCCTTCTATTACATTCAGAAGAGACTGACCATAACATAATTCACACCATCCAACTTGGTAATATTGCCAAAAAGGGGGTTTCTTCATCTTCCCTTCATGAGTAGATGAGTCTACTACTTCAAACACAATTCACGATATATAGAATCAACACAACAGCCACGATAGCAGCAACACAAGTTAATTGCAACAGATGCTTTGAGTCATATGCAAACTGGGCCATGACAACCTCTTCATATATCAATCCGAGTAGGATTTCAAATAAGCAACTACTCACAGCAACTTCCTAGCAAAAGAATACCCAAATCCTAGGGCTAATAAATCCGAGATAGCGACGGTGATGATCATTGGAAATTCAAAACGAAGAGTGGCGATGACCCACTAGAAGGGTGATGGTGGCGATGACGAGTGGTGATGACTCGCAAGAAAGGCTTTGCGATGACGGTGAGTGGTGACAGTGGTTGTGACCCGTGAAGGCAGCAAGCAAGTAATCTGGAAGGTGGCGAGTGGCAGCAATAAGTGATTGGAAGGTGGTGAGTCTGGAAGGTGGTGAGTAGCGATGCTGGGGAAGGTAAAGATGGTGTGGAGGTGGCGAGTGCTGATGGAGGTAGTGAGTGGCGATGGAGAAGGGGATGATTTTAGGTCATGGCACCCGAAACAGAGAGATCCCTTCTCAAGGTTTTGATACCATCTTAGAATTAACAAAATAGGAAAAAATAACTTAGTTTCTCATTGAATAACTATCCCTTAAATAGAAATGGACTCTAGTTTCTCATTGAATAACTCTCCCTTAAATAAAAATGGAGTCTAGGATTGCTCAAACAATTACAAACACACTTATGAACTAATATTTGTACATATAATTATACCCCACCAACTACGATCCTTTATTTGTTACATGATTCTCCCTTATGTGCAGGTACTACAAGCCTACATGGTCATCTCCCTTACATGGAAGGGGAGGTGGGCATAATCGTTTTTCTCCTGTTAGGATGCGGTGAGAGAAGGTTGTAACACACTAGGTAGTTTCACTTCTTATTTACTCATTTCTACTCTGGCTTGCGGAGGACTCTCCATGGGAGTCAACTAGATAGGTTGATGGAAGATTTTTACCATCTAAGATTGTGTCGAATTGGATCGTCTTTGCTCCCACATAAGCATGGGAGTTTCCTTAGTTATTTAGCATGATGGTCATCATAGACTGACTATTTCCCTCATAATGATCTTCTGTTTAAACACTCTACCAAGATTCTCCTTGGCACTCAACTCTCCTCCATGTTCCAAGCCATTCAATTTGATAACACCGAATTAAACCAAAGTCATGCGCTCTTCCGACTTCGCTCAAACCTCCTTAAAAGTGGTCAGCATCTTCCTCAATGCACCAAGCGTTAATCCCATCCACCTTGGTGTCAAACCCTACACCTGTTGGTCTACCCAAAAATCTACAATCATTGCCTTAAGCTCGTCCTTCATAAGCCAAGAGCATTCCAACCAGAAGAATGTGTTGAGATGATTTTCTTCACAAGAGTTCTAGTAGAGTGGAGTATGATCATAATGATATCTAAGTAAGAAATAAATGAAAACCAATCGAAACCTTGAATTCAGTCGAGACTCGAGATGAGACAATGAAACGTGATATCTCGAAGACGAGTTCCTCCAAGTGTATTTGTTGTTCAACGCGTCCAAGATCTCCAAGGAAAGATCTCTGATAAAACAAAAAAACTGGCCATTTTGAATTCAAGACCCTCACCCCTTTCTCTAGGTTAATCATCAACAGAGTTGCATTAAGTCACCATCTATAATCTAGAGAAGCACTGGAAACCTGGTGTAGGCCAACCACAACACATCCAAGAGTTCTGGGTAGAGAGGAGTCCTAGCAAGCCAAAAATCATGGGCAGTATCAACCTAGATCCAACCGAGGACCGATGAAGAACCATAATGATTGAACCATGACTCATTTGGGAAAAGATGTCACCACACAAGAGGCATCATCCACAAATGCCATTGAGTCAGGCACCGGGTGTATCTACATCCCAACACTGCAATCTTGATATGACAAGCACCAGTTTTTGACGGCGCATGAATACCTAAAATCAGTCCTCCTTACGGATGGTTAATGCAAGCGTGATGGGATAACAAGAGAGGATGTCCTCCATCTTCTTCTAACTCTTGAATAACACCTCCTAAGGTCCCTATATGGCATCAACTAGCAGCTCACATGACCGTATCCGAGTTCTCGACACAACTGACTTCGAATCCATAAGGAAATCAATATCCATAAGGTGAGTGTGCCCCGAACAATCGAATTCAAAGAGTGTGTCCAACTCCATTTGCAAAATTGTTTTGATTTTACAAAAAGTTGTCCCCAAAAGATCCGGAATCTAAGCATCATGAAGATCAGCCTTGGGAAAATTGGCAATCAAGTCCACTGGCACAGTAGAGGCACCAGAATCCACCCATCAACGATAGCAAACCCGAAATATCGGGCAGATACAAGAAAGCGGTCAATCGAAGATGAAAAGAGGTCCTACCCTGCACATAGAGAGCTTCAAAAACCAGCGCAAAGGAGCAGCCTTCTAGCACCACCACAACGTCAATGTTTGTATCCGGCACAACCCATCTGAAACAAGCTCAATCACCGACTCCAACCCCTCAAATGCAATCGGAAAAAAGTCCAGGCGATGTGAAGTAAATGGTGTGCTAGAGACCCAAATGAAACGGTGAGGCCCGACCTGCTCAGCATCTTCTTTGAAACAGAGACGCCTCCACAAGACGTCAAAAACCAACATCTCCAAGGCAAGAAGTACAACCTCCTGCAAAGCAAAATCCCATGCACACAAATAGATGAAGAATTCAAGGGAACATCTTGAACCAAACCCTCAAGGAAAAGGTATCGATACACCTTCCCACATCCTCCAAAGTCTAAAAAAAGGTCACAAGACATTGGCATAGCAATAAGATACAAGAATTCACGTTCAATTTCGCATCAGCGGGTGACTCATGCCTACGTGATGCAGCGTGACCCCAAATTATGGGGCCACATTTATTTAATTAGATAATTATCAATTTTATTTACGTTTTTTGGGTCTAATTGAATAATTGAGATCGCCTGTGATCTCAACGTTGATTTCGTAGAATTTAATTATAATTGTTGGTCAATTAAATAATTAGAGTCCAATTAAGTTAGTTAGAGGTCAATTAGGGTTAAATTAGTTGTAATTTGATTATTTACTATTTTTGTAAACCCTCTCTCCTATATAAAGAGAGGGTAGTCCATCAGTTTTAGGGAGTCAGTTATGAATTGAAATTTGAGTTGATCTCATTTTATCCCCTCTCCTTCTCTCTCTCCCTCCACGCGATCTCCGCGGTCTCCTTCTTCAACCCCTCGTTACCGACGAGTTTTCTTCTTCTCAACCTCTCTTTTTCTCCACCGATATTCCACCGCCAATTTATTTTAATTTTTATCGTCGACGTCGGAATCTATTTGCATCACTACGCAAGGGATAGCTTTAATAAACGATGTCCTGCAACGATGTTGCACCAAATTTGCAAAAAAAAATCAAACATTGTAGTGAGGTCTCCTCTATCTTTGAGTGCTCGTGAGGAGCCTCCCCAAGATGACATCTCATGCGCATCTTACATTTACACTGTTGATGGCCTCAAAAAACACAATGGTAGCATCTAAATTCTCTATCCAGAACCACAACCAATCATTGAGTTGTGTCTCCGGTGATGAACCATCTCACACTCCCTTCCTCACCAAGCTCTTCCCACCCACATCATCTATAATCTCCGCATCCAACACGCACATACATGTTGCGACTTGCGACCAACAGCATCAGTGGGCATAGGGACTCCGCCCAACAACAGCAACGAGCATGTGAAACTCCATAGGGAAACAACGAGCCACAACATGAGCTAGTGGAGGAGGCCCCCAGCATCGTATATGGTTTTAAGCGGGCGGAGGAGGGGCTCCACGAGGTTCACAACAATGCTCTCCATTGTGGCGACATTCCAGAGGTCGGGGTAGTGCCACCCGAGACGACATAGCCACAAGCCCTCTCACATCCTCTCTTGATCCCTCTCGTATTCGCGCTCGATACAGCATCATACCAAATACATAACTAGTTATTTTCTATTAGTCACCAAAATACATTCTACTCTTTATTCAGTGACCGTTCTCACTAAATACCAACTACAAGCTTTTGCAACCTTGTACAAATCCATAACATAAGTAAAGGAGGAGCCTCCACCGACATTCAATTAATTTTTTGCCAAAAATTCCGGTTTTGACCTTGCCATCTCCATGCGGCATTCCAAAATTTGCTCTTCTCAATTCCAATAGTGTCCCTTCCAAAATTTGCCCTTCTCAATTCCAATAGTGTGTGCCATCGTGTCTCTCTGCTATCTTTGTGCAAACATCTTCTCTGACCTGCTCCCCGCCTTCCGCCACCTCAGGCTTCTCTCCATCGCCTACAACCGCCTCTCCCACCGACATCAATTATTTTTGTTGCCCGATAATTCCATTTATGTCCCCGAAACCCCTTGCCGTCACCGCACGCCCCCTCCCCACGTCCTCTGCTCTATCTCCCCTACACGCTTGCCCACGCCTGTGGAGCGGCGGTGGTCACACCTACTCCATCTCCCCTTCAAGGCCCTCGTGCTCTGCTTTTTCGTCACCCTTAACCACCTCCTCTCCGTCGTTAGCCCCTTCATCACCGCCTCCCCTTCATCTCTCTCCCTAGCACCCTCTATGTTCTCCCTTGCACAACCCCCTCCCCTCGTCTGGCGAGCCCCCTTCCTCCTCTTCGACCACCCATGTCGCCGCATTTGACGGACCCCAAACGTTCCTACCCGATCAAGCACTTCTAGAGCGCTCCTGTCAACGCACTCGATTGAAGCCCCGAATTCATCTCCGACCTCGCTGGATCCTGCCCCTCGAGTTTATCATGCCTCCAACTCTCTTTATCTCCCCTCATCTTTTACAAGGATCCCGCGCGGCGGCCCCCAACTCCTCAACCATCTCATCGCCCAGCACCATCTATCCCTCCTCCGCGTCGTTGCCGCCACCTACAATCCCATGTTTACACCGTATTACGTGTATTAGTTTGTGTATAAACATATTTAAAAATATGTTTATACACAATGGATCCTTATTAACTAATTCATGCTGCTGTTAATATCAGGTCCGTTTTTTTTTGTTTTTCCTGTAGGAAGATTTTATTTTTGATATGACTTATAGGTCAGGAAGGTTACAGCATATCAAGGCCACTTAGTTAAAGGGGTTATGATGTTTTTGCATTGACCATCTCCTTGCTCGGCAGGGGAAGGGATGTGATTTGGAGTTAATAGATGTGGTGGGTGTTTATTTTGATTTGTTATTATTTGATTTGTACCAAGGAGTTTGATGTTTTTTTATGAGGTGTTCAAGCGATGGGGAGTTGACTTTGCAGTATAAATTCTGAAAATGTATTTCTTTGGCAGCTCTTGCATGATTCCACATTGATCTATTTTCGAATAAGAAGAGTGATATAATCTGACATAACAAGTGTGCCAGTCGAACATTTCCCCGACTCAGGCACTTGCGTTGATTTGTGACTGTGAATGGATGAGATCTTCCCAATGATAAATTACGATAAACTGGTAATGGTTTTGTTTCATAATCGTCAACATACAGTACTTATGCATTCTGGTTGAGGAGCATTATTTTCAAATCCGCATAAAAAGTTGTCCAACTTACAAATTAGGCTTGATGCGTAGGACATGAAGAAAGGTAACATTCATATTGCATTGCGGTGGATAAAGTTTGATTTGGATGTTCTCTGGCAAGTAAGTCAATCGACTTTTGATATGCATCATAGCTTGGTTGTTGAACATCACCCAACATTTATTTATTTATACTGACTAAACTATAAAACTTCTCAGCAGTGATAATTTTTTTTGCGGTAGTAGCAACATATAACCATGTCCTCTTATCGTTCTATTTTTCTTCTTTGGCAGTTGTTAACCATGGTCCAACTCATTCGATTTGGGTTACTGTTGGATTTTCCATAAGCATTCTATCGCGAGAAAAGAAATGAGAATGTGATGCAGCGTGACCCCAAATTATGGGGCCACATTTATTTAATTAGATAATTATCAATTTTATTTACGTTTTTTGGGTCTAATTGAATAATTGAGATCGCCTGTGATCTCAACGTTGATTTCGTAGAATTTAATTATAATTGTTGGTCAATTAAATAATTAGAGTCCAATTAAGTTAGTTAGAGGTCAATTAGGGTTAAATTAGTTGTAATTTGATTATTTACTATTTTTGTAAACCCTCTCTCCTATATAAAGAGAGGGTAGTCCATCAGTTTTAGGGAGTCAGTTATGAATTGAAATTTGAGTTGATCTCATTTTATCCCCTCTCCTTCTCTCTCTCCCTCCACGCGATCTCCGCGGTCTCCTTCTTCAACCCCTCGTTACCGACGAGTTTTCTTCTTCTCAACCTCTCTTTTTCTCCACCGATATTCCACCGCCAATTTATTTTAATTTTTATCGTCGACGCCGGAATCTATTTGCATCATTTGGTATCAGAGCATGGCATTTAGATCGTTCTCACGATCTAACGATCCGCCCCGGCGTCCGCACCGACACCATCATTCATCCGAACGAAAGCGGCAAACCAATGACGCCTACGACAAGGAGACGGAGCGCATGTTACGTGATTTGCAGAATAACTTCCAATCCATGTCATCAATGTTTCGGGACTTCACGGCCAACCTTGAGGCCTACCGCGATGCCCAAGCAAAGCCGCCATCCGTTGAAGCCCCTATCGCGAGTTTGGACGAGGAAAAACTCGCCGTGGAAACCAATCAAGCCGCTGTCCAGATCATTTTAGAAGAAAAAATCGACAAAAGGGCTGCTGTCCAGGAGGTTTCAGACCAACCGTCGCCACCGAAATCAACCCCGGTGAGCCCCACCCTTCCAACGACTCCTTCGCAGGGCTCCCCAGGCCATCCCTCAACCCCGGCGGCCCCGATCCAGAGCCCAGCCCCGCTGGTGACCCCTCCCGCAGCGCCATACGCCCTCCCGAGCGTGATTCTACCCACCCCCGCCGCCTCCAAACCCCTCCTCCCACGCATCAGCCCTCTCCCCAGCCCTCCCCTCCTCCTCCGATACTTACCCCCATCCCCACCCCTGCTGCCGCCACCTCCACCCGCAGCCCCATTCCCCACCACCACACCCCACAACCACTTCCCCATCACCCCAGTTCCCCTCCGCCCCTCCTTCGCCTCACCCGAAAACCCAGCAAGACCCCACCCTCTCCGCACCGCGCGTCGCGCGCGCCAGGCCCTTGCCCTCGCCACGCCGCCTCGTCCTCGACTTCGCGGCCTCCTCTCTCTCGCCCCGACTGCGCCGCCCTCCCATCCACCAACGCTCAGCGCCCATCTCGCCAACCCCAGCCCTCCGCCAGCGCCTCCTCGCATCACCAACCCTCCTCCCCCACCACACTTCCAGGCCATCTTCATTCCCGTGCCCCTCTTCACGCCGACTCTCTTCACGCCGACTCCTTCACCGCACGCCTGGAAGGCCATCGCCATTCCCGCGCCCATCCACGCGCGAACCCCGCGTGATCCCCGCCCCTCCGCAGTGCCGCGCCAGCGACAACGCTGCCCCAAGCCGCACCGACGCGAGGCAACGCGCCACCTGCGCGAGTTCCCGATCAGGTCCTGCCGCCCCACGATGCCGCACCTCCCAAATAAAGCCCTAAACGAAGGGGCGCATATTACGGGATGTCAATCCCACGGTTGGTGGAGATGGATATTGACAGGGAAAAATTGCAAAATCAAAATGGCAAAGATCTCTCTTTACAGAAAAGTCCAAAGCAATATGAAAAGAGAGGAAAAGAAAGAAGTGCGAAAATTGCGCTCATGCCCTCAGCTGCGGAATTATTTAAAGAAGAAGGTTGTAACATTGAGAAACTATAAACGTAACATTGAAAGGGATCTAATTGGAGAAAAGTGGAACCACGGCTCAAAAATGAATTCTCCGACGACGCACCTACTTCGAGCAATTCGTCGGGAGACGAATTTTTCAAAGCGGCGGAGAGTTGATGCAGCGTGACCCCAAATTATGGGGCCACATTTATTTAATTAGATAATTATCAATTTTATTTACGTTTTTTGGGTCTAATTGAATAATTGAGATCGCCTGTGATCTCAACGTTGATTTCGTAGAATTTAATTATAATTGTTGGTCAATTAAATAATTAGAGTCCAATTAAGTTAGTTAGAGGTCAATTAGGGTTAAATTAGTTGTAATTTGATTATTTACTATTTTTGTAAACCCTCTCTCCTATATAAAGAGAGGGTAGTCCATCAGTTTTAGGGAGTCAGTTATGAATTGAAATTTGAGTTGATCTCATTTTATCCCCTCTCCTTCTCTCTCTCCCTCCACGCGATCTCCGCGGTCTCCTTCTTCAACCCCTCGTTACCGACGAGTTTTCTTCTTCTCAACCTCTCTTTTTCTCCACCGATATTCCACCGCCAATTTATTTTAATTTTTATCGTCGACGCCGGAATCTATTTGCATCAGAATGGTTGGGGATATACTTTGAGAAAATGGAATTTCCGATTCATACACTGAAAGACTATTTGCATCTTTGGATAAGAAGTTGTCTTCTATCTGTCTGCTATCTGAGGATGAAATCCAGAAACTGGGAGATGAAAAGGGACTAAAGCATGGATTTCATCCTTGGCGATTGACAAGGGAAGTGCGTACATTGTTTAACTCTTGTGGAACGGGGCTATCTATTCACGTTGGTCGCAACATCGAGGAGATTTTCAAAGGCGGGCTCTTGCTTGATCCACCGCCATCGTACTCTATACCGCACCCACTAGTTACTGTTGTTGGTTGTCGTGCATCTGCTCAACGGGTCAAATATACCATTGCATCTCTCGACTCTCCCCACCATCGTCGTCTCACAACCCCACCCTCCACTACCTCCATTGTCGGTCTGTCAATCGCATGCCTCTATCGTATATGTTCCCTCATTCGAGATCATCAACACCACCGATCCAATAACGTGGTTGATGTTTTGCTCCTCGATTTCTCTGAAACTAAGTGCCTTACCATCAACGATAATCCAATCCTTAAGTCTGATCACACCTCCTTATGTATTTTATCTGTTGTGCCATTGAGCCCATCCATGTCAACACCACAATCAACCTCATCCAATCATGTCTCGATCAGTCCCTTCAATATCGGTTCCCTCCTTCACCGCTGTTCACA